>OY992540.1:166920725-167278808 GCA_963921195.1 Pegoplata infirma | reverse complement strand
AGCCCAATATAAAAATTTTGAGGTTTTGAGCCATTTTGCTAAAGAAAAATTTTAAGAAATTATAAAATTCTTGCTATTGAAAAATTTTTATATTCTGATACACATAGAAAATGCTCAGAAACTTAGGCAATTTTCCCACCAAAAAAATCGTATTTTAAGAAAAAAATTTTCAATTAGATTTAGTGACATTTTTCCCCATAGAAAACCCTAAGGTTCTGAAATATGTTTTTCCTATTCCACTTTTCCACCGAAACGTTCTTTCTTCATCAAAATTTTCAGGTTTTGAAAAACTAAAACCAGAAAGTACCTACCTGAGATAAACATTTTTTGAGTCCAATTTCATAGATTCTGAGACATTTTTCTAAAGAAACAGCAAAGGTTTTTGAGACACTTTTCCTTAGAAAAGGTGTAAGATTCTCAAACATTTTCTGAGACATATTTTCTACTGAAAAGGTCTGAGAATCTAAGAAATTTTTCATACAAAAATTTTAGATTCTAAAACCTTTTTCCTACAGGACAGGTCTCAGCTTCTGAGACATTTTTCCTATAGAAAAAGTCTCAGAATCTAAGTCTCACAACATTTTCCTACAGAAAAATATTCAGGGAACATTTTTCAAATAGAAAAAATTTCAGAATTTAAGATATTTTCTTAGATTCTGGACATTTTTCTAAAATCTCAGATTCTGAGGTTTTTTTCTATAGAAAAATTCTCAGATTCTGTGTCATTTTTACTTTACAAAATTCTCAGATTCTGAGGTTATTTCTATAGAAAAATTCTCATATTCTGAGTCATTTTTACTTTACAAAAAATCGCAGATTCTAGAAAAATTTTTCGATAAAAACTCACAAATTCTGATATATTTTTCCTGTCGAAAAATTCTGAGATTTTTTTATCTTAGCGAAAGATTTCATCTTTTATTAGTAAAATCTCTTAGATTCTGAGACATATTTCAAATAGAAATAATTTCAGATTCTGAGATATCTCAGAATCTGAGACATTTGTCCTAAAGAAAAAGTCTTTGATTCTGAGATATTTTTTTAAATAAAAAAATCTCAGATTCCGAAACATTTTATCTATAAACAAGTCCCAGATTTTGCGTTTTTTGGCTATAGAAAAAGCCTTAGATTCTAATAATTTTTTTCTATAGAAAAGTTCTCAAATTTTCCCTTCAGAAAATTTTCTTGATTTTCCTAAAAAATTTAAAGATTCCGAGACTTTTTTTCCTATAAAAAATCTACAATTTAAAAAAATTCTTCCTATAGAAACATTTTGAGATTCTTGAGCACTTTTGATAGAACAAATTTTCTTATAATTTCATTTTCTTTTTCTCTTTACTTTTTACCCATCTTCTCAGATTTTCTCGAAAGAAGAATTATCAGATTTATTCTATAGAAAATTCTCATATTTTTTCTAAAGAAAAATTCTCAGACTTTTCATATAAAAAAATTCTCTAATATTTTATTTAAGAAAAATTGTTAGATGTTTCTTATTAAAATTTGCGAGACTTTTTTCATATCAAAAAGTTCTAACATTCCGAAAAAAATCTAATATTTTTCCTAAAGAAAAATTCGCAAATTATTCCTATGGGAAAATTCTTAATTTTTTCCTTATGAAAAATTCTCAACTTTTTCCTGTAAAAAATTCTAGAACTTTTTTTCATATAGAAAAATAAAACATTCGATACATTTTTCCTTTAGAAAAAATTTTTAGATTATTTTCTTTTTCCTTTTTTCCTCCCCCTTTTTCTTTTTTTCTTTCTTTCTTTTCTTTTCTTTTCTTTTTTTCCTTTTTTCGTCTTTCGAATTCGGTTCGGTTTAGGGGGGGGGGTATGGGAATTTCCTTTCCCCCCCGCCGTGGATCCGCGCCTGTGTGAATAGTATCCTCAATCAACTCGACAACATCACTGAAAGCCGTCTCCACAGATAGGTGTGTTGGGACTTGCTGAAGGTGTCTGATGTAAGGATACCTTTCACCATAAGGCACATTTGCGCCAAACTTCTGGAGTCCAGCTCATTTATTTTGGACTGCACGTGACTTATACAGACAGACGGACGCACATTCATAGAATGTCTTTAAATTACATTAATTGACAAAGTGAGTATACCTCCAATACTAGTTGAAGGTATACAAAATTTTAAAATCCTTCGAAACAACAATATTCCCCCGCACGCACACTACCAATATTCAATCGATATTTATACACAGTAAAAAGAGGATAATTACAATTAAACTCTTGTGTAAAGTTAACTTAGTTTAGTGATTAGGAAAATTATATTATAATAATTATTTTTTGAAGAAGTTATTAAAACAATTACTATTATACATACGTATATCGTTGAAAACACACACACACATCCTTACAAGTATGTATTTCATACAGTTGTGTGCGAAATAAAAGCTCTGATTATAAAGTCACTTTACTTGGCTACATTTTATGTCATGATATGTAAAATGAAGCCAAGTGTCATATGCAATTGCTGACATCTTACATACAATTTTTCCAAATGTCTCCAAGAACAAATGAGCAGTTGGTCAGCAGTGCACACCGGCATCTTTGGTAACCAACAATGCTTTTAGACAACCGCTGACCAGTGCCTAACTTGTATGAAAATATCAGGACCAAATTGTATGAAAATATCAACAATTTCATTAAGAGAGAGTCAGCAGTATGTCAGCGGTACTTTTTTTTTTGAGGTGTAGGAAATGCCATAGCATTGGCAAATTTTTATTTTAACATCTAAAAAGGATGTAAGAGGAAGGATGTGGTTAAGAATAGTGGTTTGACGCCATAACGACTAAATGAGACTGACAATCGTTGAAAACTGGTAACACTAAGGATCTAAACTGGTCTAGGCGATACCTTTGGCCAGCAGGTAAACCTAACCAAGTCTATGGCTTCCCTCCACCATTTTGAAGGGAGTAAACTCTGGATACTTCCAAGGGTTTCTACAATCTCCGAGTGGGTTTGAGCAAATACAATCGATTTTAGTACACCTAAAACCAAATCTTGTTTGTAAAACCAAAGACGGGCAGCGAAATCAACATCGGAATCTGTAGATATGGATGATATTAGTATTGAGGAATTGGATACTCTTGACTTTCACACATGAACAGAGGCTTCAGAGTCTTTTCTAAAGCTTCTGAATCGTATTCAGGGGAGGTCGTCGGGGCTTATCAACACAGTTGGCTCGTCTTCGTGCCATCGTCAGTGACGGCGCGGTGACATGTCGGAGTCACTGCTGACATCCAAAAGGCATCTCTATGTACTGAATTGAGGACAGTTTCATATAAATTTTCATAAATTTTCAAAATGTCCTCACTCAAAGTCAGCCGTAGTCAGGGCATGCTGACTTTCTGGGGACATGTCACCTCAGACTTCTTTTGGCAAATGTCTGATGTAGGCAGCGTTGAAATTCGAAAAACCTCAATTGATCCTTTAAGATTTACAAATTCAGTATGTTTACAAGGTGCATTTTGACTGGTTGCCTTTGCCGGGATATCCCGCTATATTTTAATATTATATTTTACACTGCTATTACATTTTGCATAATTAAATATTCGACAAATACTACTAGTGATGCTACCACTACTAGCAAGTACAAGGACCTTTTATAACAACAATAAGTTTTGAATACAAGCGCATACTATAGAAAAATAAAAAAAGTCCTTCAAAGTATCATAAAACAATATTGCTAAACATTTTATACGAGTGTGTGAAAATGTTTGTGAGTGAGTATGTACAAAAAAAAAACTTCTACTCATAATATGAAACTAAACTTTTTTCTTTTTTCCTCCCATTTTGCAAAAATTGAACAGTATCCTCCTTTTGCTTCTTCATCTTTTAACCCTTTGACGACCATATATTTTCTGCCGAAGCGATTTTCAGTTTCTGTTCATTGTGGCGACCTAATAATAGTTATGAAACAAAAAATTGGATCTCTTACCCCTCTCATTCCCCCTTATTTTTCTTGGTGAACAAATTTTCTCTTAGACGATTACGCCAAAGCTATTTGCTATTCGCTGTGACAACTCAACAACAGTTACTCTACAAACATTTGTACCTCTAATCCCCCTTCTTGCCCCTAATATTGATCGACAAGTAACCTTTTGCCCCTAAAATTGAAATTATTATTTAACAAACTTTGAGGGCTTTCAGTGAGTAAGTGGATCAAATTCGGGACTTACTAAAAACTAGACTTTTGTTGCCTGAACACTATTCTACAACTCACCTTTTAGCATGTTTACCCTTTCTTTTAACTAAACAAAAATAATCGTCAAAAACGCTTTGTCCAGTATACTTGACTGTGGTCGTTAAAGGGTTAATACATTTTACATGCGAATATAAAAATAATAATACGTTGTTAAACAAACACACACACACAGATATTAAAAAAAAGTAGTCCTTAACACTCGTTATTTTCTCATGTATGTTAAAAATTACCTCTTATCCTTGCCGACCCTGTCTGTCAGTCATCGTATTTAAGATGTCGATGTTGTGAAGTACCAAAAAAAAAAAAAAAAAAAACAAAAACACTAAATAATAATATAACAGAATGAAAGAAACTTTGTTGTTGTTGTTGTGTTGTTTTTGTTAAATACAAAAGCAACATATAAACCTAATTTCTTAAGAAAAGTTTCCTGAGTCGTATGTGATGAATGAACGAATGAATGAATGGGTTTCTATGTAAGAAGTTGAATGCAGTTAATGCAAGTAATACTTTAGTCTGTATAATATTTTTATATACATAAGAGGTATTCCAGTGAAATGATTCCATCCCAGTCGGCAAGAAAAAATCACCCCTGTCATACTGCTGAACATCTCTTTATAGAATTGCTGACATCTTCATACAATTTTTCCAAACGTCCTCAATGGTAGTCAGCAGTTGGCAGTGGTTGTCTAAACTGCTGACCAACTGCTGACTTGTCATTGGAGACATTTGGAAAAATTGTATGAAGATGTCATCAATTTCATAAGGGGAGTGTAAGCAGTATATCAGCGGGTGATAATTTTTTTGCCAACTGGGACACAAAATGTCCCCTACAGAAAAAAATTTGCTTCATGAATGTCTAAATATGTAATACTGATAGCCCTATATAAAACTTCGAAGATTTACGTTTTTGGTTTTTCAATTTTTCATAAACTGGGCTAAGGAGGCGTGGTTAAATACTAGAAAAATGGTAAAACTTGTGTCGAGTTCCCTTAATACAATATTTATCAAATTAAAAGGAAGTGCTCCACAATCTTAAAATTGACATTCTTGTATATTTTTGTATGGGCTATCGATTAATTTTTTTTTTTTTTGGAAAATTTTCAGAACCTGTTCTGAAATTTTTAATTTTTTTATAAAAGTCAATTTATTAAAAATCCGGCCCATTTTTTTTTTATTTTTGTATTAAATTTAGGTGTTTGTCTATCCACACAAAAAAATTCAGCAGGGCATTTTTCGTAGTTTTTCGATAAAATCGCATTTGAATATTGGATTTCATAAAAATTCTCTTGTATTTTATTGGGTCAACATCGCGTATGAGTATTAGAAATTCTTTGGTTTCGCAAATATTGTTACTCATACGCGATGTTGGCTATACTTAAGAATGGGTTTTACACTAAAACAGCACTAACAAGGACGGTCTTTCACCGGACACACCCACCGATTGTTCTGAAAATTTTATATGGTAATGAGGGGGAAAAATAAGAGTTACCCCAGCAAAACTTTGGTAATGCGTGGTGATTATATAACACATTACAGGGGATATACAATCCCTTATTTGTAGCATTATTTTGGAATGTCTTACCAAACATATGTTCAACAACGTATTGTTTGAAAGTGAAAAATAATGTATTACTAATTTTTCATATTTATTATTTCTAACCATTAAATCATGGATGAATTACACAGCTCTACAAATGTAAGGTTTGTCGCTACGTTTTGAATTATTGAAACGAAAAGGTATAATATTTGATGCACTGAATCCAAATCTGCAACCCAAATTTTTCTATCACATCTAGATTTTGTGTAAATCGCGGTTAAAATGTTGAAAAATTGCTTTTTTGGCCCTTTTTAAAAACGAATAAAATAAGATCGCGACATGCTATTGACTTCGTTTTAAGTTTATCGTATAATTTGGAATTTAATCTTTAAGATAGGATAATATTATTTGGAAATTTAATTTTCCAACATGGTAAGAAAAATCATAAACAAAAAACTCCATTTTTGAAAGTATATATTGTTTAACGCTAAGTATTTTTTTAATAAACATATGAAAACCAACAAACAAAGTTTTTTTAAATTCAGGTAATGAAAAAATATTATGTATATTAGGCGTCCGAAAATTAGAAACTTTTGAATTTTGTGTCGGAATACTTGCCTAACGATAGCCACTAAAGAGCTGATTGTGGGAAAATTTACGTAGTGGAACTGCAGTTGGCAAGAAGCGGTCCAAGTAGGAAAAATATCGTTTTTGGACATAAATTTATGTTCAAAGTTTTTGACCAAATGGGCTCAAAAATTGGGAAATTTGGGCGTACTTTTTGGTGTTCCGATGCTGATGTTAAACACAAAAATTATTTATATTACCAAATTCTTCTTTAAGAATTAAATATGTTAATCATATTAAAATATATAAAAAAATGTCGAAATTCGTAATTTTTCCAACTTTGACCGATGCACACAGGGCCAGCATGATCACAAATTCCGGCCAAAAGTCTTTATCGTTGTTGGATCCGTCTGAAAATGTGCTTCTAGAGGAATTCGAGGTCGCTGATTTCAAAATTTAGCTAAAAACCAAAAAAATCAAAATGGCGGATCCAATATGGCGGACAATTTTTTTTTTAATTGTGCGATTGAACTCAAATTTTGTTTTATGCGGGTCTTGGAGTTACTGAATAAGAATTGTTACTCCAAATTTTGAAAAACAAAATGGCGGACTAAATATGCTTCTTAAACTTTAAACAATGATCCAACTCCGGCCAAAAGTCTTTATCGTTGTTGGATCCGGCTGAAAATGTGCTTCTAGAGTATTTCGGGGTCGCTGATTTCAAAATTTAACTAAAAATTAAAAAAATCAAAATGGCGCATCCAATATGGCGGAAAATTTTTTTTTTATTAATTGTCCGATTTAACTCAAATTTTGTTTTAAGGGGGTCCTGGAGTTACGGAATCAGAATTACTGGCGTGAATTTTGAAAAACAAAATGGCGGACTAAATATGCTTAGTAAAGATTGTTACAAGTAATTAAAAAACAGTTATATTCCTTTTCTTTGTTGGAGCTAGCTGAAAGTGTCGCCTAGTAAATTTCCGGGTCTGTTATCTTAAAATCGAACTGATAAAATTCAATATGGCGGAAACTATATGGCGGCTAGATTTTTAACTTTGTCTGATCTAACTAAAAATTAGTTTTAAGAGTATTAACAGTGTCTGAAGTTAAATCTACGCACATAATTTTTATATATTTTTTTTATATTTTTGATTTAAATATGGAAATGGTGTAAATGACTTACTTAGTTTCAGAAAAGCTTTTGGAAATGGTGACGACAAATTATTCAGTTTATTTCTTTATTTTGGAAATTCAATAAAAAATCTTTGAATTTAATTGGAAATGGTGTAACTGATATTTTCCATAATTCTACAAAAAAACTAGAAATGTAGAAAAAAATTTTTTCCTATACTTAAGGCACTCTCTGACGATAAAAAAAAACTATTCAAGCTGTAAAACATTATTTTGGGTTAAATTATTTTTTTTAAAACAAATATCGGACCACTGCATATATATGTAGCTGTAGTTTTGCCATTTATCATTTCGAGCAAGTTTGGGCAACTTTTTTCGAAAGATATGGATCCATTCTATATCAAAAAAAATATAGACCGATTGTATCGAACTGAGGATCGCTGAGGATTTTTTCGGCGCGAGGTAAATAGCTAAAAAATTATAACTTTTTTCACAAACAACGCGAATTGCTGCCAGGCAAATGAGTTATATTTGCCCATGTTATTTTCGTTACAAAGGCTTATATATAAGGTTGAACCACGCAAACAAAAAGTTAAACATTTAGCAATAGAAGTTTGGAAAAAAAATTAAAAAAGTATCTCAACTTTTAAACATTTTTTACCAACATTTTAACTTTAAAGACCTGTATAAGGAAAGGGTGTAATTGGATCATAAAGATAAGTTCAGAAAACCTGCTTCTATATATGCTTAACAAACTGGTAAACATTTTTTTGAGAATTTACAAATAAGGACTTTTGGCCGGAAATCGATCAGTCTGGCCCTCTGTGCGATGGTTGCAAGTACCTTTGCAAATTTTTTATTCATAAATTTTTCGAATTAAAATTGATATTTTTCGACAATACTTTTTCTTAATTACAATTGAGATTTTTCGAATTACCATTGTCTTTTTAGAATTAAAAATAAAATTTTCCAATTACAAATGGAATCTTCGAGTGACAAGTAAAATCTTCGAATTACAATTGATATTTATCGATTACATCTGTAATAGATGTAAACAATTAATTTTACAATAACAAAACTAATAATGATAATAACAATTAGAATAAAAATAATAAAAAAAAACCCGCTTATTCACAGCTTCAATGTTGTCCCGTTTTATTGACCAACAACATTTTTAAATTTATGTCAACAAACGCAAATAGTTCGTTATTAACCTAAAGGGGCCCCCTTTAGGTTAGTTGGTAGCCCAAGTGCCTTCACGGCAATTTTCGAGCGGGGGAGTTTATATTTTGATCTTTGTGGATGATTGTGTGGCGTGGTATATTTTTTCGGTGTAGTTTATTTATTTTATTTGTTATGGTTTTTTATGCGGGAATTTATGTGTTGTATTATTTTATTAGTATTATTATTATAATTTTTATTATTATTATTATTTACTAGCTGGCCCGGTCCGCGTTGCTGGCCCAAATATAAGATTTCGTCTCGCTTCAAATATATAGCCCTGCAAAAAATGTAATGAATTTCTTGGCTTAAAAAAATTTGTGGGCGTGGTTTTATAGACCCGATTACGCAGATAATCATCTTGAAATTATATTTTAGGAACTAAAAAAAATTACCAGGTCTTAGACTTTGTGATCTGTACATATTTAAAACTTCTTTGGTATTATTACGAACAACACAAAAATAAATTACGCATATCCTTCGTTCTTATCGTGAGCTATTGTCTGGAGTTCAAACAAACCTTTATAGTTTTCCCGAATTTTCCATTTTCTTGGGACACTTTTCTCATTTATATTTCCTTAAAAACCTAATTGGAATTGGAACATAAAAAAATCGGTCCGGTCATTAGTAGTCGACACATTTAGACAAAAGTGGGCGTTAGATATATCAAAATGTTAGATATATCAAAAAAAGGAGGCGCAAAAGTGGGCGTGATTTATTTATTTCTGAAAAAACCTAAGTCAAACATTAAAAAAAAAATAAGACGAACATTAAAAAAAAAATATTTAACAAATCGGTCAGTTCAGAAGGGTCAGTTACCAACGAACTACATTTTATTTTTATTTATATTTTATTATTCTAGAATCTCAAATAATTAATTATATATCTTATTTTTCTATAGAGCACATTTTATATATTCGAAAAAAAGAGTGGGTCGACAACTTTTCTTACCATAAATAACTTATTTAAATTTAACCAACTCGGTCCATCCATTTAAAAGTGGGCGTAGAAATGGAAAATTGTTCTTTCCGAAAAACCTTAGTTGGACTATGACGAACACTAAAAACAAAATTAGACAAATTGATCCAGCCATTACATGATTTATAATATCGCTCATTTACTTGTATAGTGTCATAACTCAAAATATGTCGTTTTTGCGTAAACCATACAGAATTATTTGTTATATCCTGCTTTATATTGTGTTAAAAATTCGTATTAATATCTTCTAAACTCACCGTTTGAGAAGAGAACTCGCCATTATAACATTTTCTATGTACGGACGTTTTGCAATGTAAAACAAGTTTCAATTGTAAACTTTAAACAGGTTTTCTGTAAAATCAAACATTTTGTGTTATGACACTATACAAGTAAATGAGCGATATATATATTGGGAAAAGTGAGCGTAAATAGGCGTGGACAATTTTTCATTCCATAAAAATCTTTTGTGGACTATAACCAAATCGGTCTAGCAGATATAGTTCTTTCGATACATAGCAAAAAGTGGGCGTCGGAAATTTTACTATCCGTAAAAACCCTAGTTGAATTATGACGAACATTTTCATCAAAAATTAGCCAAAGTGTGCGTGGTCTATTTCTTTTTTCGTAAAAACAAAAGTTGGAATATGATGAAAATTCATTTAAAAAAATTTTGTCAAATCGGCCCAACCATTCTCAAATTTTAGATAAATTGGAAAAGTGGGTGTAAAAGTGGCGTGGTCGATTTTTCTTTCAGTAAAAACTTAAATTGGATTACTACGAACATTTAAATAAAAAATTACCCAAATCGGTGCAGCCGTTTTCCGATTTTAGATAAATAAAAAAAAAGTGGGCGTAAAAGTGGACGTGGTCAATTTTTCTTTACGTAAAAACCTAAGTTGGACTATGACGAACATTTAAAAAAAAAAAATTGTCCAAATCGGTCCAGCCGTTCTCAACTGATGCTGTTACCAACGAACGACAATTGATTTTTATTTATATAGATGATTATTATTATTATTTATTTAATCGCGTTTTATTGCTCATTTTGGTATTTTTGCGGGAATCTCGGGCACCTTTTGTCGTATGGGGAAGCGGGTCGCAGTGAGTATTTTCCGTTCGGGTTTAAGGTGGTACGTTGGCGGACAGAGCGACATAGCTTTTTGATGTTTGGGTTCGTCCATGTGCCGTATTGTCTTTAGGCTCCCTTGGGGTTGTTGTGGACTTGGTAGATCTGAGACCCACATTATTTTTACCTGCAGTAGGTTTTGAGCAATGATTTAGGTAGTTGTTAGGAAATGTTGGATCATTATATTTCCATATTTTTTGTTATTTATTATTTAATGCATTTTATTTTAAAAAACTTCGTTCGTTGGTATGTTTTTTTATGTCAATTTGAAAACACTTTGTTATTAAAAACAACAAAATATATCTAAAAAGGTGTTATTAAAAATATATTTTTTTACCATTTTTAAAATTAAAATTTCAGAATATTATTATTTTATTTTGAAGATAAAATTCCAAACTTTATAATGAGCTTAATATAAAGTCGTTCGTAAGTCGCGTTCATATTTTATTGGCTTCCAAAAATGGTCAAAAAGGCACTTTTTTGCCCATTTAAGCGCGAATAACTAAAAATCCTGATGTGATGGAAAAAATTGGGTTGCAGATTTGGAATCAGCGCACCAAATACTACCGAATTTAGTTATCAGAACCCAATACGCATTTTCTTGTAGAGCGGTGTTTTATTTCGTTACATTATGGGTAATTCCAAAAATGTTCGCCCCACTGCACTATGGTCTCGCAGACCACTTTTCTTGGCCAAAATTCAATTTTCTCAAAATTGCTGTTTAAAAAAATCGCTTTGTGATATAACAATAAACATTTCAAAGCAACAGAAAAAATATTTGTCTTTTGTATATACTCATTTACCGTTATAATACAACAGATTAAAGTTTAAGTTTTACAACAAATCTAGGACAAGAAAAAAAAACAACTTATTTTTTTAAATTTTTCAATAATTTTTTTGAGTTTAAATACAAAGAGTTTCTTATAATATTACACATGGAAAACAAAGTTGGAGATTAGTATTACAATAATTTTAATTTCAAATAGTGTAACAAAATTGGCGTCATTTAAAAAAAAAATAAGTGGTTCATGCAAACCAGAAAAAAAAAAAATGGTGGTAAATAAAACATAACTTTAGATGGGCCTACAAAAAGTTTTTAGCAAAATTTAGCTATCAGACCAATTCAGAATCATAGATTGGGATCAGGACTACATTTCCACATTGTCAGATGATGCTAGTTTTTGCTAGTAAGTGTACTGGAAGAAAATTTCCAGAACACTTTTTCCATTAAAATTCAACCCAAAAACGAATTTATGTAACTAAGAAAAAACAAAAATTAGTAAAGTGCCCTAAAATGTTAATATTTAAAAAATAATGATTAAAATGATAATAAATTTCAACACGAATCCTATTTCAAAAATATAAAAATAAAAAATTCGTTTTGACAATTTTGGCCAAGAAAAGTGTTCATCGGAACCATAGTGCACTGTTCAGAAACATGCCTTTGGACGCCACTGAGAATTTGGCTCATAGATATCAACGTTTATATGAGATATGTTGCATTTTTGGATTTTCAAAATTTGCTGTAGTTTTCAAATTATCGCGGGTCAAAGTTCGACTTTTTTAGCAAAAGTCAGAAAAATACATGACGTTTAACGTGCTCTAACTTTTTAACTAGTAATCCGATTATCACAAGTAATGGCTCATATGAAAGCTTAAATCTTCTTCTTTTAGGAAATATTTTCAAAAGCATACGGGTTTTTTCGGATGTGTTGCAAAAGTTCAAAAACATTTTTTTTTTGCGAATATTTAAAAAAACACATCTTCGATTTTTAAAAAAAAAAGTTTGGTGATAAACAATACTGTTTTGTACAACATGTAGGCCGGAAATACTTCATCATTTTTCGAAACAAATTTTTAATTATCATTTTAGCTTAGATTTTTATTTTATTCAAAATATTTTTAATTTTTAATTAGTCACTTTTCAATTTTGTAAAAATAAAGAACGAAAAAAGAAACTTTTAAAAACACAATAAATCGTGTTGTTTATTTCGGTTTCAACTGGTGACCCCGATACTGAATACAATTGTCTTTTATGAATATGCCTTCAACACGTTCCACAACCGAAGGAAGCATAACTGGTGCAGGCGATGCACCCGCATCAAATCCAACAATTGCGATTAAAATTCCACGCTTCTGGAAGGAAAACCCCAAACTTTGGTTCGCGCAAATAGAAGCTCAGTTTGATTTACATCGGGTAATAAACGAAAAGACCAAATATTTCATCATCTTGGCTGATTTAAAAGCCGATATCCTAAGCCAGGTGAGTGATATTGTTCTAAATCCACCCGATGATGCATACAAACAAATTAAACAACGTCTAATCGACCATTTCTCTGTTTCCGAGGAAAATCGCATTAAAACTCTTCTAAATAATTTGGAAATTGGAGATCGGAAACCAAGCGCACTTTTTCGAGAGATGAAAGCTCTTGCAAATGGAGGCGTCACGGACGATTTTTTACGTACAATGTGGCTGCAACGCTTACCACCTCAAACACAAGCTATTTTAGCTACTTCATCCGAAAATTTAGATAATCTCATGAAAATGGCCGACAAAATTAGCGACATAGAAGTAGCAAGACCCCCAAACCTCTCGCAAGTTAATTCTTCAAATGATCTTTCCGAAATCAAGGCACAGATTGAAAGTATCAACTCAGCTTTACGAAATCTTCAGAGGTCTAGAAGTAGATCCAGAGATTCAACGTCTAACTCCAGTCGTTACTCATCGCCTAGTGGCATTTGTTACTATCATCGTAAATTTAAAAATAGAGCCCGTAAGTGTCGTCCACCATGCTCTTTTGTTGATAATCAGTCGGAAAACTTCCGACCCGGTCACTAGAGGCGTCAAGTGGCCGGTCAACCGTAACCAATCGCCTCTTTATGTATGATAAGTCAGTTGGTAGGTATTTCCTTGTCGATACTGGCGCCGATATATCCGTTTTACCAGTACAAGATCCGTTAAAACAAAAGCAGCAAAAATACAAGCTATTCGCTGCAAACAACTCACCAATAAATACATATGGGGAAGAAATTCTATCACCAACTTTTGGCCTTAGACGAAATTTTACGTGGAAATTCGTGTTGGCTGACGTTTCACATCCTATAATTGGAGCCGATTTTTTAAGCAAATTTGGCCTTATTGTTGACATTAAAAACGTTCAGCTTATTGACTTAACAACAGGTCTTACATCAAAAGGAAAAGTCGGACATCTTTCGAACTATTATGAAGTCAAAACCGTAATAAATTCTACACCATATCATAATTTACTTTTGAAATTCTCAGCTATAACCAATCCCTCAACCGCTGTTGGAAAAAAATCACACAACATACAACACGTCATAGAAACCACTGGAAATCCCGTTTCATCAAGAGCTCGACGTCTTCCACCTGATAAACTTGAAATTGCCAAACGGGAATTTAACTTTATGATGGAGCAAGGCCTCTGCAAACCATCGAAAAGCTGCTGGTCAAGCCCTTTACACATGGTTCGCAAAAAGAACGGACAATGGCGACCATGTGGGGATTATCGTCGCCTGAATGATCAAACGGTACCCGACAAGTACCCTATACCGCATATTCACGATTTTACTCACAGTCTTCATGGTAAGTGCATTTTTTCTACGCTTGATTTGGTAAGAGGCTACAACCAAATACCGGTTGCTCCAAGTGATGTGCCAAAAACGGCAATCATAACCCCTTTCGGACTATTTGAGTTCGAATATATGACGTTTGGGTTATGCAACGCTGGTCAAACATTTCAGCGGTTTATCCATGAGGTACTCCGTGGTCTTGATTTTTGTTTCTGTTATATCGACGACATTTTAATAGCTTCCGAAAATGAAGAAACCCATTTCAAACATATTCAACAAGTTTTTCAGCGCCTTCAAGAATACGGTGTGGTAATTAACATCGATAAATGCGTATTTGGCCAAGCTTCTGTAAATTTTCTGGGTCATTCGGTTGAAGAAAGTGGCATTAAACCTCTTTCGGAAAAGATTTCTGCCATTATCAACTATCCACAGCCTAAAACTGTAAAAGAAGTCCGCCGATTTGTTGCAATGGTCAATTTTTACAGAAGATTCATCCCAAACGCCGCTACCACTCAAATACCACTTCTTGCTTATCAGAAAGGAAACAAAAAGAACGACAACACTCCGATCACGTGGACACCCGAAGCAGAGATCGCTTTTAAAAAATGTAAAACAGATTTGTCCAATGTTGCTCTCTTAGCTCACCCTTGCGACACATTACCGATTTGCGTTATGGTTGACGCATCTGACGTTGCTATTGGTGGAGTACTTCAGCAAAAGACTCCTAACGGTTGGCAACCATTGTCATTTTTCTCAAGAAAGCTAAATGAGACACAGAGAAAATATAGCACGTATGACAGGGAGCTTTTGGCTATCTACTCAGTGGTAAAATATTATCTGCACATGCTCGAAGGAAGAGAGTTCATTATATATACAGACCACAAACCGCTGACATACGCTTTCAAACAAAACCTGGATAAAGCTAGTCCTCGACAGTTTCGTCAATTAGACTTTCTCTCTCAGTTCTCCACTGATATTCGACACATCAAAGGTGCAGATAACTTAGTAGCAGATACATTATCTCGTGTTTCATCCATTGCTGAATCATCGAATATAGATTACGACAAATTATCTGTTGACCAGAAAAATGACCCAGAATTGCAATATTTTTTATCAAACCCTGCTAAAACGTCTTTAGTTTTAAAGTCCTTTAAACTTTCGCCAGGCACCAGATCCGTCTTCTGTGATACTTCGACTGATCATGTTCGTCGTTTGTTCCTGTAAATCATCGCGCAAGTGTATTTCATGCATTTCATAATTTGGCACATAGTGGATTTACTTCAACATATGACTCTATACGAAAACGATTTGTGTGGCCTAAAATGGCTAAGGACATTAAAGCCTTTACGAAGGCATGCATTACATGTCAAAGGTCAAAGATTACTCGACATACACGTAGTGAAACTTTAGCATATCCTTCACCAGCAGACCGGTTTTGTCACATTAATATAGATCTCGTCATCCTGCAAAGGATTCACATATCTGTTAACGTGCATTGGTAGATTCACTCGGTGGGCTGAGGCCATACCCTTAGAAGATATTCAGGCTAAAACAGTGGCAGATGCTTTATACAGGGGATGGATTTCCAGGTTTGGTGTACCGTCAAGAATTTCTACTGATCAAGGCCGCCAATTTGAATCTCATCTGTTTAAAGAACTAGCGAGTCTTCTTGGCGCTCAACGAATTCGTACGTCTCCATATCATCCATCTGCGAATGGAATAATCGAAAGGTGGCATCGGTGTTTAAAAACAGCTTTAATGTGTCATAACAATTCCAATTGGTATGATGTTTTACCAACAGTTCTCTTAGGTCTACGTTCAAGTTTTTTGGAAAATATTAACTGCACACCATCCGAACTTGTGTATGGAACTGCTCTTCGGTTGCCTGGTGATTTTTTTGTTGAGACATCCGATAATCCTCCTACCAATGAATATGTGAAATTTCTTAAAGTAAGAATGAATTCTCTAAAGCCAGTCCCACCAATCAACAAAACCAATCGTACAGTATTTGTATCTCAAGATTTACATAGCTGCGAGTTCGTTTTTGTCCGCGATGACTGCGTTAAGAAATCACTTCAGTCGCCATATCAAGGACCTTTTCGTGTTCTCAAAAGGTCGCAAAAATTATTTACTTTGGATATAAAAGGACACGAGAAAGTTATATCTATCGATAGACTGGAGCCTGCCTACATGCTCAATACGGAAATAGACGAAGATTCAAGAGTAATAAACTTCTCTAGCCCAAGCTCAAGTATACGAAGTCATAGAACAAGCAAAACGCCAGTGCAGAAAAATAAGAAACGGGTTACTTTTCGATAGAGATCTTGCTCTGCAACATCTCTAGGGGGGAGTATATGTAGGCCGGAAATACTTCATCATTTTTCGAAACAAATTTTTAATTATCATTTTAGCTTAGATTTTTATTTTATTCAAAATATTTTTAATTTTTAATTAGTCACTTTTCAATTTTGTAAAAATAAAGAACGAAAAAAGAAACTTTTAAAAACACAATAAATCGTGTTGTTTATTTCGGTTTCAAACATATCCAAAATTCAGAGTGGGATCCCAATGGGATCAAAAAATATTCTGGTTTTAGTACGAAGTTCTTAAATTTTACCTTAGAAAATTAAAATTTTATGTTTCTTCAATATAAAAATTTAAATTTTCAAAGAAAATTATACTATTAAAATTTTGAAAAACATTCAAAACATTAGAAACTTAAATTTTCTAAGGGAAAAATATGAGAACCTCGTACTTAAAACAGAATAGTTTTTGATCCCATGGAGATCCCACTCTGAATTTTGAATATGTTAAACAAAACATTGTTATTTTTCACCAGATTTTTTTTTAAAAAAATCGAAGATGTGTTTTTTTAAATATTCGAAAAGAAAAAATGTTTTTGCATTTTTGCATCATTTCTGTAAAAAAAAACTGTGTTATTTTAAAAATATTTTCTAAAAGAAGAACCCACGCTTTCACATGAGCCTAAATTTGTGAAAATCGGGTCATTGGTTAAGAAGTTACAGCTCTTTAAACGTAATGTATTTTTCTTACTTTTGCTTAAAAAGTCAATCTTTGACCCGCCATGATTCGTTAAATACACCAAATGTAAAAAAACGATATATGGTACATACATCATATTTATGAGGGCTATTTATGTGTCAAGGCTCAAATTAATCTGAGACACCATTTCCAAAAATGACTAAAATTTGAGCTAAATTTTCTGGAATGGCCCTTATGTATTATTTCAAAATTTGAAATAATGAAATATTTATAATTGGATACATAATGAATTATAATAACATAAAAAATAAATATATTATAAAAAAAGCACAAGTTTAAACTAGAGATGGGCTCACGACAGGAATTTTCGAGTGACACACACACTCACTCACTCACATGTAATTACGTGAGTAAATTTAATACAACATTACTTTTTCACTACTCGTAACACCTCATATATAATGTTTTGGTATGCTATATTTTATACCTTACTCGTATTCTTCGTTATAGATTGATCATTTATTTTATACCTTACTGGTATTCTTTGTGATAATGTGGATGCATTACTTTGAGTCTCATCCCCTGTCAAAATCATTAATGCTGCAATGTATAAAATAAGCAATCCTATACCTTATGTAATACCTTATTTGGTAATCTAAGTTTTGCTGGGACCTGTTTTTGTTTTTAAGCTGCCCAATCTAAAATTTAAAAAGGGGTTGCCACCTTATGAAAAATAAGGTCCTTTGGGAAAATCCGTATAAAAGCCGAACTAGTAGGAATTTCGCCAAACGAAAAAATACGGGTCAGCTTAATTTTTAAACATTCAAAATAATAACTCTGTTAAATTACAGAAAAACTCTGCAAATTTAACAGAGTACACCATACTTTTCCAGCTAGCAACATTTATTGGTAATTTTACTATAAAACTCTGTAAAATGATTTTGACAAATAAAACCTGTTAGTTTACAGAGTTTCTAGTACACCATTTAGCAAAGGAAAACTCTGTAAATTTACATATATTTACGAAATGAATTTCATGCAACCAAAATTTTACAGAAAAACTCTGTAAATTTACATAGTTAAGTAAAAAATATTTTATACCTAAGATTTTTGAAAAGATTTAAAAAAAAAAATACAGATAAAATTTTGGTGTGTTTACAGAAAACTCTGTTTTTAACTATGAAATTAATATTACATAGAAATAAGTAAAAATACAGATAACACTTAGTTTTTATACCCTCCACTCTAGTGATAGAGGGTATATATAAGTTTGTCATTCCGTTTGTAACACCTCGAAATATTGGTCTAGGACCCCAAAAAGTATATATATTCATGATCCTCGATCGATTTTAAGACGATCTAGCAATGTCCGTCTGTCTGTCTGTTGAAAACACGCTAACTTTTGAAAGACTTAACCGAGGCTCCTGAAGTTTGGCATATATGTTGGGCATTTATTTACCTGGTCAGGTTGGTATTCGGCAAGGGTTTTTCTGGAATTTACGAGATAAAACACACGGTAACTTTCGAACGACAATTCTAAGGGTGCTGAAGTGTAACATATATATTTGCCGTTCCTCTGGTCCGGTTCGTTTTAAATTTCAGCCAAATCGGTCCAGTGCACAGTGATTCGTTCCCATATATCGAGTGGGCAAAAATAGAATATTGGTCGCAGATTTCTGAAATTTGGTACACAAGCATTTAATTATCTAATCAAGAAAAAAACGAATTTTTGGGAAAATCGGAGCAAGGACACGCCTACCCCCCATATATCCTGAAATTTAAATATGTGATTAAAACTACAAAAATGGTCACAAAATTCCCAAACTTTTTCAATGTTACCAATTTTGATATAGTATTTTATGTGTAAATTTTTTTCTAGATTGAAGCAAGGACTCGTGTGGCTGCCATATATCCTTTTTCTTAAAAAAATTGTAAATCGCTCAAAAATTACTCGATACCCTTGAAATTTTTTGTAAAAATTTGAATAAGTGATGTCAATGTGTGTACCAAATTTCGCTGAAATCGGTTCTGTAAAACAAAAGTTATTTATATATCCTTTTTAAAAACTGCAATAAAGTGTTAATATAGTTTAATCACAAAAATAAAATAGAAAGAGTTGTCAACGATTTTCCAAATTTGGTACACAAGCACAAAATTAATTAATAGAAAAAAAATAAAAATTTTGAGCAAATCGGTGGAAGGACATTTGTACCTGTCGTATATCCTGAAATTTAAAAGTGGAGTTTTAGCCACAAAACTTGATATAAAATTACTTAACTTAGTTATTGTCTTACACTCAAAATAATTACTCTGTTAAAAACTCTGTAAAATGACTGTAATCTAAATTCGACAGATATTTGACAAAGTTATCTGTCGAAATCAGATTTTAAGAATAAACTTTGTATATTCTTGTTACCGAATAACAAAATTTTATTTGTAATTTTAATTTGTAATCTCTATTTTGCAGATAATAAACAGAGTTTTTGTTAAAATACTGATTTTATAAAAATACTTGTGTTTTTTTCTCATAATCAAAATACAAAATTTCAACTCTAATTTTACTTATTGCTCTGTAATAATAAAACCCGGTAAATTTTACGAGTATGTCGTGTAAAATTGGAGGTACTCGTAAAAAAACATTCACAAAACTAAAAAAAAGTAAATTTACAATTTGGAAGCATTAAAGCGGGCAAATTTACTCGATGGCATTTTCCAATTGTCAACACTACTTGCACATTAAGGAAAGATAAATTGATCAGAAATAAAATAGTCAAACTCTGGTCGCTTTTATCAATATTTTACAGATAATTCTGTAAACTTACTGTTTTTTTTATCGAAATCATTTTACAGAGTTTTCTTCGTAAAATAACAAAAAATCTTGCTGGTTGGAAATCTATGGTATTTTCTGCTGGCTCAGCAGAGTATCTCTGTAATTTAACAGAGTGATTATTTTGAGTGTAGAAATTTAGATAACCATCGACGTAAAACATTCGTATTTTAATCTGAGCAAGGACTCGCGTGGCTGGCGTATATCCTTTTTCTTGAAATCGCTGTAACTATTTTAAAAATCTTTCAATTGCTATCAAATTTTTAATATAGATTAGATCAAATAACATTAATAAGTGTGCCAAATTTCGTTGAGTTGCTTGCGGTAACAAAAAAGCTGTTAATATATCCTTTTTTTAAATATAGTCAAAAATATAAAAATACATAATAACTGCAAAAACAAAACATTCGCAACACTTATTTCCAGTTGCATTACGAAAATAAATTTATTCAAGATAAGTTTTAAGTAAAGTCGTTTAATACTTGCTTTATTTCTAAGTATATACCCCGTTAATAACGAAAAACTAAAAAAAAAATTTTTTTGGATACTTGAAATTTTTTTTTTTTTTCGTTTTTTTCAAAAACTTAGTTATTTTTATTATTTGATCGTATAGAAAACAGTCCAGGATGTTAAAAAAATCAATAAAAAATAAGTACGAACTTTTTTTATGTATCTCAAAAAAAAATTTGGTTTTGATTTGGGATGCCAACGAAACTCAAATACTGGTTTTAAAGCAAAATGGCCCACTGTATACTTATTTTATCGAATTATTTACTATAAATTTACGGTATACAATACAATAAAACCCTTTATATAAAAAAAGACGAAAATGTTGATGTATTGTTTAAATTTATTTACAGTACATAAAATAAATAAAAAAAAAAAATAATCCAATTTTAGATTTTTTAAAAAAAAAAATTTTTTCAACTTAAAAAAAAAAACTTAGTTATTTTTATTTTTTGATCTTATAAAACATAGTTAAAGCTACAAAACAAAAAAATTTTATTCACGAACTTTTTTTATGAGGGCCATTAAAATTTGGTGATTTTGGGGATTTTAGTAAAAGTCATAGATAACTTTTAAAGCAAAACGGCCCACGTACTGCATAAGTTTTTTCTGATTTTTTATTATATTTTTACAGAATACTATATAATATATCAATGTGTAAAGAAAAAATACTTAATATTCGATTTTTTTTTAATATTTTTTCCATTAAAAATATAGCTTTTGAAAAAAATTAAATAAAGACACAAAAAAAACCTAACTTTTTTCCAACTTCAGACAAAAACTTAGTTATTTTTATTGTTTTGCCTTATAAACTATAGTCCAAGCTATCGAAAAAGCGAAAAAAATAATTTTTTGACTCTCGAACTTTTTTTATGCATTCCATCAAAATTTGTCAATTTTTTGGGATTCGGTAGAAAAAATATAGATTTCAGAGCTATACAAAAATGTATTTTAAGATTAATTCTAAAAACTTGCAAATACAACTTTTAGCAAATATATTTAAGTAACTTTTGCAAAAAAAAGTTTGTTGATTTCTTTAAAATTAGATTTTTCATAATTTTTTTAGTAAACCTATAAAAATCAATATTTAGGTTTTAACACAATAGCGTTAAATTTCCGTACTTTAGCGCCCTCTTGTGGCAACATATGACTTCTTAAAAATAAGAAAAGCACATATTTCTTTTAGTTTACTATCAAACTGTAAAAATCCAAAAAATCATCAACATTGAAGACATACAATTTTTTTTTGATTTTTGCCAATGAAACGAATCACTGTGCAGTGGTTCAAAAGTTATTAGCAAAATCGTAAATTTCAGATTAGTTTCACCTTAAATTCACGTGTTGAAAACCCGTTAAACATGTTTTAAAAACATTTGTAAGTCAAAAAAATATTTTACAAGGTATTTTTGTCACACAAAAATATTTTTACACTAAAACAAAAAAAAAATACACTCAAAAAAAATTTTACACTCAAAAAAAATTTTACACTCAAAAAAAAATTAGTAAATTATTTTTTTTTATTTTTTTTTTTCAAAAATTAATAAAAAAAAGTTTTTTTACACAAAATAAAAATATTTCTAACCAAAAATTTTATTTTTTTCACGTTAGAAAATTTACTATCACTTAAAAAGGGCATTGTGGAGGATATTCATAGATTCGGCCAAGTCGAATTTAGCTTTTCTACTTGTTTGGTTATAAAGGGTATTTCGCTAAAATCTGTATTTTAGCAGAAAACTCTGTTAATTATCTGTAAAATTAAGATTACAAAGTTAAAAGTAATATTACAGAAAAAACTTTGTTTTTTTGTCACAACAAAATACAAAGTATTTTCTTTAAATTTGTATTTTGACAGAAAACTCTGTCAAATATCTGTTGAATTGAGATTACAGTCATTTTACAGAGTTATTATTTTGAGTGTGGTGATTATTATATATATATGATTTTGGTGGTGTCGTACGTATAAACATCTCCATATAAACTACCCCAACGATTATACATTTTTGACAACAACCTTAACGAAGCCGAATTTGGACACCATCGATACACCATTAGATAGGCATTCAAAAAACCTTTCGACCTGTATAAAATGTTCATATAGTTTCTTTTAAAGAAATGGCAAAAATCCTCAAAAACGAAAAAAAAATCCCGTTTTCCCCGATTATTTTCCTCCACTCTTTCCTATATGCAACTTTCAGGACAATCGGTGGGAACCCCGGGAAAGACCTTCCTTGTGAATATATTTTTTTCAATATTTAGGTATACAAATTTAATGAAACATAGTGAACTCTTTAAAATAAAAGTTTTTTTATAGGTTTTTTTTTGGGCTATCGATTAAAAAAATAAAAACTGGTAATTTTCAGAAGAAGTTCGGAATTTTTCAAAGAAAAATTTAAATTTAAACTTAAAATTTATTCATCAAAAAACATGTCACAATTTTATATTTTTACGTGTTTAAAAAATAGCTAAGGTGTACGAGTATATCTATCTGTTCTGAAATTTTCATAGATTTTTTTTTGCCTTGTTTTCAAGAAAATAATATGTTGAACAAAAACTTAAATATATACACTGAAAAAAATAACCTTCCTGATATTAATGAAACGGATTCATTATTTTGTTTTCATTACTTAAATAAAGGAATTCATAAGCTGCTTGAAATTTCATGCATGTTATGAACAAATTTTATGAAACTTGTTTCATTAGATTTCATAGTTTCATTAAAAAATATCATAAGATTTTTAGAACTAAATACAACTCTGCGTTGCGAATATGAGAAAGAAAACAAAACAAAAACATACGACTTTTTATTACACCACGCGTGTTTAGTCTAATTGTAATTTTTACATGTGTTTTAACTTTTTTCTAATAAAATAAAATAATTTTATATTTTTTTGCTTTGTTATTGAAACCTGTGTGTGTGTTATGCTGGTTATATCTAATTGAAATTACAAGTGAAAAGTTCCGTATAAGTGTTTCTTTTGACTGTTTCTTATAAAATATAATATAATTTGCAACAGAAAAATAGTTTTTTAAGTCATTAAAATTTTGTGATGAAATGTAGAGTATTTTGTGTTGTTCCATTGCTACGTTTTTGCTACGTTTTGGCAGCACGTGTTTTTAAAGTCATCGCGTTTTTGTCTTTTATAGTTTACCTTTTATGGCAATTCAGACCAATTTAAGTTTGGAGTAAAATTTTGTTGTGTGTAAAAACTAGGTGAAAACCATAAAAAGTGTGCAATTAAGTGTCATGTCACAGACTCAATTCCGTTCGCAAGTGGAATAAGTGGTTCAATCGTAAAACGCAAAGCAAATACTTTTTTTCGGAATGAAACCACTTAGCAATTCAATTCCACTTTGATTTTTGAAAGTGATTTCATTCCGAAAAAAAAAAATTGTTTTGCGTTTTACGAGCAACAACTTTTTTTTCAAATCCGATCGGAATTGAGTCTGTGACATGCCCCTAAATAAAATTTCAGTGACGGTTACAGTGATGGTTACATGTGACTTACCAAAATTTTTATTAATGCAAATTTTTACTTATGGGTGTATGATACGTGCTGTTTTTAGGTAACTTGTTCCTAACTTGATTAGGGGCTTTCTATGGAAATTTTGATAACTTTAACCAACATGAATTTATCGTAATTCCCATATCAAAACCTTAATAAAGTTAGCAACTAGTTACTTGTAAAAAGCAATTATCATACGCTCATTACCAACGACTATTCCACATTTAATCAATGGATATTTTCATACATTTTATGAAAAACTTCAAAAAGTTCTACGAATATTTTCATTATTTATATGCAAGTTTTCATTGAAAGGAACTTTAATGACACCAGTTTCATTAATCAAATGAAACCTGTCTTCGGTTGAAAACGTGAGTCATTTTTCATTAAGGTTAAGCCAATTTTCATTAATTTCACGAAGCTATTTTTTTCAGTGTAAAGACTATGCAAGAGTCAATTCTTTTTGACGTTTAAAGGTGGTGTTAGTTTTACAAATGGTATCTGGGAAAGCTGGAAATTTTGTTTACCTTTTATTTTTCTTTTAATTTTGCTGGTTGTTTTGATTTAATTATATTCATTTCTTTTTTTTATTATGTATTTTTTTATTTTCAAGTGACACAACAATAATTTTCATTCATAATTTTAAAAATTTTTAATGTTTATTTTTCGTTATTCCCAAATCGTTCCCAAATACTTTCCAAAAAAAGATTGCCATCTGTAGATAACGACTTCGTTATTACTGACACTACTATTCATGAGTTACCCCTGATGTTGAACATTAAACTACACACAGAAAACGAATTTAACGATTTTCAACTGAAAGTCACTTATTGCAACAAAAAATCGGTTGAAACTTTTGTATATAGGTCGTCACAGTTGAATATCGGTAGTCACAACTCATTTTCGGCGGTCATAACTGTCTTTTAATTGGGGAAACAGAAAAAATTGGTTGTCAAAGCCAAATATTGTGGCAGAAACCGAAAAAAAGAAAAAATAAGTGAAGTGTTAGTGTTTAAAACCAATATTTAACAAACTTACAATTTTTTTAACAAAAAGTTTAGCTGAATTCAACTAATTTTTTTTCGTTAATATGTACATAAAAATGTTACAAAATTTTCAGCTGAATTTTTAGTTACGGCTTTTTTTGCTACATTCATTCTACGAAAAGTTAGCTAAATATTTTTAGTTAAAATAACTAGAAATTTAGTAGGTTCAAAATCAGGTGCTTTTTTAGTTAAATTTAACTAAATTTTTTGTTAACTTTACAGTTTTTTTTGAGTGTGCTTATATTTCCAAGAATGGGGTTTATTAAGTATGCGTACACTGATAGCAATTTGTACATGACAATAATGAAAATTTACATTAATGTTATGAAAAATGGCGTTAAAAAGGAACCTATGTAGAGTTTCATTGAATTAATGAAATAGGTATCATAAAATGTAATTGCAAGAACAAGTTTCATTAAATTAATGAAAATTGTTCATACAAAATATAAATTGTATTTATGAAAATTTTTCATTTCTTTAATGAAAAAAGTAGTTAATTTTTATGAAATACTTTCATTGAATAAATCCTACTTTTTTTTTTGAAATAAAATACTTTCATTCAATAAAAATACTTTTATTTTTAAATATTTATGAAATATATTTATGAAATTGTAAAGATCTTTTCATAAAATTAAAAATAATAAAAATGGTTTTCACTCTGTTTTCTCGCACAAAATTTTACTCCAACCTTAAATTGTAATACGCAAAAAAATCTGAAAAAATCACAAAATCACCAAGTAAAAAAAACACTTTCACATATTTTTTATTTTATCTATAGATTTCACTCAGTTTTCTCACACAAAATTTTACTATAACATTTACTATTAATACATAAGTAAAACCACGAAGTAAAACAAAAAAAAAAAAATCACGCTGTGATCAGCTGTTTTTTGCGCGCGTAAACTAACAGACCAAACAGACGCGACACGACAGGTGTCAAAAAACAGCAAATTTTGTAAATAAAACTTAATGAAATTTTTTAATGAAACTACGAAATCTAATGAATCAAAATTAATGAAAATCTTACATTATATGTATGAAATTTCATTCAGCATATGAAATATTTCATTGTTGTAATGAAACAACTTTAATGAATTCCATTCATTAGCGATATGAAGCGTTTTTCTATCAGTGTATGAGTAATAATAACTCTTAAGAAACATTTATATAGAGATTTAATCGTGGGTGAGTAGTTTTTCATTTAATTTGCATAAATAATAAAATAAAGATACTTAGACAAAAAATGCGGAAATTTTCAATATTTGACCATGCCTACTTTTTGAAAAATCTTAAATTTTATTTGTGATTTTTTCTGTTAGTACAGATCGAGCACGGGTTATAATTCTTTTTGTTATAAGGGTTTAAGTTGAAAAATGTAGAAGAAACATTTTTGAAACCCATACCGGTTTCAAACACTTCCAGTTATAAGTGTTATCTTCAGTAGGATTTCAAAATTCGTTTTTTTTTTGTAAATAATATTTGTTTTTCAAGTATGTGAATTTTTTATTAATATTAATACCTAGTCTGGAATTGAACCACGGATATTTTTTATACCATTAAAAACCGCTTCAAAAACAAACAAAAAGTTCGAAAAAATGTTACCACGTTAATCCAGGGCTATTTACAAGTAACGATAAGTATTATACAAATTAAACATAAAATTTTATTGTTAAATCTGGTATGATGTTAAGATTATTTGTAATTGTTATTAGTTTAATAACAATGGAAAGGGATAAAAGCAAAAAAAAAAAACGAAAAACACTTGTAAAAAACATTATACATGTGAGAAATCTCAGAAAAAAAATGTTTGTTCCAATTTATTCAACTTTACATGATTTGCCATTTTAAAATTCTCTAAAATAAAAGGAATTTGCAATAGAAAAATATGTATATTGAAGCTGTGCCAAATCAAAAACATAAAAACTATCAAAAGTTGTAAGGAAATTGCAACACAAGCATAAAGTGATCGAAAGTGTTACTTTTAAAGGATAAAGTTTTCTCTTTAACATACTTTTTCAATACGATACAAATGTCAAACGATTAGTATTATGAGAGGTTATTAGGTAATTTAAAGATTAAAATTGTATAAATTACACTAGTTAACAATGATTTTGACATTTTGCATTTATTTTCTAAGTAAAATCTCGCGCTGAATTTTAAATTTCCAAAGTAGAACAGTTTTCAAAATATTGCAAACTTTTTAAATTTTCAACCGTTAAAAAAAATGTTGCTTCAATTTTACCGAAATTAAAAAAAAAAAAAACAATTTCTATTGTAAATTTCAAAAAGAAAACCATTTTTTAAAAATTTATTTTAGGTCTGCTATATTATGAAAAACAAGTAAGAGTGTTAAATTCGGCTGTGCCGAATCTTTTATACCAACCAACATGCGAAAAAAATAAAAAAAATTCCAGGGGCGTTTTATTTATTTTTTGGTGGGGGAGGGGGGTCGGTAGTGGTAATGGGGGGGCAAATTTCCTCCCGAATATGTGTTTAAAAATTCATTATTATGCTATTTGCACTAAAGAAATAAAAGTTTATCATAATTAAAAAGATTTTTTTATTCCACGCCCATAAAAGGGGGGGGCGGACTGAAAAAATGACATTTTCTAATTCTCAGGGTCCAAATGCAGGACTGTGAACTTCTTGTAGCATAAAAATGTTGCATTTGTTAAACAAAAACACAAAAAATCATGTAAAAAAATTATATTTTTCAGAGGTTAGTTTAGTTCTTTAAGGGGAAACTTTTTTCCCCCTGGCCCGATTTTGCTCATTTACAAACTTAACCTGCCTAGGAACATAAGACATATTCGTGCCAAATGTCGGGAGTCTAACTCTTTTATTTTTGACTGTATCGTGTTAACTACAGACGGACAGACGGACGGACGGACATCGCTAGAATGTCTTAGAATCGATCACTGATCATAAATATATGTACTTTATGGGGTCCTAGACCGATATTTTGATGCGTCACACACGGAATGACAAAGTGAGTATATACTGTAGTTGGAGGGTATAAAAATAAGTGGGGTTTGAAGAAAACCCGTTAAAAATTGTAAAAGTTACATGCATTTGAGTAAAAATGCATTAATTCAGTTTTTGTACATTAGTTTTTGCAATACGATTTTGTATCTTGGATGGGACCAAAAAAAAAAAAAATATACCAACAGTAGACCAAAACCCCGAAGGATTTTGAAAACATAGCTCGAGTTTTTTTTTTGCCCACTGAAGTTTTCAATTTTTTTTCAAACGCGTTTTGAATAAGTCAAAAATATAAGTATACATTCAAAAAACCTTGTAAAATCACAAGAAAAGTTTGTAATTTTTTTTTTTGCTACCTCCTATGTGACAAGAATTCCTTGCTATTTTACAAGCTTTTTACCAATTATTTTGTAATTTTACAAGCTTTTTACCAAAAATTGTAAATTTACCATTTTTTTGACGCGATTAAACATACAAGAAGGTTTCGTGACTTTACTAGATTTTGTCCTATCTCCTATTTTACGAGAATTCCTAGTAAAAAATAATTTTTATAATTTTACAAGACTTTTGCCAATAAAATTGTAAATTTACAACTTTTTTGCAGAAATAAAACTTAAAAGAAATTCTCGTAAATTTACTAGACTTTTTTTGTAAAATTATGTTGGAAATTTGTAAAATTACAAAAAAAAATAAATTTCGAGTTAAAATTTGTTTGTTCAAAAACAAGGAAAACTGTCAAATATTGGAAAATGGAATTACGAGACTTTTCCTAGTAATTTGACAAGATTTTTTTTTTGTGTAACTACTAATAACTAGAGTTATTCACGGGAATTCCCGGGACGGGATTTCCCGGGAATTCCCGTAAATTTCCGGTCACGAAATCCCGGGAAATAGAGCGGGAATTTTCGTTTTTTTGAAATTGTTGATTATTTTGTATGTGATTTTTTGGAGATTTTATTACAATTCTTGATAATTGATGGCCGAAACGTACGCAGGGACCAGGAGGGCCCAAAAAGTATTCCAAGAGAGACCTTCTAACTAAAAAATTTCATAAAATCTGAGACTTACGAAATGAAAAAAGTCTCACAATACCTAAATCTTCCATAGGATATAATTATCAGCACCTTATACTTTTTTTTAGAAGCTGAGAAATTTTCTTTCTGAGACCTGCATTAGAAAAATCTGCAGAATGATTATTTGTTTCTATAGAAAATATTTATGTCTGTAGGCATGATTCTTTTTAAATCGATAAATTTATATAAAATCTGTGTAAGGAATGTCTGAAATTAACGGGGTTTCTTTTAGAAACCGCAATTTTTGTATTTTTTAATAATTTGTTGGGGTTAATTTTCTTATAATTTCATTTCTTTGCAACAGTTACATTCAGTTTCAGAGACATAATTGAGAAATTCCTCATGAGTCGCATTCTTCATCTAATTAAAAGATTCCTGCCACTTTTTATAGCAAAATATAAGATTCTTAGACAATTTTTTCTATGAATATTTTTTGGATTTCGAGATTTTTTCCTTTGAAGATACCTTAGTTTTTTTTATACCCTCCAACCACAGTATGGGGGTATACTCACTTTGTCATTCCGTGTGTAACGCATCGAAATATCGGTCTAGGACCCCATAAAGTATATATTTTATTGATCAGTGATCGATTCTAAGACATTCTAGCGATGTCCGTCCGTCTGTCCGTCTGTAGAGGACACGATACAATCCAAAATAAAAGAGCTAGACTTCCGAAGTTTGGCACGAATATGTCTTATATTTCTAGACAGGTTAAGTTCGGAAATGGGCAAAATCGGACCTATGGGAAAAAAGTTCACCCTTGGAGAACTAAACCAACCTAAGAAAAACCGCATTTTTTGAAGGGTTTTTTGTACTTTTGCTAAGCAAGTGCAACTTTCTTATCTCAGAAGAAGTTCAAAATTGCAAGGGGAAGGTGCCCCCTAACGTCAACCACCAAATCTTCCCCCCCCCCCCCAAAAATAAAGGACGCCCCTGATTTTTTTTACATTTTGGAGGGTATAAAAGATTTGGCACAGCCGAATGTAACACTCTCACTTGTTGATATTTTTCAAAGAAAAACTAAAAAATAAATATTTTACAAATTTAAGTTTTCTGTGTTATTTTTCGTACAAACCAGAAGATATCTTTAATGGGTTTAAAAGTCTATAAGAAAGATTGAAACTAAAAAATAAATATTTTACAAATTTAAGTTTTCTGTGTTATTTTTCGTACAAACCGGAAGATATATTTAATGGGTTTAAAAGTCTATAAGAAAGAATGAACTTTTGCCTAAATTTTGAGCTCATCACAGTAAAGATTGATCATCTGGTTTCTGTTTTAGAGCCTTTTAAAAATGGTGCTTTTTCGAATTTTTTTCACAGTAGTTTTTTAAAATACATGTTTGGCCAATAATAGTGCAACAACTTCAAATTTTTTTGATCATATATTTGAGATCATAGTTCAATTCTACTCTAACGCTTTATACCAGATTTTTATTCCACCCAGTGGCTGCTGCGCAGGCTTTCAAAAAATGCAAAAATCGCGTTTTTTCGCATTTTCAACCGCGAATAATTAAAATTCTAGACGTGATGGAAAAATTTGGAGCACAGATTTGGAATCAGTGAGTCAAAATCTTTTACAATTTTATATGAAACTTCAAACCGGAGCCAAAAACCTTCGATTTGTTGAGCCGTGATATTTGTTCTTGTCTTATAATGTCACTATTGATTGCAAATAAAAGAAGAGAATCTTCGCTAACTTTTCCATTTTTTTTTTATTTTGCCATCAAAATATTTTGTTAAAAATTTTAAATGATATTAAAGGACAAAGATTTGAAAGGACATTACTGACCTCGTTTTTCCTGATATATCCAAATAAAAAAATGGGAAAAGTAGCGGAAATCCTTTTCTTTAATTTGCCATCAAAAGTGGCATCCTAGGGCAAGTAAAAATATTTAAAAAATATTTTACAAAAACTAATCCTCTGAAATTTTGGAGTCGTTTTAAAAGGAAACAGGATCACAAAATCAAAAACTGTAACTGCAGTTTTACTACATTTATTCTCTAGTTCAAACGTAAATATATTATCCAGTTTGTTTTTAAGAAAATTTTTATCTTTTTGTCGGACGGTGTTATAAAATGATTACAAAAAAGTCAGAGTTTGGAATTCGGCTCGAAAATCCACAACAAAATTCTCTAGTTATGAATTCTAGGACCAGTCCTAGATTAGGTTATTTTATATCATTTTCCATAGGTTAAATCTTGATTTGACCTCGAATTTACAATTTATACTGTCAAAATTATTTTTAAACATTTATTTTTTTCACTAAACTATTTTTTTTTTCAACAAATAAACATTGTCATGGAAGGAATCCTTGTTATACTTATTAAATTTTACAAAATGCCACTTATGAATACAAAGATCTTTAAGATAAAGTAAATAGCTTTGATTATATTTCAATTACACAGAACTAGCTACAAACAAGCAAAAAATAAAATTAACTAAATTGCCAAAGTACAATATTTAAATTAGTGCCATCTCTTATGTCGGCAAAACATTCTAGTATTTTTTTCTAAATCTTATATAAAAACTTAAAAATTTTCTTTCAACTATACAACATACATTTAACAAAACCTATTCATTATCATTACAGAGTCCTAAATTTGCACCACCCATTGAGTTTGTTGACGATGCTGCTCTAAGTCCTCCCGATGGCTACAAAGATAATGGCTTAAAAAATACACTTGGTGGTGCTTTGAGCGGACACATCTTTGGTGCTCAACACCTACAGCAATTGCAAGTTATACAACGTTTGCAACAGCAACGTGCTGCCATGTTGGCAGCTCGAAATAACACACAAATCCCGCCTCCACCACCCCCAGCAACAGCCACATCAGTAAATCAACAGTCATCAACAGCTGTAGCAGCAGCAGCAGCAACAACATCGTCATCCTCATCCCCACTGACATCATCGTCCACATCATCATCAGTAGTCTCTACAGCAGTTGCTAGCAACAATAGTATAAACCAAAGTGGTGCGACACAATTACAACAGCATTCACCTGACGATGACACACAAGGTGTATGCACGGAATGTGCTGAATGTGCAGAGTGTGCGGCCAAGCAATTACAACAGGATGGAGGTAAATAATTTACACACATAGTTAGTGGTACTTAAATGCATATTGCATATAATATAGAGTACTTTTACATTTTCATAAGCTATAATTTCATTTGAAAAATTTTAGAAAATTGTTTTTATACCCTACACCACTTTTAGATGCATGGTGTAATGACTTTGTGCTGATGTTTGTAATTACCCGAAATATTGGGCCTAGACCAGCGGTTACCAACCTATGGTACGCGTACCACTAGGGGGTACGCGAAACTGTCCGCGGGGGTACGCATAATTTTAGTAATTTGGACATTCGTTTTAGATTAACCTGGCTTCCAAAGTTTTCCATAACGTCAGGTTTTTAAGACAGTTGAGGTCAAAGTTCACAAAAAACGTATTTTTGTGCAATTAAGAGAGCAAATATATGCGATATTTTGAGATCTGACCACTTATTTTCGATTAACCTTTCGATGCTGATTCCGAATATGGTTTTTCTATGATGTCAGGTTTTTGAGAAAATGTATGTCAAAGTTCTCTAAAAAGCGTGTTTTTGGGCATTTTTGAGACGGGTTGTGATAGAGTGGAAATTTTGGTACCATTTTTCATTGTATATACGAGGGTGTTTCATTCGAAAAGTCACGAAATTGTTGATCTGCCCTTGTATTAAAAAAACATTTAAACAAAATTAAAAAAACATTATATTTTCGCCCTCTGTGATGTGTTTTTGGAAGTTTTTTTAACAGTTCAAAAAGCGTCTGTTGTTTAAATTTTTGGTGTAGAAATTACTGGTGAAATCAGATTTGTAATATTTTCAGCTGTTTTTGCTCTGCAGAAAAATCAACTCAAAATACGCGTTTTCAAATGCATTGAACCACCCCAAGACCGAAAATTTTTCCAAAAAAATATATCCATTGATTTGATCTCCCCTAAATCCTTCAAAAAAAAATGATAATACCCGCAGATCAAAAGTTTCAAAATTAACTCAAATATTTATATGAGAAGTTTTTTTTTTAACGAAAACAAAAAAAAAACTCGTTAGGGGGTACGCGGCTGACAAAATTTAAAATTAGGGGTACGCGAGCCAAAAAGGTTGGTAACCGCTGGCCTAGACCAACTTAAAAGTATACCGATTGACTCAGAATCACATTCTAAGTCGATTTAGCGATAGCTATCCGTCTGTCTGTGCGCAAGATACAGGTTTTAACCGATTTGTTTGAAAATTCACATTAAGCTTCTCGGGGATCCCATTTTTAAGAAACTGCAGGCTCAAGGAGTGACAGAAGTTCCTTATGCAGACGACGGGTAATACGGTCAACTAGAAAATGTTTGATCCAAAACTGTTTTTGCGATCACTGAAAATGGTCTTAACGTTAATCCGCAGAAAACTTAGATGATATTGCTTACACGAATGTATAAGATCCACACTTTTAGGAAAGTCAGGGTTAACGGGATCGAAATTCCACTTTCAAAGCATGCGATATTTTTAGAAATTATTCTGAAAAGTAAATTATCATGGAACCGGAACACCGAAGAAGAAAGGAAAATTATGCATATTATGCGTGCAAGAAAATGTTCGGATCTATACTTCCATCGTTATCTATATCAGTTTTCGGAGTTCTAGTATCTCAGTTTTCGGAGTTCTAGTATGTCAGGGAGCGCTAGTGAAAGAGGTGGCTCTTAGTAAATTCTTCAACGGCTAATGGGCTAATGGGTTTTTGAACGCCTATACTGATCTGCTACGTTAAAAGACAAGAACTGAGTGTGCCAAAGTACAAGCAACGTCGACGTGCTAAACTTCTTTCTGCTTCTTAAGTTAAACTTTTTGGTCGTTCGTTAAAAGAGTAAAGTATAATGCGTTATTCTATTCCAATCCTTTTAAAGGACGATCATTCACAGTTAAACAAGTTAACGTCTCCGCTGAATTTTTTGCAAGAAATTCATTTTTGCCAGAAAGCAATCAACATCACCCAGTCCTTGACATATTATCATATATTATGCCCAAGATTATCCACATATCTAGCTCGGGCAGTCAGGGGTTCTTGAGGATCTCAACATAAATAAGTCACCGGGGTCGGATGGCACTCTTGCACTGGTGCTGAAACAATGTTCTTCAACGTAATCGCTTTCCTTGGCAAACCTCTTCTTCTTACCATGCGGGATTCTTCCCGTAATGCTGGAAGGTGACCAATGTACACTGTACATTGTACAGCCAATCCCCAAAAAGGAAAAGTCTAACAATAAGTAATTTTTGTATACCAAAATTGTCAAGTTCACAACAATTTTTCCCATAGAAAATTTCTTTTCATAATAAGAACTTCCAGATTGACAGACGTTTTTTCCACAAAAAATTTTCAGAATTTGTAACATTTTTCCTTGAAAAAATTTTCAGATTTTCCGTACAAAAAGTTTTCGATTTTTCCTTTTTTCAGATTCAGATTTTTTTCTATGAAAAATTTTCGGATTTCAAAATTATTTTCCTTTGGAAATTTTTTTTAGAAAATTTCCTATATTCTTCAAATGACAAGAAATGTCATTTGGGGATTTTTATGGGGATTTCAAAAAATATTTTGGGGATTTTTTGGGAATATTCAAAAGTGTATCTATTAAATACCACAAGCTAAATTTAATGTAATAAACGGTTTTTAAAAAAAGTTTTAGTAAAAATCACTCTTTGGTACGAGATAACAAGTAAAATTCAGTGAAATATGCATTTATCGGCTGTAAAATGTATATTAATAGCCAAAAATCGTTTATATAGACGTTTGGGATTTTTTTATTGCTAAATCTACGAAATAAAATTATTAAATTACCATCCATAGAATTTTTTAAAAACTGAAGAAATTTTTTTTTGTGTGATTAAAAAAAACGTATTTTTATTGTTTGCGGATTTTTGGGGATATTTTGTTAGATTTTTATGGACAACGGATACAAGTACCTGGTAACGCTGTGTGGAACGCAGCAGTCGTGTCAAAGTTTCTTACTTTTATTTGGCTATTTGTGTAGTTTTGGATGGGTCTTATCAGATGAGTTTCAGCTTAATTTTGGGGTACCGCAAGGTTCTGTCCTTTTTCCAACTCTTTTTCTTATCTTTATTAAAAACCTTCTAATTCAAACTTTTAATCCCAACGATCCTTTTGCAGACGACATCAACATTTGTCATATATTTCCTTTGACCAAGTCTTGTCGAAGTGAGAGGCATGAGACAAAATATGAATGACACAATCAGTCACGACCTCGCCACAATCTCACAGTGGGGTCGAGCTCATAAAGTCGATTTTAATATACGCTAGACCCAATGTTGTATGATGACTCACAGAAGAACCGTAAAGACATCATTGTCGTTTGTATCAATGGATGGTATAGGTATTGAGATTCGGAAACTCTTGATGTTCTGGGCATGAGAATTCAGTGCGATATCCGTTGAAATTAGCACGTGTTTCAAGTGCCGAAAGAAGTATTCAAGCGTCTGGGTTTCTCAAAACGGTGTAAGACGCACTTCACTTCATCTGAACTCCTTACTATTCATACCAGCTATGTCCGACCGAAAATGGAATACATCTCCCACATTTGGGCAGGAGATTTAGAGTCTATTTTAAAGCTTTTTGACTGTGTATAGGGGAGGGCGGTGAAGCTTATCAATGACAGATTTATTAATTCATTGAAGCATCATCGGAATGTTGGTTGTGTGACACTTTTCTATGGATATTATCATGGAAGGTGTTCTACTGAGATAAGCAGGCTAATTCCTCAAGCCAGAGTATTTGTTCGTAATACTCATTTATTCAGTAGTTCATATTCGTTTGTGGTCGATTGCACAGCCCATTATGTAGAAAATTCGTTTTTAGTCAAACAATCCGTTTGTGGAAAAAACTTCCCTCAGATGTCTTTCTGTCACTTATAATTTAGGAACATTTAAGTCAACTATTCGCCAACAATACTCCCTTTTTTCTCCAACCCATACCCAATTTTCCTGACCAAATCAATGCACTGCATCAGTTAGGGGCATCCCTTGAGTATTGGCTCAACGTTAAAATAAAGAGTCAGATTGAATCAAAAATTTCGGACCCATTTCGGAGTAGCATGTATAATTTGGCAACCAAATCAAATCTGATTATTATCATACCATTTTTGGACTTATTCCCTATATCAAAATTTTACCCGATATTCTGTTAAATCGGTCTGTTGGCAACAAATATAAGCTAATATCACTAAAAATTTTAAGTTCTAACAAAAAATAGATCCAATCGGTCCATGTTTGGACTTGGGAACCATTTTCCGGAAAACAATGGTGTAAAAAAATAATTTTCCTACTTAAAATCTACTTTGTATCAACTAAAAATTTCCTCCATTAACGTTGCCCGAACAAGATCTTCTAAATTTATCCTACAGGCACAGTATACCAGTCTAGATCGCCAGGTAAAACGAAGTGCGCGGCGAGACAAGCGGGTTTGGGTGGAAAATATGGCCATAGAAGCACAGTCAGCTGCCGATACACATCGAAGTAGAGATTTGTACAAAATTGCAAAGCTAATATCAGGGAACTACCGTTCAACCACATATCCCCTTAAAGATCCGTTAGGAGGAACTGCCTCGTCCGTGGAGCGGCAACTGGCAATATGGTCCGACTATTATGCCGGCATACTGTCAATTCCGCAACCCACAACAGTCTGGCAATGTCACTGTACTTCACATCAAATCAGATCCGACATAAATACAATTTGCCCAGACGAAACTGAGATCGTCACTGCAATACGTGCACTGAAGAATGGCAAGGCACCAGGCGTAGACAACATTAACCCTGAAATGTTTAAGGCTGATCCGACTCTTAGCGCTAAAATAATCTACCCTATTATCAGAGACTTTTGGACATCACACTCTCTTCCTGCTGAACTAAGTGAAGGAGTGATAATAAAACTACCCAAGAAAGGAGACTTAACAGAGTGTAAAAATTGGCGGGGTATAACTCTTTTAACCATGATTAATAAGGTGTTAGCGAATATAATCCATGCTAGACTGGCATCATCAATTTCAGCAGATCTTCGAAATGAGCAAGCTGGTTTCAGACCACACCGATCTTGCACCGATCATATAAATAGTCTAAGGATCATAGTGGAACAGTCGGTGGAATGGAGATCTCCATTATACTTGATATTTATCGACTTCGCCAAAGCATTCGATACGATCCACCATCAGGCAATTTGGCACGCACTTCGATGCAAGGGAGTTCCACCTGTGCTAATCGACTTAATCAAAGCTTTGTATGGCAACTCAACAAGTCGAGTACTGCATGAACGCACGTTAAGCAATCCGATTGGTGTAAGCACTGGGGTACGACAGGGATGTATCCTATCTCCGCTGTTATTCAATATTGTATTGGATTCAATTATGCAGCAAGCAACCCGAATAAGAAGAGGCATTACATGGGGTATGAATGGTCGATTGGAAGACCTTGACTACGCTGATGATATTTGCCTGCTCGCACATAACTTTACCGACATGTCAGCCAAATTGGATCAGATACATCAGCTAGCATCTGGTGTCGGTCTTCACATTAACTTCGACAAAACTAAGGTTCTACGTATCAATTCGACTAATCTCTCCAAGTTCCGAGTAAACAACATAGAACTCGAGGACGTCCAATCGTTTTGCTACTTAGGAAGTATCATATCAACAACAGGCGGCTCATGTGATGATATTGCATATCGCATAAGGAAAGCAAAACAGTCTTTTGGTGCATTACAAAGAGTATGGAAGTCACCACAAATACATATAAAAACTAAGCTTCGCCTTTTCTCCTCTAATGTTCGCTCTATCCTGCTATATGGATGTTAGTCCTCGAACTCTACTGCAAGCGACATTCAATCCCTGCAAGTATTTGTTAATCGTTGCTTGCGAAAAATTTTGCGAATATTTTGGCCGAACGTAGTTTCCAACAGAGACCTCTGGCAAAGAACAGGTGAAATACCAATTCGCATAGAAATTGCAAAGAGGAAATGGAGCTGGGTTGGTCATATTTTGAGAAGACCCCATGATGATATATCAAAGATGGCAATTGACTGGAACCCTCATGGCAGCAGAAGAAGAGGTAGACCAGCTAACACCTGGAGAAGGCAACTAGAATCCGAAATTAGCGAAACAAGAAGAACTTGGTCTGAGATAAGACTAATCGCACAGGACAGATCCCAATGGAAGAATTTCGTTACGGCCCTTTGTTCCAACTTGGAACCATAGGAATCAATATATATATATAAAAATTTCCTCAATATTCATCGTCAGCTCGTGGAGGGTTGATTACACAGGTCTACCCTTTTTGCATGCGTGCTGGTTTTTCGAGAATTCCATTGCACACATACTATTCCTCAAGTATCTTAAGTAGAAAAAATGATAGACTAATGACTTATGTTGCATCTTCCCCACCTTAGGGATGAAAACAACTTTAACACAGTATGCTTCCTAGATATTGAAGAAACATTTAAAAATATAAAATGTGGGGCAATAGAGAAAACTTTAGCAAATTTACAAACCGTATAATTAAAGTTGAAAAAGGATGGGAATCAGTGAAAGCAATGTCGAATAGAGGCACTCCCCAAGTGGGTGTCATCTCACCAACACTGTGGATTCTGGTATTTAAAGAGGCTTTACTGGAACTGACAAAACAGGGAGTGAAGGCAGTATCTTATGCTGACGATTTTGGCAAGAGGGATTTCCCTGGTAATTTTGGCAGGACAGATTTGCCTGGATACAATATCAGACATTATGGGGAACAGCCCAAAAACCTTCCACGAGGTATGACTATGGATCAGGAACTGGTCTTGTGGACATTACGTCAGCCTCTTAACCTAACCTTACTGCATATTTGTTTGCTGCTACTACATTGGGTTGTGACATCCAAGTGCGATTTCCGATTTAGAAGATTTTTGAAGGGGCATTCAAAGATGTTAACGCATGTCAAATTTTGCAACAACTGCATTTCTGTAGTAAATTACTAAATATAGTTTTTATGTGCACATTTTATGTCTACTTTCTATTTGAAGGTTTTTTTTTTATTACTCAACTCCCAATAAAGCTTTAGATGACTGGCAATGATGCAATTAGTCTGGGGTGAATCTAATGGCTTATGACAACATTCTTTACACAAACACTTCGTACATTATGTTTACACAGTTAGACACCCAGAACAAATGTAATTGTGTGTTTTTTTGCATACATGCAAATGTACAAATCTGTGGCAATAAGGCAAAATAGCTTAACTATGGTTTGTAATATTTCTTAGGAAAGCATTTAAAAATTTTACTTTAAGACTACGGTTTGGCTAGTTTTCAAAATAAAAATGTTGGTACTAAAAAAGCGTGATTTTTTAAAAAACTTTCAACCATTTATAGAATTTTAATCAATTTATATCGATCGCGTAAACATTCTCGATTTCATTCATTCTATTACCATCACTTTGGTAAACGGTGCGTATTATTGATTATATAATTTATTATTTACTTTGCATTAATAATACGCACCGTATACTGAAGTAATAACAAAAAATTTTAAAACCATTCCTAATTAGACTAACAAACCTATTTACAGAAATACTCTTGAAAATTTCAAAATAGGTACTTTCTTAAAATTATTTTTTAAAAAATATGTTGAAAATATTTTGACTTATGCTTTATCTGGTTTTAATCACACACACAATACATTGTTAATATTATGCAAACACCACTTGGCTCTTATATTTTCTACCTACAGGTTTTGGAATGCATAATTTTTAACTTCTCTTATAAAGTGTTGTGATTCATTTCGTTTTGCTGTACGACAAAAGAATATTTTTTTGCTAATTTACATTTATAACAGTTAAGACACTCAAGGCCGACTGCAAAACACTTTTCCGGTTTGAAAATTGCATTTAAAAACCACCTAAGTCTTAATGTGTATCAACCAAAAATTAAATATAAATAAGTTAAAAAAAGTTCCGGAGATATTAAACTGTTTCCGAAAAAGATTTAAAAAAAAATGGAGGACATTTAGAAATGAAAACGCATTTATTAAGGGCTCGTTACTCAACTGGTAAAGTAATCAAGTAACAAGTAAGATCTTATGTCACAATCGAAATGCATAAGATGTTCACGTAACATGTTACTTCATTCAGACATCGACATGTATTGTCATACAACAAAAACGAACAGCTAATTTGTTACTGCTATTTTTGTTGCGTTACTAGTTGATTAACGAGCCCTTTCATCTGTGTATTTGTCTGCAACATTTTTGACTCTGACTCAAATTTGACTGACTACACCGTCCAATAAAAAAGGAAAAATGGCATTAAACATGAATAATATGCGTTTGAAACTATAGACTTAATGTAGTAAAACTGAATTTACAGTTTTTCTTTTCGTGATCCTGTTTCTGTTTAAAGGGACTTCAAAGTTTTACAGGATTACATTGTATAAAATATTTGTTTAATATTTGTACTTGTCCTAAGATTCCACTAGTGATATCAAATGAAAGAGGAGGATCTCTCCTAATTTTCCTTTTTTTATTATTTTTACATATCAGGAAAAAGGAGGTAAGTTTCGTCCTTTCAAAAATGTATCCTTCAATATCACTCAAAATTTTCCACAAAATATTTTGATAAAGTTTTTGAATGACTTAATTCACATCGTTTTATCCTGATGTGGCAAAATAAAAAATGGAAAAATTAGGGGAGATCCTCCTCTTTCATTTGCCATCACCAGTGTCATCTTAGGACAAGTACAAATATTTCAAAAATATTTTACAAAATGTGTTCTTTAAACTTTAAAGTCCTTTTAAAAGGAAACAGGATGACGAAATGAAAAACTGTAACTGCAGTTTTACTCCATTTGATCTCTTCACAGAAAAAACAAAACCGCCGATACAGCTATATCGATTCCCTGAAGCTAAAAATAGACATTATTTTTTTCATTCATAGTTTGGTCATGTTAGCAGGACTAAAAACATTTGCATTAACCTGAAAAATATATCCTCAACATTCGCTGAATTTTTTTATTTTATCTTTGAACGTACATTTGTGTTTTTCGGCCAAATTTATATTATTTCAATGATTTCTTGTTGTGCTTGATAAACTAATTTATTTTAAATTGACAAATAAATAAAAATTTTCAATATTTTTTTTTGTTTATCGCCAAAATATCGTTCGTATGAAAAAACGGCGATATAATAAAAATACTACTTTAATTTTTTATTGAAATGATAAGTTTTCGTATCGCCGCAATATCTTTTCGGCGATATATCGCCCTATTGTTTGCAGGGTAAACTCTTGCCTTTAAGGTATTAAATACACCCAAAAAAAAAAAAACTTGTCAAATTGCTAGAAAAAGTCTCGTAATCCCATTTTACCAATATTTTACAGTTTTCCTTGTTTGTTAACAAATAATTTTCGATCGAAATTTTTTTTTTTTTGTAATTTAACAGTTTTTCTTGTAATTTTACAAATTTTCAAGATTTTTTTGCAAAAAAAAAAAATTTGTAAATTTAAGAGACTTTCTTGTAAGTTTAATTTCATTTATTTTTTTGTTATTTTACAGTTTTTTTGTAATTTTACAAATTTTCAAGATTTTTTACAAAAAAAAAAATTAGTAAATTTAAAAGACTTTCTTGTAAGTTTTATTTCGCAAAAAAGTTGTTAATTTACAATTTTATTGGTAAAAATCTTGTAACATAATATAAAAGTTTGTAATTTTTACTAGGAATTCTCGTAAAATAGAAGGTAGTAAAAAATCTAGTAAAATTACGAAACCTCCATTTAAGTTTTATCGCGTCAAAAAAATTGTAAATTTAAAATTTTTTTTGGTAAAAATTACAAAATTATTGGTAAAAAGCTTTAAAATAACAAGGAATTCTTGACAAATAAAAGGTAGCCAAAAAAAGTTATATTTTTTTATCTTTAACCCTTAAGATGGTCCCCAAACAATTCTTGTTTTTTTTATAACTTTGTTTTGCTAAATCCGCTCCTGCCGCCCTCAAGGGGCCAAGAAAGCAAGGCCAACCCCTTAACTTTTACCCCCCAACATTTTTTCTGAACATACCAACAACCTACATATCTTCACTTCCTAAGGGTGTTTCCAGGCAATATTTAATGACATTATGTAAAGTTTCTTAAAGAATGGGACATATCTCATGGAATGGGCAATATCTTATGGAATGAACGATACATATTTTTAGCGTAAGTCTCCTGTTTGATGAAATTTTTTTTCATCTGTGATTAATAACACAGATTGACAAAAGTTGAGCTTATACAATTTGCCTGACCTTTGGCAACTGATTTATATGGAGTTTAGTGTGCTGATTCCGAATCTGTTATCCAATTTTTCCCTTCAGCTAACGTTCGCGAGCAAATCGCTGTTAAAGAGTCGAAAAAGTGCGTTTTTTACCAACTTTGCTTGGCTATAATTTCCAAAACAAATTTTGGAAATTATTATGTAGCTTTCTTCTGACAGCTTTAATTTTGAAGTTATTAAAAAGGGCATAAATATTAGATAAAATTAAAGAGGACATAAATTTTAAAATTTTATTTTAGCAATATCTTAAAAACTAAAAATGACTCAACAAAAGTAAGAGCATTTTTGGAATCAGCATATCCAACATGCCTAAAATTGTCATGCACTTTTTGGATGTTGTACTGGTGTTGGTAAATATGGACTCACAAACATGCCAAAAGTAGCCTCAAAGTTTCCTTAGGCTATATCTCGAAAACTAGAGCTGACCCAAAAAAACAGAAAAGTGTTTCCCTGTGTAATTTTTGAATGCGATGAGACAAATTAGAATTTGATAGATGTAAGAAAAAGAATATATTTCATGATATATGTTTTTAGTTTCTATAACATTGATACAACATTTTCGATTTATAAAATATGACGTCAATCGTTAAAAACCGTGTTGCCAATATCAACCATGCATAACATTTATTAATAAAATTCATACATATAAATAATAATGATTTACGGTTATAGGAATACTGATTGCGTACGACCAATCCCTAAAACAGAAAATAATAAAGTAAAATCTTTCGAAGAATAAACTGACAAATACTAACCCCCTCTTATGGAACTAAAACATGTAAATCATTATCATCAGATATGAGTTATTGTCAGTAAAATATAAAAAAATACAAAAAAATAACAAATAAATTATTGTCGATGGCAATGATGACGGGTGACTATAATAATGATGCTATTACTACTCACTCGTAAATACAAACATAGCTCAAAATCCTTCAACCATAATTCCGTGTAGAGTCAAGCAACAAGTTTATTAAAATTTTAAACAATTTCTGTTTTTATTTTGCTAAGGGGACCAAAAAAGGTATGGATTTTTATAAATCCTGACACCACATTCATATGCATGTAGGTTTATACTAGAGATGGGCGCGTGAGTAATTTTTGACTCACACTCACTCACGCTCACGACAGGAATTTTTGAATCACTCACGATAATTTTTTTTCTACTCACACTCACTCACAATCACGTGAGTAAATTTAATACAACTCACACTCACGTGCACTCACGCAAGCTTCATAAAAAAAAAATTCAAAAACTAAAATTTCAAAAATCTTTCAATTTTTTTTAGCAAAATTTAAAGTTCAGCGAAATTTTACATTTTTTTTTTGCTTTTTTAAGCCAAATTTTAAAATATTTTGTTGTTTTTTTTGGTACGAAAGGAAATATGAAGAGCAAACAAACCACGCAAACTCACGCAAAAAAATCGAATCACGCACACTCACTCACGCAATTTTTTTCTCCACTCACACTCACAATCACGTCAGTAAAATTGAATTCAGTCACACTCACGCGTGAATCACGTGAATCACGCTCTAATCTGCTCATGTGCCCATCTCTAGTTTACACCCTCCATCAAAATTTATTTATCCCGTAATGAATATACATTAGGGTGGTGCAATTTTTGAAGCAAAAGAAAAGAGAATAAAAAAAAATTTACAGGCCAAAAAAATTTACCCTAAAAACACTTTTTCAGCAATGTTCGAATGCACAGCGTGAAAAAACTGACCAATATTTTAGAAAACAAGAGGTGTGCCCAAGGTTTCACTATATTTAAGACATGCTGATTCCAATGGCGTACTCCATTTTTCGATGTATGTTACAGTTTTCTTGCAAAATGGCATTATATACTAAAAGATGGAGCCTTAAATCATATCGTAAAGTAATGCTGCAATATAAAAAAAAAACGGTTTTTCGTGATCCAATAATTTTTATACCCTCCAACTACAGTATGGGGGTATACTCACTTTGTCATTCCGTGTGTAACTCACCAAAATATCGGTATACACTCAAAAAAAAAAAAAAAAATTGTAAAGTTAGCAAAAAAAGCTTGTAAACCTACACAGAAAATAAAATCATAAAATTCAAGTCAACAAACAGCAATTGTGAATGTCTTATACTGATATCAACCAAACATTTAGTAAAAACGGCTCCCGTTAGTCAATAATACAAAAATTCGATTTTGTTTTTAACAAACTACGCCAAATAATTTTATTTCAAAATAAAAGGGAAATTTCAACAAATTATTAGTGGCAGTTTGTCAATAAGACAAAATAAAATATTTTTTTAACTTTCAAATAATTTGTAAATAAAACAGATTTTTTTCAACTATTTATGTCAATAAACGACTTTGTCAAATAAAAGTCATATTTTCAACAATTTAAATCAATAAATATAAAGAACTTTGTCAATCTAACAAAATCGTAATTTTTTTTTTAACAATTGCTGTCTATAAAGAATTTGGTAGCTTTTGTAAAACACAAACATACTATAACGACAACATGCTCTCTCTCCTCGTGTAGTTTGTTTTTTATTTGTGGCTGTACTTCTTTTTAAAAAAGCAGACAATGAAAAAAGAAGACAATTACAAAAAAAAAAGATTATGAATTTAGTTTTATCTGAGCTAGCAAGGGGTACGGCAGCAATTGAAATTATTTCATAGAAAATATTATTAAAAAATGTATTTCGAAAACAAATTAATCTTTTTATATAAACATTTTGTTTTGTTTTTGTTAACTATTGTTTTGTTTTTGCCTTTATATTTTTGGAATAATTTTTTTTACAGAATTTGCTTTCCAAGTTTTTACCGATTGCTATGTTTGTCTAAAACGAAACTAAAACATGTGTATATAAAAAGAAAGAAATAAAGAACAAACGAAAAAAAAAGAATTTTCAACATAAGACAAAAACGATAAAAGTAAAATACATTCTCAAGTGTTATATAAAAGAATATTGACTAACAAAATACTTATGTTTAATTTCAATACTAATATTCTCTTACATTTATCTCGATTTTTAATCAATTTATTTTTAATTTTTTTTCCTATAAAAAAACTTTTTAATTTGTCAATACAACTAATACTGTTGGTTGATATCACAAATTCGTTTGTTGAATTCCTTTACCATATCAACAAATGACGTTTGTGTTTGTTGAATTTCTTTATTGAAAACAAAATTTATTTTTTTTCTTTTGTTAGATCAACAAATTACGTTTTGTGTTTGTTGAATTTCTTTGTTGAAAACAAAGTTTATTTTTTTTTCTTTTGTTAGATCAACAAATTACGTTTTGAGTTTGTTGAATTTCTTTGTTGAAAAAAAATTTAAGATTTTGTACGTTTGTCAATACAAATAATAATTTAGGAGAACTATTACAAACTCATTTATCAATTATTTTTTCAACAATTAATATTTACAAACGTTAGTTGATATTACAAATTTCCGTATAGGAGCACTTTCAGTGAAAAATTTAATTGTATTCTCAAATATGGGGGTCAATATAACAATTCGTTTTTTTCTGTGTACAAGAAAATTAGCTGATTTTGAACCTACAATTTTTTTGGTAAAGTTAGCAAAAACGTTTTGCTAAAAATTAGTTAACTGAAATTTTTTTTATTTCAACTTACAAGGGAAGTCTCCCTGGTGTCACCCTCCGATCTTCATGAAATTTGGATATGTTGTTAAGAACGAAAATTAATTCGACACGTATTTTTTTTTATCGGCCCAAACTAATTTTTAAGAGGGGTCGATTTGTATGGGTGGAAATTGACCTTTTTCAGTTTTTCACAATTTTCGCCTATTTAAACGAAATTAATATAGGCATGTGTGGTATCAGATTAAAGGTATTAAAAATACCTATCTCCTGGTGCTAACAACGGGCCAAAGAAGTTAATATTTTTCGACTTATTAACCAAAATGTCCTAAAATTTTGGTATTTTACTCAATATGACAAAAAGTTGTACATGTTTGGACACGTTCTTAGCACACGAAGATAGGTTTTCCAAAGACCTTTCATTTGGTATGTAACATGACTAGGTTTCTTTGCATAATATACGAGATAAACGAAAAAAACTGAAAAATGGCCTTGTCTTCCCCCCTACTTTTTACCACCTAAATATGAATTTGGGCCGCTAAAAAAAAATACGTGTCCCTTTATTTTTTCTGATCTACAAAATAAAACCAATTCCATAAAGATCCGCGGGTGACACTAGGGAGACTTCCCTTGTTAGTTCATACACATTTGAGGACCCCATTGGGTTCGGACCCGATAGGTCCAGACCCCGATGGGCCTAGACCTAGTTGGGTTCCTTAAAAATCGTCATAGTTTTTGATCCAAAATTTGTGCCCGTTTCGCTCTACCTTGCTTAGTTTTTGAGATACGTGATTTTAGGGGACCACCGGGGTTTTGAGAATTACAAAACTCGATAACTGTAAAAATATTACTCGGAGAGCTTTTTTCTACAAAAATGCTTTTGGACTTTTTGTTGTGTCGGCAATATTTACCGAGATATGAGCATTTTAAAATTTTCGGGAATGCTAACGTTTTTGGATCTAAAGTTAGGACCCATTAGGGTCCACGCATGTGAAGACAGAGAGCCCGAGAACCAAAAATGGCCTCCATTTTGCTCTATCTGGCTTAGTTTCCGAGATAGCGCCATTTTAAGTTTTCTGAAAATAAAAAAAAATTTACCATTTATTTTTGCTAATATTAGCAAAAAAGCTTGTAAAACTTTGGTCAACTCAATTTTAAATTTAGCAAAAAAATTTGTTCAAATTTTGTTTAAAATGCTAATGCGCTAAATGAAGTTTACTAGAAATTTTTGCTAACATGCTAATCTCAACTAAAAATTTGCTAAAAGTTAGCTAACCAGCGTTAGCAAAAAAAATTAGTAAATCTACTAATGTATTATTTTGAGTGTAGGATTCCATAAAGTATATATGAGGCATTCCACACCAACTGTTCCACTACAGAAAAACCATAGTGGTTTCAATGGGATATCATATGCAAAGTATTCGCTCTTAGGGTGCTATTAAATAACAAAAATAAAATTCAAGTTTTTTCAAAAAGTGGGCCTTGTAGGCGTGGTCAAATATTGAAAATATCAAACTTTTTGGCCTGAGTATCTTTACTTCAATATTTATGCAAATTAAATGAAACACAGTAAAGTCTTTAAGACAAAAGTTTTTTATAGATTTTTGTATGGGCTATCGATTAAAAAAATAAAAATTGGAAAATTTTCAGAAGAAGTTCTGAATTTTTCAAATTTAAACTTAAACTTTATCAAAAAACATGCCGCAATTTTATTTTTTTTTTTAATTTTTCAAAAAAAAGTTAAAGTGCTTTTCTATCTGTTCTGAAATTTTCAGAGATATGTTTTTCCCAGGGTTGGCAACCGATACCCACCTAGAATAACGGTATTTGGCTATTGTACCGCAACCAATATAGATTTGGACATTTTCAAAAGCGATTATGAAAGCTGAGGAAATTTCTAGTATTTTAAATGTGTCACTTCGTATTTCTACCGGTTCGTTTTAGTTATATAGGCCAATACCATAAATAATACCGTTTCAAACGGTATTATAAAGGTATTAACCTATATTTCGAAAACGAACCGGTAGAAACACGAAGTGACACATTTAAATTACTGCAAATTTCATCAGCTTTAATAATCGCTTTTGAAAATGTCCATATCTTTATTGGTTGCGTTACAATAGCCAAATACCGTTATTCTAGGTGGGTATCGGTTGCCAACCCTGGTTTTTCCTTGTTTTCGAGAAATCAAATGTCAAAGATTGCAATACGCTAATTTTATACAATAATGGTGTATAAAACGTGTGCGTATGAGTAATATCAATACTTAAAAAATATTTTAAGAGGCGATGGGAGCGTGAGTGAGTTTTTATATACGATCATGCACGCTAATGAAAGAAAAAAAATATTCAAGCACGATATTTTATTTTACTCACGCTCACGTGAACATCGTGACCGTGACTTATTTTTTCTACTAACGTGTGCGTGAATGAGCGTGAGCAAAATAAAATATCGTTCGTGACTAAATTTTTTCTTTATTAGCGTGCGTAATCGTTATTAAAAACTCACTTACGCTACCATCGCCTCTTAAAATATTTTTTAAGTATTGATATTACTCATACGCACACGTTTTATACACCATTATTGTATAAAATTAGCGTATTGCAATCTTTGACATTTGATTTCTCGAAAACAAGGCAAAACACATCTCTGAAAATTTTCAGAACAGATAGAAAAGTCCTTTAACTTTTTTTTAAAAAATTAAAAAAAAAATAAAATTGCGGCATGTATTTTGATAAATAAAGTTTAAGTTTAAATTTAAAAAATTCAGAACTTCTTCTGAAAATTTTCCAATTTTTATTTTTTTAATCGATAGCCCATACAAAAATCTATAAAAAAACTTTTGTCTTTAAGACTTTACTGTGTTTCATTTAATTTGCATAAATATTGAAATAAAGATGCTCAGGAAAAAAGTTAGATATTTTCAATTTTTGACCACGCCTACAAGGCCGCGTGAGTGATTTGTGACTCACGCACACCCACGAAAGAATAATTTTACTCACGCACGTTTTTTTTTTGTAATCATACGAGCTAAAGCTTACGTGAGTAATTTTAATTTTACTCACGTTCACAGAAACACACGAAATTAAAAAATATTTTAATTTGACTAAGCTGACAAAAATTTTTAAAAAATATAAATAAATGCCGTAAAATATACTAGGCCTACCCCACTGTACAATGGAAAGAAATCTTTCAAGTGGTCTTATTCTGGAACGGAGAAAGCACATAGACTCTGAGATCGGTTATGATACTACTGGACAGTAATAGGCTCCCCTACTTGTCCGTGCAGTATATCCAATTTTATCTTTATGAAACTTTATTGAATTTTGACATCAGACAAATCAGAAAGATCGTGCAGCTCAGTAGATTCCAGTGAAGCAAGTCTCTAACCAGAAAACGCCGGGCAATGGCAGATAAAGTGTTGGACAGTTTTTAACTCCTCTAGCAGGAGCAGCATTGAACTCAGTGCCAGGTTTCAAAGAAGCGGCCAAAGAACATCTCCCTGTGGGTTACCCCTATTACCAAATCGAGATATGACAGACATGTAAAACTATCCGACGCTTCACTCCTAGAGTAGACAATGCCACAATTATCAAGTCTGGCATGACATTATGCCCCTTCTATATCAAGAAAGGCCATCATAGTGTACTTCTTTACTGAAAGTGATCTCTCGATGGCAACAACGAGCTTATGAAGCGCAGTTTCCGTTGATCTTTTTCTTTCAAAATGTTGCTGTAATAGTAAAGAAATCGTGGTTATTGACGAACTTACGAAGAAAATTAAAAAACCAATCGGAAAACCCGATTTTTGGTAAAAACTCGACTTGTGAGACCTCTAAAACTTTTCCTAAAATTCTGAAAAAATCTCAAAAATACTCTACCGCATAAGCTTTCAAATTATCCTTTAGCCCAGAAAACATTTTTTTTGTGACACCCTAATGTACATGACCTACACAAATATGCAATTATTTCTATTTAAGTTTGTTTTACTATATTTTTTATTGTTATTTCCATGTTGTTTTTTTTTTGTGTTATTTCAGAATGCAATTCACCTCAATGCCAGGAGGATTTAACTGCACCATTAGGTGTACCAGCTGTTGCTCTATTGCCAATACATACCAGTTCACCAGAACGTCGTATGACCCAAAAAGAAATTATAGCTGGTGAAGAACGTCCTCGTTACGTTCTGCAGGCACAATATAAATCATCACCAGGTACGTTTGAATTGAGTTATAGCTCTTATTTTTCTACTTAACAGATTATTTTATATCGTTTGCACACTTAATGAAATTAAATTGAAATTTCATTAAATTATTTAATTAAAAAAAAAAAAACAAAAAGTAAATATTTGTATTTATTGTATATATTGTATTGATTGATTACTTAATCCTTTTCTATCATTGTATATATCATGACAACAAAAACATATACATAATGCACGAGCGCCATATTAAATTTTTTTGCTTTAATAAATCATTAAATAATTCAAACTAAAATTATGAGCTAACTTAACAAATCGACACCAAATTATCCTGTAAAAATTTTGATATTTTTATTGATTTCATGCTGCTAATTTAAAATCTGTACAGTTTTTTAAAAATCTACGAAAATTGCGTTTTTGGTTTTTAAATTTTTTAAAAAGTGGTCTTAGGAGGCGTGGTTAAATATTGAAAAAAAAAAATGCTCAAGTTTGTGTCGAGTTTCTTTGAATAAATAGATGCAGAGAAGAGATATGATTGTGGCAACCATAATTTAAGAGCGTCATATTATGATTAAAAATTTAGTCATTACTTGTTTGTAGTAACTATAACATTTTTTAAGCAATCATGTTATGATCCTAATGGTGGTTTCTTTTCTAAACAAAAAATGTGCATTGTTAAAATGTGTACTTTTAAAATGTTGACATGGCCCTGAAACGATGTAGCAATTATTACACTCAGAAAAGAACAGAAGAAATGCTCTTTTGCACTTAAATTGCCCGTATTTGCTGGTTTGATGGATGTATTTTTCGCTTATAGTGCCGGCAACTCAGGTTCAAATCTCTGCGATGGCCATCACATATTTTTTTTTGGTTTTTAATTATTTAAACTTAAAAAAAAATATAAAAAAATAAACAAATTTAGTCGATTTTATATTAAAATCTAATTTAAAAACAAATATTAAATAATTAAAAAAACATAATTAAATCAAAAATAATACGTAATTGGATAAAAAAAAATTACCAGAATAAAAAAAAATATGTTGGCCATACCGGGATTTGAACTCCGGACCTCCCGCATCACATGCCACGTCGCATCCTCTGCACCACAACAGCACCAGTTTACTCGTGCGCTTAATTTGAGTTTTGCTACATGAGAGAATAACAGGGCAGTTTTTCACAACGTCATTTGATTAAGGGGTGGAAAATATGCCTTTTTTACATCACGGGAAGGCAATATTTTGAGAAAAAAACATTTTATATTTTTTAGAAAAGAACACAAAAAATGCAAAGAACACAAACAATTTTCCAAATGTCACATTTTTTGCCAGTAAAGAAAACTCCATAATTATTCGAAAAATCATAGTTTAGGACCATGATATGATTGCAACAAAAATTTTATAGTAGCTTCAAACATATTATGTTACAATTTTCAATCAGAATATAACGCTCTTAAATTATGGTTGCCACAATCATATCTCTTCTTTGATAAGGTAGGTCTTTCGCAGGGCACCCACCGATTCTCCTGAAACTTGCGTATGGGAAAGAGGAGAGCAAAATGATAGTTACCTATTTTTTTTAGCTGCCCAACCTCACATTTAGCGGGTCAAAGGGGAGGGGAAAAACGGATTTTTTTTTTTTTTCATTTTTGAGGATTTTTCCCATCTCTTCAAAAGAAACTATATGAACATTTTATACAGGTCGTAAGGATTTTTGAAGGCCTATGCAATGACGTAGTTAAGTTCGTTATTGCCAAAAAAGGATAAACGTTGGGGTAGTTTATATGGAGATGTATATACTGACGACCGCCAAAATCATATATAATAATCTCTATTAAAATTAAGCTGACCCGTATTTTTGAGTTTTTCCAAAATTCCTGCTAGTTTGGCTATTATTTAGATTTTCCCGAAAGCCCATCTTTTTTCATAAGGTGGCAACCCTTTTTTAATTTGAGATTGTGCAGCTAAATAAAAACAGGTAACTCTTAGTTTTCTCCGTTCATTCCCATATTCAAGTTTGAGGACAATGGGTAGGTGTCCTACACTCAAAATAATTCTACAGTAAAAGGTTTAGAGTGATATTGTACCAAAATCTACTAATTAGTTACTAATTTTAGTATCTTCAAAGTACTAACATTAGTAATTTTTACTGGTTTTAACTAATATTAGTTAAAAATTTTAGTATTGGTTACCAATTTTTGCACTAGGTCCTTTTGGACTAAAATTAGTTAAATTTTTAGTATTGAATACCCACGTTTTTTTTTGGGTGTATGAAAGACCTTCCTTGTGAGTGTATTTATATAATTAAAACGGAATGCACCTCAATCTCAAAAATTTACATTCTTGTCACTGATGCCAAATAGCGCTTTTTTGAAGCTCTCTTATGCTCTTTTGGCCTTCTTAGAAGCATATTTTTTAAACACATTTTCTTTTAAATGGTTCATTTTTAAAGAGTTTTTTTTTAAGAAAAAGTATTAAAAAAAATTGCTTCTAAGCACGGTGAGCCTCAGCGATGTTTAAGTTCAACTTTAGTGTCGACGAAAAGTGTAAACGCAGTTCGATTTCTACTTGATTAGATGTTACAAAACTGTTAACAACGAAATCGTAACTGCTCGCATTCGCGAGATATCGCGAAATTCGTGTTTTTGTATTTTCTAAAATTTTGACAATGAAGTTTTTTAAATATCTTCAAAAACTGAGTATGCAGTTTTAATTTTCTTTATTTACAGGTCACAAAACAGTTAACATCGAAATCATATCTTCTCAATTTCGCGAGAAATCGCAAATTCAAAAAAAAAAAATAAAAAATTGGAAAAAAAATTATTTTTCGCGTAAATTAGCAGTCAAGATATTGATTTGAGCAGTTTTACCACCTTTAACCATATAAAATTAAAACTGCATACAATATATTTGTCGTTTCTTGCCTTTTTTCCTTTATTTTAGACACTAAAGAAAAAATAAATTAATTAATATAAAAGCTTGAACAGTAATTTTGCAATTTCTCGGGAAATCGATCATCTATAATTTTTATGCTGGCAGTTTTGTCAACTTAAATAACCTCGAATTCAAACTGCATACCACATTTTTGTCGTTAATTGAAGTAAATGTTTTTACAGACCAAAAATAACACAAAGTAATGAATAAATAGTAGTTTAGCGAGTTTTTTAGCGATATCTCGAAGAATTGAGCAGTTAGAATTTAAATGTTAACATCCTTATCTCCTTTAATCAATAGCAAACCAAACTGCATTTCGTGTTTTTCAACAATTTTAAAGAAACTTCTTTTTTTAATCAAAACAAGAAATACCCCCAAAAAGCTGTTTTTCGCCATTTCTCGCGAAAGTGAGCAGGTATAATTTTTTTGTGGGTAGTTTTAATTTCTTCCAACATGCTCAAATCAAACTGCATACCACTTTTTTTTATTATTTCTAAAGAACCGGTTGTAAAATATAAATAAATAATAAAAAAAAATGTATAATTACGCGATATATCGCGAAATTTAACACCTACAATTTCGATGTCAACAGCTGTGTGACCTTTGATCAAGCACAAGTAAAACTGCATACCATGTTTTTACGAAATTGTAAAGAAACCTATCTAAAGATAAAAAAGAAAACAAAAACAGAAAAAAAAATATTTCGCGATTTCTCGTGAACTAAAGAAGATAGGACTTTGATGTTTACTGTTTTGTGACCTTTAAATAAGTACAATTAAAACTGTATACTCAGTTTTCGAAAATATTTAAAAAACTTCAATGTCAAAATTTTAAAAAATACAAAAACACTAATTTCGCGTTATCTCGCGAATGCGAGCAGCTACGATTTCGCTGTTAACAGTTTTGTGACATTTAATCTTGTAGAAATCGAACTTTTCGTCGACACTAAAGTTCAACCTGAACATCGCTGAGGCTCACCGTGTAAGAAGGTCAAAATAGCATAAGAGAATTCCAAACAACGCTAAATGGCATCAGCGATTCTTGTATATTTTTTATGGACTCTTGATTAAACATTTTTGTTTTCTGAAATTTGTATACATGTGGGGGTTTTCGTGTCAACTGACACAACTTTTGAAACCGATGTGTTCCGATCGGAATTAAATTTGCACCAAGGTTAGTCCTATTGGATAGTAGCTCAGACACAATTTGTCACCGTGATCGGTCAAGGTCTCTTTGAGTTAGAGGGGGTCGAAATTTGAAATTTTGGCCAAAGTGGTGTTTATTCTCAGCCATGTAACTTCTTACCTATTGTTTTTAGCAAAATGTGTCCCAAAGAGTTTAGATAGCTATTTCTTCAATCTTTCTAAAAAAACTAAAATTTTTTTTTTTTGATTTTTGAGAATTTTTACCTCACCCCACCGCCCTCATTTTTTGGCTCATGCTTTCTTTTTCGAGCCTATAAAAATTAGAGCGAGTAGCGGATCGAAATTGAAAACTGGTGAACTATTTTTAGCTAATGCCTAATAGTGCATTAGCTAAAAATTTAAAACCCGTTTGTTTGGGTTCAAGATTTACAAAAAAAAAATAGGAGCTAAGGGTCTTCAAGGAAAAGGCCTAAGCTCTCTTTTGAGTCAAAAAAAAAGGTCCGATTTGACGAAAAGACAAAAAAAGTTTTGCATTTAAAAAAAAAAAAAATATATTTTTTTTAAAAATTTTTTTTCGAAAGATTGAAGAAATTTTTGAGATTTTTCGTACTTATAGTACTAACTGAGCGACCGAGAGCGGAACTATTGGCAATATGAACCACGATTGGACAAATGGGAACAAATTGCTACGCCCCATTTTACTGAGGCTTAACTGATTCTATTGCGTTTTTTACTACTAATACGATTTCTGTGGGGAATACTGCTATCCAACTCTCTAAGGAGGTTAAATATCTGAAAGTAATCTTGAAAACAAAACTTACATGGAAGTTACACTTTGACGGAACTATCAGAAAGGCTATTGCTGTATTTTGGGCAGCTAATAAACTTGGTAGGACCTGGGGTTTAAGTCAAGAAATTATCATTTATATTCACAAGATGATTGTTAGACCGATCATGACGTTCGCTGCCAGAGTCTTGTGGCCGAAAATATGCATAGGGGTGCTACGGCAAAACTAGGCAAGGCACAGCGTCTGGATTTTATTCTAAATGCGGATGCTATGAAAAACTATTCAACTTTGGTCCAAGAAGCCTCAACCATGGTAGGGTTTTGGAGAGAACAGATTTTTTAAACTTGTGGGAGAATTTCGGGGGTCTACGACAATCCAAGGAACTAATCGCGCCACTATCATATGTTTATTAGAATTCTTAATCACACCAAACGTGACATTAGGTTACTGACAGGTTTTCTTACCGGACAATTTGAGAGATCAGAAGGCGTTTCTTAGGCAGGGAATTACTTAATTCAAAAAATATCATCTGTTCTAATGTTCATTAGGAACATTGAAAAGAGTTTCATTTGGTTAGGTTCGCGTTCGCCATTTGGCGAATGCACTCGGAGGCCATAAGGTCCTTTGTGATTCCCTTAATTCTTCTTCTCTAATCCCTCTGATATAAAGTTGTACGCCCTAAACCACCCCGATTCCCAAAGATATTCTGATAGAGACGTTAATGAGACACCGTTTAGGCAATCCAGGCCATCGAGAAATCTTTGCCCCAAATTCTTAAGGCGGGTTCTCATTACACCCAGAAATTCACATACATAGCAAGTGCTTCACAGACTCGCCCTCCACAAATGTAGACCTCACTTTTGAATGAAGATGTAAAAAACAGAACACAAAATTTTATTTCATGTGGTTCGGAAAATTTAATGTGAATCGAAAAACGAGGCTCAAATGTGCTTACCTGTTTTAAATATTACTTTGGTTATATGTCTTTTATCAACAGAATCACTTGTGCCGCAGTCTATTAGGACAACATTTGATTGCCTTCTGTAGTAGGACAATATTGATTGCCTTCTGTGTAAAAGTATCCTGTATTTGAAATTCATTATTTCAACAAAAAGTAACATAAAGACTGATTTAAATTGCAACACAGTAACACATAACACGTGTCAACTAGTTTTCATGTGAAAAACACTTGAAATGTCAGTTATCTTGAATGTACAATCGAAATTGTAATGAAATTTAAATATTTTTTTGTCATAATTGTGAAAACCATTGAAACCATTATTGATTGTGTTAAGCTAAGCACTTTTTTTTTTTTAAAAAATCGTTTTCATTTGCATACTTAACCAAACAATCACCTACTAACGAGAGTTTTAAAAGAATTAATTCTCTATATAATATTGAACAAATGATTTTTCTTAATTTTAATATGGGTTTTAAAGTTTAAAGGTTTCAAAACGGGGATTGACCGCACTCAAAAAGACCTAACTAAGTTTTTGGGCACAACTTAGTAAAATTTAAAACTTTCAGGAAAAAACTTTAGTTCATGTACTGCTAAGTAGTTCATAGTTTTCCTTAAATGAATTTCCCTAATGCATAAAAGAATTTCTTACGGCCAAAGAAGTTTTCCCTAAATATATGAAAAAAAAAATATTTTTAATAAATATTTCTTAAATTTAGGACGTACCAATTAGTTCATCTTATGTTTTCTATTTAAATATTTTTAAAATTTTACAACAAAAAATTTTGTCAACTAGAACGTATTTTTTAAAGGGTAAAATCTGCCGCAGTTGTACAGCAAAAACTACAGAACCGATTGTGATGATTTTTTTTTTTTGATTTGTGGATTATTAAATTCTCTAGTACCTACCGTGCCTACTTTTTAAAAAATATTGAGTTTTGTTGAAGTTATGCTAATGTAAACTTAAAAAATGTGAAAATTTTCTTTTCTTCTTTCATTTAAAACATAATCAGGTCAAAATTTAAAAAAAAAATGGCCATGGTAAGTAGTAGAGAATTTAATAATCTACAAATCGAAAATCATCAAAATCGGTTCAGTAGTTTTTGCTGAACAATTTAGAATACTCAACAACTTATTGTTAGTGGCAACCATGGCAATTCTAGTTACCCAAATTTTGCTAGACATTTAAAGAATTAAGTCTTTCAAGAATCTATTGCTAACCAACCAATGAACCATCCATTTATTCAGTCATTTAGAGTTAAAATGTTTGTTTGCATACATAATTTTTAAAATATTCAATCATATAGAACATTCATAAAGTGGTTTTTATTCGAGAATCGTGGAGGAAAAAAAAACCGAAAGAAAAGTTGGCTTATTCATTCACCTACTTATATAATTTGCTTACATCTGCTGCGTACATTGTAAATATACCTTCATATAGTATAGTAGTTACAACCATTTAGAGGAGCGTGCTTTTGCATATGAGTAGTTTGTACTTTCCTTCATACATACAAAATTTTTTATGTGATAAATTAATGTCATTAAACATGCATACATAAACATATACTTGCAAAACAATATGTAATTACAAATTTATGCAGCATTTTTGCTTATATACATACTTACAACTGTGGACGCAAATATAGCAATGTAAACTGAAAGTGATTTAAATTAACCCAGTAGAACATTGCTAATTTTTCAACTTGGCCTCCGCATTTCCTATCACTAGGTTGACGACGTGGTGCCACTCAAAAATGTCACGCTTTTTTACAAATGAGAAAAGTATCATAATTACCAGTCTACAGATTTCATCTGTGTTCTCCCTTCAGGGTAATAGTGCAAGGCAGCGTGCCCCACCATATCTCTCCATTCCCAAATACACGGCATATCCTACAATTGTCAGTCTAAAATTACCTACAACTGCTATTATAATGTCACCCTCCCCTTTTGGAACCACAAATATCCTTAATCACTTCCACTACACCATTAACCTTCTCCTTTTGTAACAACAAATATTCTTTATCACTTCCACTACACTATTAACAGATGTAGTTCGAAAAAAATCAATTAAAGTTCGAAGATTCTACATGTAATTTAAAGGTTTCATGTGTAATTCGAAAACTCCATTTGCAATTCGAAGACTCTACTTGTAATTCGGAAACTCTATATGTAATTCAAGGATTCTGCTTGTTATTCAAATATTTCATTTGTAATTCGAAAATTCCGATTGTAATTCAAAGATTCCAATTGTATTTTGTAAAAAAGTCCACTGAATTTTAATCGATGTCTGATTGATTGAAATCTCGAACTAGAATTTTAATTTTCGAATTACTTTTGAAATATTCGAATTACAAATAGAATCCTAAAATTACAAATGGAATCTTTAAATTACAAGTAACATCTTCAAATTAGAATAGATCTTGTTCGAATAACATCTGTAAATGATGTAGAAGTCTGCAACCATGACAAATAAGTGACAACGAAAGTTTCATCGCAATGGGTTTGCAGGGGGCTAATTATGTAACTTGATAGTCATCAATCATCATCATCGTTAGCTCATTATTCTATTAGCATAAAATGACACTATATGGTTATGGAATAATGAGCTAACGATACGTTTTGACGACTATCAAGTTACATAATTACCCAGGACTTCGACAATAATCAGGTTTGGTGTTTCTCCACTACGCCTTAACATTACCTCTGCCAAAATATCGACTTTTCTATTTTTCTCTATGGCATTGTGCCTTCGAACCTAATAGGTCAGGCTGAATGGGTGTTCTACATTTTGGCGAGTTTACTCCGAGTCCAAAAGTTCCATTCTGATTTCTTTGATTATTTTCCCAACTTTCCCTAAGCTAAAAAGGGTTTCTTCTTAAACCAACCCGATTCCCTGAGAAATTCCGCTAAGAAGTCATAGAGACATACACGTATGCAGGATTGTTTTTTCAGGGCCCAACAACAACAACAACAAAAATTTTGTTGTTCTTTTTGTGAGATTTGTGTTTTTAAATACATATACAAAAAAATAATTTGTGTTGTTGTTCTTGGGCCCCCCTCCTCTGAATACGTCGTTTCATAGAGACATCATTTAGGTTATCGAAAATGTTCACCCTAAATGTGTAATGTTCACCCTATCAGTCATTTGGCTGATTATAAAATGCTCTGTCAGTAATCCCACCAATTGGCTGGCCATCCGATTTCTAAATGTAGGAGGCTTTTTTGTCTACCATTCCACACGTAGTCAGTGATATCCACCTATCGTAAAATTCAGGGATCTAAATTACTCTGGGTGTCGGATTTGGCATATAACTCATACAATTTGGTATACAATTCTAGACGCATGCTAATTTCACCATGTTGGCTTCCAAGGCCTTCAGAGCTGCAAGACTATCCATGAAAATGTTTATGGCGCAAGGATGCAAGATCCTTCCCACCACCTTAAAAGGATAGTCGGCGGAGCTTCTTCTGAATTTCAGTTCATTAACACTGTTGTTTCCCCACACCAAATAGCATTTATAGGACACGATCCCCTCATTTACAATTTACAGCGCACAAGTTAGCTGATATCACTTGCAAAGGGGTAAGATTTTGACAGTGGTTACTGTTATTACAGGACATCGACTTCTTGGGGAGCACTTAAAGTGGCTAAAGGTGCTGTAAAATGTCTTCTTACGAGGTTGCATGTATAAGGAAGAGTTGGAACTAACGGCACTTTCTGATCATGAACATGTTTTACTGAGATCTGGGGAGCTACACGATCTCTCTGATTTCTCAAATGCCCTAATTCGTTTCATAAGACATACCTCGTCATAGATACATTCGTGTAATGGCCAATATCTTTCAGAAAGAACGGATTCAATGGGCGGAATATAGAAAGACATATCTTTCTATGTCTGCTACCGAGATTGCGTTATTATTCCACAACTGGCCAGTATATGTTGATCATGCCTTTTTTTTAGCTATGTCTCATGTTCATGGAGGGCGGTAAATATAATTTTTATACCTAGGTTAGGTATGATGGGCGTTCGAAATTTGGCGAATTCACTCGGAGGCCATAAGGCCCATTGTGATTCCCTTAATTGTCATTTTCCTACTTCCCCTCTGATACAAAGGCTTAAGCCGCTCCGATTTCCTAAGGTATTCTGCTAGGAATATAGGAAGATACGGCAATTAGACACCGTTTAGGCAATCCAGGTCATCGAAAAATCCTTGCACCATTTGCTTCTGCTCCGATATATAAGTGGGTCAGTCTTAGTGAAATCAATCAAAAATAGCTAAAAATTTTCGTGACCCCCTCCGATTTTGATGAAATTTGGTTTAGTTGTAACACTAAGTGATAAACTAATGCACACTTATTTTCAGCCCTCTAAGTAAAGAGTGGGCGAAAACACGGAGGGTCAAAATTTCCCCCAAAATCTCCCAGTCGCGACACTTTGCACCGTAAAAACTTAATATCGTTGGTTCTATTATAGCTAGAAAGCCCATTTTTGGTTTGTTTTGAAGCTCATAATATGCTCAACAAGACCTACCATAAGCAAAAAATTTTCGAAAAAAAAAATAAGGGTTACCTCCCTTATTTTAAGGTCGTGATATACGGAGGAGAAAATGGGGAGGATGGTATCCCCCGATTTTTTTTTTACTTGATAATCTTATAGAGAAAGTCCTAAAGAATATATTCCAAAATTTTTAAGTTGGGACAACAATGGGATCGCTCAAAATCAAAATTTTTTACAATTTTCCACAAAATCTCCAAATCGCAACACTCTTTAACCTTAAAAATTTAATATCATAAGTGCTTTTGTAGCTACAGAGCACATTTTTTTTTTGTTTTAAAGCTTATAATACGCTCTACAAGACATACCAAAACCAAAAAATTTCCAAAAAAAGGAATTGGTGCCCCCCTTATTTGAAGGTCGTGGCAAATGGTGGAGAAATTTTTCAAAATTTTCCCCCAAAATCAACAAATCGCGACATTCTCACGCCTCCCATTGGAGTCCCAAGATAAAAATTTCAGTATATGCTCTCTAGAACTTACTCTTAAAAAAAAAAAAAAACAAGGTAAAAAAAAATTGGGGGATACTATCCCCCGTTTTCCCCCACCCCTTGCCACGATCTTTTAATACAAGAAGCACCCCTAATTTTTTTTATTTTTTTTTTTGTGATAGTAATATTGTAGAGCATATTAAGTACAATACAATCCACGATATTAAATTTGTAATGTGCAAGTGTGTCGCGATTTGGAGATTTTGGGGGAAATTGTGAAAAATTTTGATTTTGGTCGATCTGATTGTTGTCCCAACATAAAAATTGTAGGATATGTTCACTTGGACTTGCATTTTGAGAATACCAAGTAAAAAAAAAAACGGGGGACCCTTTCCCCCCATTTCCTCCACCCTTTGCCACAACCTTTAAATAAGGGGGGCAGCCTTCCTTTTTTTCTTAAATTTTTTGGTTAAGGTTGGTATTGTAGAGCGTAATATAAGCTTTAAAACAAACAAAAATGGACTCTGTAGCTACAATAGCACATACTTATGATATTAAAATTTTAAGGTTCAAGAGTGTTGCGATTTGGAGATTTTAGGGGAAATTGTGAAAAATTTTGATTTTGAGTGATCCCATTGTTGTCCCAACTTAAAAATTTTAGAATATATTCTTTAGGACTTTCTCTATAAGATTATCAAGTAAAAAAAAAAATCGGGGGATACCATCCTCCCCATTTTCTCCTCCCTTTATCACGACCTTAAAATAAGGGAGGTAACTCTTATTTTTTTTCGAAAATTTTTTGGTTATGGTAGGTCTTGTAGAGCATATTATGAGCTTCAAAACAAACCAAAAATGGGCTTTCTAGCTATAAAAGAACCAACGATATTAAGTTTTTACGGTGTAAGGTGTCGCGACTGGGAGATTTTGGGGGAAATTTTGACCCTCCGTATTTTCGGCCCCTGTTGACTTAGAGGGCTGAAAATTTGAATTTGTTAGTTTTTTACGTAGTGTAAGAACTTAGCCAAATTTCATCAATATCGGAGGGGGTCAAAAATATTCATGATTGATTTCACTAATAATGACCCAAGTACCAGTTTGCCGTTACAAAAAAGTGAATTTACTGAAACTGCGGTCCATCATGTTGTCACATCGATAGAGATGACACTTGAGGTGAAACAAATCGCCCTTTGCGCCTTCATTCGTATACAGGAAGTCTTTGATAATTATGTCAGCGACTGTCTATTCTACTGAGACTGATTAGATATTTATCATGTCTGGTCTATTCTATTCACAAAGCGTTTGGTATTCTTGCACGTCAACTCATTTCACCATTTTTATATTAAAATTGATTTCATATGAGAGTTGATCCAACGCAGCAGCCATGTCAAACCTATACCAATCTGAGGTTCCGGATTGTGAGGAATTGTATCTGAGCCAACATTTGCCAAAGAGTCGGCAATCTCGTTTTCCCTTATTCCCACATAAGACCTCATTGAGTCTGCGTCTTCATTACTGGGCAATTTAAGATGAAGTGACTGGAGATTCAAGTGCACTGAGCGCAGCCTGGCTGTCACTGCAGATACTGCTTTTTCTATCCCTTCATCTATTCTCACTTATCCAGTTCGCCACGTCCAAACAAATACTTCAGTCTGAAATACTATAGCCATTTTCCCCATAGCAAGATAGAATTTGGTGGCATTGTACAAATACCAACCAGAAATAGAGCAATTGAAGGTAATGGATCTATCCGTGTAAAAAGTATTTGTTAATTTTCGAGAAGATCTGCTGGGTTGCCCCAGTCTTCCCTACTCGGAAATATTACAGTAAACTTCCTACAAAACTCGATGCAAGACGTTGTACTGTCCAAAAGGAAAAGACAACATTGGGCAAAGTTCCGATAGCCTATTGAACAGACTACCGTGTCCCACATTGTACATCCCAGGTGATATACCACTATTGCGATATACCACATCTAACACATCAGCTGAAAAGTTCGTAGGATAACCAATAAACATTTCTTCAAGAGCGATAAACTCACTCCAACGCATTTCTAATATTTCGATACCTGTTTTATAGAATGATTTATTTTTGGCCTCAAAATTGGTAAAAATCGCTGTGAGCCTAATCTGGCGAATACGGTGGGTGCGAAACTAATTGAAAGTGTAATTAGTGCGATTTAACCATGGTAACCCACGACTAGTGATACGGCGCTTTGTCTGGTTGAAGAGCAAGGTTAGGTTTGGTTAGTGTGGCGGTGTCCAATTGACACCTCCCATAGAACTCTTGTTCCATAGCGATACTACAAAAACTTTTTCCGCTAGCGGTGCAAGTTAAACACGTTCAAAGTCATTGCGAATCTTTTCAATATCCTAAGATACATTCGACTGGGATAATAACAATGACCAGTTATTATCCCAGTCAGAACTCGACATTCCCTTCTCGTAAGTAATAGCAGATATTTAGTTTTTCCTTGATCAGGAGTTGGCCACAAAGTTCTGCTGATTTTGCAAGTTGCCAATTCTCTACACTTCCTGTTTGCTATTGCAACATTGATGGAATTCCGTTTAAGTTTATAGTGTTGAAGCAGTGGTAAAACCATCAGCTCCAAGTTTTGCGACTTCGTTTGCCTTTTCATTTCCCTCTATTCCATTGTGTCCCGGTATTCATAATAAATTAACATAGTTGTGTAGACACAACATCTTTAAGTTCTCGTAAATGACCGATCAAACGCGGCACCAATTTAGAAAACAGCTTTCTCATGGACAAATGTTAATGTAAAATAAAACCGATACGTTCCTAAGATATCTTTAAGGTATCAGCTATCTCATACAACTTTACCTTAAGGTCTGCCAAAATGTTTTTGTGAACATTTTTTACGTGTTTTCCGGAATCACCACCTCTTTAAGGCGAAATAAAACTTTCGGCGTCATCGGTGTCTGTATGACCACTTTTAAAGTCAGCAAACCACTTCTCTATTATTTGTCTCAATGGAGCAGAGTCTGAGTAACAGTTATCAAACCAAACTTTGGCTAGAACGGTGGTTTTCCCCATTTAAAAGAAATTATAAATCAAGACAAGAAGTTGCTTTGAATCCATTGTTTTCACTAAAACAGCTGTAACTTGTTCAATAATAAATAAATTGTCATGAAATGATAGGTATCATCTGAAGGTTGGCACTTCCAAAAAAATCATATGGATTTTTCACTTGTGTCGCCATCTACGTGTCATCCTACGGACTTTTCATCCGATATGTTTTGATAGTTTTTCGAAGAAAGTTTTTTTATCCAATCTCGCTTTTGATGTGACTGACAATGAGTTAAAAGAAACATATCGCGTAGAACAAATTATTTTGCCCATTCCTAGAGCTTTTTTGCACATTGCTAGTTTTGCTCCCACAGCAGTAAGCATTGCATATATATGTATGTACCCATTATATATTTTTTATCTGCCTCATTGCATGAGAGTAAGTAGATAGTCAGTAAGTCAGTCAGCCAGTCGTTTGTACTACATTCTGCTTGCTGTAATTTGTGTTTTTGTTTTGCTTCTATCCACCTTGTTGAAATATTACACCGTCCGACAGCCAATATTAAACATGAACCGGGTGATATAAGTCTGAATGTAGAGGTCAAATGGAGTAAAAGTGCATTTACAGATTTTCATTTCTTGATCCCGTTTCCTTTTAAAAAGACTTCAAAGTTTTAAAGGATAACATTTTGTAAAATATTTTTTAAATATTTTTTATTGTCTTATAATGTCTCTTCTATAAACAGGCGTCTCTTCGCTAAATTTTTACATTTTTTAGTTTGTCATATCAGGACAAAGGATGTGAATAATTTCCTTTCAAAACTTAATCAAAATATATTGTTAAAAATTCTAAATGATATTAAAGGATAAAGTTTTTTAAAGGACATTACTTTTTCCTGATATGCCAAATAATGAAATTGGAATATTTGAATATTCATTTGTTGTCTTAAGTGGCATCCTAGGACAAGTACAAATATTTAAAAAAAATATTTTACAGAAATGTAATCCTCTAAAATTTTGAAGTCCTTTTAAAAGAAAACAGGATCACGAAATGCAAAACGGTTATTGCCCTTTTACTACATTTAGTCTCTAGTACAGTTCATGTTTAACGATTTTTTTTTATCTTTCTGTCGGACGGTGTTACCACATTGTACCGCATTATACCTCGAACACCACCGCAACAAATATTGTTTGTTGGTTTGGTTAACGTTTGTGTATGTGTTAACTTTTCATTGCTGCTGTTCCTCATTAATAATGTGGTCTCTCGTTAAACTCGTGGGATTTAACACCACCATTACCAAATCCACCAACAACAACGACTGCAACAACGACGACGACGACAACAACACCGACGACGATGACAACAACATTGCAACAATCAACAATCTATGCATGTGTCATTCCACCAACCTACTCGAATGTACTCGATAAAAATTAAATACCTTTTTAACGACGATGACACACACGCACACGATGACAACAAAATCCTATTGATTTTTTTCGTTGTTGTTCAATATAACTCAACTTGACGAACTATCTCTATTAACTTATCTCTTTCGCTCTTTTTAACAATTAATCAACCAATCAATGTGTGTAATGAATGTACTTAACATAATTTAACTAACTTGTGCTAATGTGTGCGTGTGTGTGCATATACCACTACTACTTCATTACTTACATACGTAAAATGTGAGCTCATTTTTATTTGTAATTGTTATCGATGTATCAAAATATCTAAATATAACACCTCCACCACTACCACCACCACCACTACAACTACTAACATCACTAACTCTAATTATAACTGTATAAATCGTAACTGTAAACATTCATACATATGTATGTGTATATGTGTATTTGAATTAAAATATGGCGCCTCATGTTTATGTAGTCAAAAATAGAAAGGATTCAAATAGTAAAACTAATACAAATAAAAATAATAAATTTATAACTGTACAAAAAACAAACAATCAAAGATATATTGTTGAAACAATAACTATGACTACCACTACAGTGACAGAGAGACGTATTGTACGAGAAGCTAATGAAGATTTAGCCGCAGCTTCAGCCGTCATAACAGGTTCCACACCAGTAGTCTCGGCGGCAGTTTCTTTAGGTGATGATAGTGATTTATTGCCACCTGCTTTGCCAGCCAAACCGGGAGCATCATCTGTCAGTAACAACAATAATGATTTGTCTGACTCAGAAAAACCACCTCCCATACCACCTAAAGAATCATCGCCAACCACCCATAATATTAGTGGTATTTTAAAGGGTGGTAAACTTTGGAAACAAGACTCCATTTCACAGGTAATTGAAAATTGCAATCTATCTATTTAATTAAATTGACACTTTAAAAACATTTATTTTTAATTCTTTCATTCCCCTTTAGTCTGATGACCAAAACAACACCACGTCTGAGGATGAGGCGGGTTCCACCTCAAATGGCACCATTAAACGTTCTGTACGTTTTGTCACCGAAGAAATTAGCAACGATGAAGTGGATGGCCAATCTTCCAATGTCGATGAAGATAATCAAATTAACGAACTTATACCGATTAAAAAGCATTCAACTTTATTTAAAAATGCTCTTCGGCCTAATTCGGCTGTGCAACAATTATTTCCTAGTACTGCTTCACATCAGACACTCACCTCGGAGGCATTGCGTGCTTTTGATGAGTCTAAAAGAGCTGGTTGTTTGGTATCAACATTACCTGGTAGTGCTGGTGATTCGGATACCCTGAGGCGTAGTATGGAAAGAAATATTCTAAGACGTTCATTAATAAAGTGAGTATGATTATGTGTTAAATTTATTAATGATTTAATTATAGAAATATTTAGTAATATTAAAAAGTAATTTAATCCGATGAAAAATGTCTAGCCAATTAGTATAATGAAATTCTGCAAAACATATTTTGTTGCAAAATATTTTTTTTGTGTTTTTGTGATTTTTTAACAAAAAAAAAAATTAAAGTGGAAAATGTATGTGAGTAAGAACTTTTACTACGAAATGACCACAGAATATTTGTTGAAATTGATTCTTAAACAATCTGTGACTTGCGAAAAAATATGAAAATTTCAAAACTTTTAAATATGCGTTAGGGTCATAAGATATATTGTAAGTGGCTGCTGCTAAACGAACAAGAAAGTGCTGCTACTTTGGGATTTACTGGTGCTATGAATACCTCCCTGGATACAGCTCTAAATGCTATGTTGGACATGCTTCCTTTGGACCTACACATGCAAGGAGAAGCCATGTAATCTATGTGACGACTTTTCAAAAGTGGGACATGACATGTGGAGTATAATGCGGGAAATGGTTGACGGCTATCGGAGCTTTGTCCTATGTTTGATATGCCGTTGGATAGAACGAGCTCTTGTACCGAGTTTGGTAGGAAGTTTACAGTAATATTTTCGAGTAGGGAAGACTGGGGCAACCCAGCAGACCTACTGGAAAATTACACGGATAATTTCTACACCAATGGATCTAGTACCTGAAATGGCTCTGGTCTCATTGGTATTTGAACGATACGACCAAATGCTTTATTGCTATGGGAAAAATGGCTACAGTATTTCAGACTGAAGTGTTTGCTATTTTAAACGTAGCGACCTGGATAATTGAAAATGGATGGAGATTGGAGAATCAGTCACTTCATCTATAATTGTCCAGGAGTGTAGGAGAAGTATTGTGATTAAATAAAAACACTCTTCGCTTTGACTGTTGAATTAATAATAATCTTTATTTAAAATTTATTCTTAAAGGTAAGTCTAAATATTTACATATGGAATATGCAATGCAAGCATATTCCCACAGTTAAGTTTGGCGTGTGTGGACATTATGGTATCCAATAACCATAAAGTTACTTTACTGAAGGTATAGTAACTTATATAGATAGATGTATAGACTTATCAAACACACTACACCTCCCTTTTACAGAAAAAGAATAATTTATTATTCTTTTATTTCACTTATATTAATTTTAATTTTAATCTGTAATTTAATTTATCTTCTAATTTTATTCTATTCTTTTCTCTATTTACTTTACTTTTTTTTTTTATCAATATGGAAGTTAGGGCGTACCTTTTCCTTCCCTTTAAAAAAAATAATTTTTGGTTATTAACCTAAAATTATTATAATTTTTATTATTATTATTATTACTGTTCTTATTATTTTTATTATTTTTAATAATTTTATTTTTGTTGAACGTTATTATTATATTATTATTATTAACGTTATTATTTGGTTATTATTGTTGAACGTCATTATTTTACTATTATTAATATAAACGTTATTATTTGGTTATTATTGTTGAACGTTATTATTTTATTATTATTAACGTTATTATTCGGTTATTTTTGTTGAATGTTATTATTTTATTATTATTAACGTTATTATTCGGTTATTTTTGTTGAATGGCCATTCAATTACTAATTTTTCTATATTATAGCTAAAATGTTATATTTTTTAATTCTATTCTTATGAACTAAAGACGTTTTATTATTCTCGTCTCTGATCATAACATTACTGTTATCAAATGTTTCCATGACCTCAAAAGGGCCAGTAAAAACGTTACCTAATTTATGCCCGCTTTCGTTTCGGACTAATACCAAATCACCAATGGTTATATTTACCTTATTTAGATCCCTATTATAATATTTTTCCTGCCATAATTTTGAATTTTGGAGACATTTCCCTGCTCTCTTTTGAGCTATTTGAAGTTTATACTTGACCTCTTTCGCATATGCTTCAATGTTATATAGAGGATCAATGTTGCCTTTAACCATAAACTCAAAATCTGGTGGAATTTTTCCAAAGACTAGTTCAAATGGACAATATCCATGAACTGTCGACGGAGACGTATTATAACAATACGTGAAGAACTTCATCCACTCGTCCCAATCCGATCTGTCGGTGGACATATATGATCTGAGGTACTCGTTTAGAGTTCTATGAGACCGCTCAATAGATCCCATTGTCTCGTGGTGATATGCAGTAGATGTTGCCTTTTCTATATGCAAAATATCGCAAAGCTCTTGAAGAACTTGGTTTACATATACCGTACCCATATCCGTGAGTATTGTTCTCATCGGACCATACGTAAGTATGAAGTGTTCCATAATAGCTTTTGCTACTACTTTTGCACTTTTATTTGGTATCGGTATTGTAACTAAATATTTTGTAAGATCACAAATGATAGTTACAGCATATTCATTACCACTATTAGATTTTTGCAAGGGTCCTATTGTATCTATTAAGATAATATCAAAAGCTTTTGTTGGTGTTGGTGTCAAAACCAATGGTTCTTTAGTTTTTCTTACAGATTTGTTCAATTGACATTTTTTACATGTTTTCACATAGCGAGTGATATCCCTCGTCATGTTTTTCCAGTGGTATCGAAGTCTAATTTTTTTAATTAAACGACTGATACCTGGGTGACCACCAAATATTGGGTTATCATGGTATTTTTGTATTATTTCAATTTTATCAGAATCATTATATATTTTAATTAAATCAGGTACGAGTACTATATTAAATTGTTGCAACATTTTATTCCCGGTTATTTTAAATTCATATAATGTGACGTCAGTAAACAATTTATCATTTATTGATAATTGTAGAGTCGAGATCTTTTTATTACCAGCTATTTTTTCAAGCTTTGGAAAGAGTTTACCTAAGTCTACTTTTCCATTAGAAATAACGTCTCGTATCTCATTATAGGATAATTTATTTTTCCCTTTTAGGATAACAAATTTGTCCTTTGTAAAATGCAATTTCGCATTTTTTCTGTACTCATTAGCATTTATTGCTTCATATACCTTGATATTATCTGATTCTTTATCTTGTGTATTCTTCTGGTTTTCCACACATTTGCTGTTTGTTTTCGACTGAAGTCTTGTTGTAACCTTCAGTATTTTATTAATTTCATTGTTTCTTATATCTGAGAATTCAATTCGCGACAGTGCATCTGCCGTGTAATTCTCTTTACCCCTGATATACTCGACTGTGAAGTCGTATTCTTCTAAATCTAGTCTCATTCTTGTGAGTTTAGACGATGGATTCTTCATTGAGAAAAGGTAAGTTAATGGTCTATGATCGCTTTTGATCAAAAACTTTTTGCCATAAATATATGGTCGAAAATACTGAATTGCCCAATGAATGGCAGATAGTTCTTGTTCTATTGTGGACTTGTTACTTTCACCTTTTGTGAATGCTCTAGATGCATAGGCCACTGGTAACTGAATACCATCATATTCCTGGCTCAAAACAGCTCCGCAGGCATGTTTGCTTGCATCTGTTGTTATGCAAAATTGCTTTTGAAAATCTGGATATTGTAGTATTTTTGGACTTAATAATTGTTTCTTGAGGTACTTAAAAGAATTTTCGCATTCCTTACTCCACTCAAAAGGAACATTCTTTCTAGATAATCTAGTAATGTGTCGAGATGACTCAGCAAAATTTGGTATAAATCTTCTGTAATAATTGCAAAATGCAACGAAGCGTTTAGCTTCATCACCATTTTTTGGTGTGGGATAATTTTCAATTATCGAAAATTTGCTGTCATCAGGTAAGATACCATTGTCCGTACATTTGTGTCCTAAGAATGTCACTTCACGACAAAAAAATGAACACTTATCCGGATGCAATTTGAGATTATATCGTCGGCACATGCCAAATACATCTTTTAAGTTTTGCAACATATGCTCTTCAGAGCAACCAATTACTACAAGGTCATCCATGTATAAAAAAGCTTGGGCCGGAGATAGGCCAGAAAAAGCTAAAGACATCATTCGTTGGAATGAATTTGGAGCAATTTTCACACCGTATGGTAATCTTTTAAATCTAAAAGAACCTTTTTCCGTTGAAAAAGACGTTATGTCCCTAGAATCTTCTTCTAGTTCGATCTGATGAAAACCAGACACTAGATCCAGGCAAGAGAAAAATTTAGCTCTACCTAATTGATCTAAAATATCATCTATGCGAGGAAGTGGAAACTTGTCTGCAATAAGCTTCTTATTAATTCCTCTATAGTCAACAACCAGCCGCCATCGCTTTTGTGTTGTACCTGGTAACGATTTTTTCGGTACCAATAAAATTGGGCTGTTATATTCTGAAATTGATGGTTCGACTATATCGTCGTTTATTAACTTATCCACTTGTCTGTTAACCTCTTCTTTATGAGAGTGTGGTATTCTGTAATTTTTAATATAAACAGGCTGCTTGTCATTAAGTCTAAGTTTTTGCTTATAAAAATTATTTGCACTTATCTTCTCAGATTCTAATGCAAAAATGTCTATAAATTCAGAGCATAAATCTTTTAACTTTTCATTGACAAATTCGGGAAAATTTTTGGTCAATTTTTGCAGCTTTTCCTGACTTTTACACAAATCATTGTTCTGTTGGACAATTTCATAGTCGTGTAGACTTTCTGTTCGTATTTGAACATTAGGAATGATTAAATCTTTGTCAGTTGTATTGACAATTTTAACTAGAGGTTTTGATTTATATGTTATAGTATTCGCAACGTAAACGCCATTTTGTAGCATTTGATGCGGAATCAATATTTCATCCTCTGTTGAATGGATGTTGACTAATCTAATAACTTCTGATCTAGCAGGAATAGATATGGTATTTATACTAGGTGCATTCATCAATGCTATTGCTATATCATATGGGAAATTATCTGGTCTTAAGATAATTAAATCTTCAATGCCTTGATAATCCAAAATGCAATTGTATTTTTTTATAAAATCCATACCTATAATTCCATTACATGGAATTGGGAAGTCATCCTTGACAACATGAAATTCATGTCCTATAAGGATATCTTCTATTTTCAAGTCTGCTTCGACCTTACCTATAGTAGTCAATAATCCTTGCCCTATTCCATTAATATTTGTCCTTTTACTCTCATCTATATGTTCGTTAAGAACTTCACCGATTTTAATGACAGAAATATCGGCACCTGTGTCTATCAAAAATGTGGATCTGCTGTCATTAAATGATGATCTTATTTTCAGATAACTGTAGAGACTTAGATTGATGTTGAATATATTGTTTTTTACGCATTCAGGGGTTGTTGCCCGTTTCCCGCATTATTTTCGGCAACATGGCGTACATTACGGTTATTTCTACCGTTATTATTGTATCGGCCACTATTGTTCCGATTGTTATTATTATTAAAATTATTATTATTGTTGTTTATTCGTCTACTTCCACGGTTACTATAATTTCGATTATAGTTACGACCATTGCCACGATTATAATCACCACGACCGCGTCCACGGCCATAATTATTGGATTTGTAATGAAATACAATGGAGCCCGAAGCGCCTGAGTCCGTACAGGAATTAACGAACTTTGAAACTGCATCGTTCATTGTCGCAAAATTTCCTGACTCCATTATGAGTTTTACTCTTTCGTTTGACGCATTTTTCGTCATAGCCTTCACTGCGGCTTGCGTCGAGTATTTTTCCGCTGTCGCGTGTGGTAATCCATCAGCTATGTATGCGTTTGACAACGCTTTTGTCAAATCTTCGATCTCTGCTGTAAAAGCATTGGCTGATCGATTATTTTGCTTCACGTTCATTAGCTTAGCGGTGAGTACTTCAGTTGATTCACCTTTAATTGTATCTTTTAGTTTTGTAATAATTTGCTGAATAGTTGTTTCAGCTGAAATTAATGTTCGTGAAGAACCTTTTAATTTTGTTTTTATCAAATTTATTGCAATCTCCTCATGAGCTTCTTTTAGTGTATCCACTAAATTTAAAGCATCAAGAAATGATTGCAGATTTTCGGGTTTGCCATCGAAATCCGGAAGGATTCTCGAAGCTAGACCAAGAAATTCTGTAATAGTTTGTGGCATTTTTATCCGTGTTTGTACTTCCGCTGAGGAATCTTCTTCCCGAAATATCTGTGAAAGATCAACTTCAACTTCTTAGCCCCCATATTCAAAAAGATTAAGAAATTATTTTATTTTTAAGGTCGTGTTAAACAATAAAAAAAATGGAATATATGCTATTTTCCTCCGCTATCCGTGTCCTCTGGAGCACCGATCTCAGAAGCAATAGCATATATCGGTTGTCACCAATTAACAACCGAACTGGTTATTCATTCTTTATTATTATACTACTGGAGGGACTCGTAAGTATCACAGTAGTTTATTATTTGTTAGTATTTGTACTGGAAGGATTACTAATGTTTCCAGTACATGTAATATGTTAGTTTTGTTTTTTTTTTCATTTAAGTTCTTAGTTATTTATTATTATTTTTTTTTTAGAATTTATTTTAAATTTATAAAAAAATTAGCTTTGTTTTTCAAAAATTATTATTATACATTTTTTTTTGTTTTTTTTTACATTGTTTTTTCTTTTTTATTTACATTACCATTTGTTGTTGCTGGCTGCTGCTGGTGCTGTTGTTGCTGCTGTAATTGTTGTTGTTGTACTTCCAGATGTTGTAGTTGTACTTGCAGATAAATTGGTCAATTGGTGTAGTTTCATTATTTAATGCACCCAAATATTGTCATATTAAAGTTGATGCGCAATAATTATCTTCTAAATTTGTGCAAAGTGGTTGTGTTTGTTATTATAGCTATAGTCGTAACAGCATTTGTAGATGTTGTTGGGGTAGGTTTGTAGATGTTGTTGTTGATTCAAATTTGTTGTAATTCTTTTTATTTTTTTTCGTTTAATGTTGTATATTCATTTCTCTGGTTGTAATAGTCCCACATGTTGTTAGCGGGTTGTTGGGATAGCGGTTCTTCATGGTTTTCATTTTTTTTTTTTATTGTTTTTATTTAATTAGGAATGTTTAAAAGAATTCTATCCAATTTTGTTTTTTAACACCAACTATAATTAATTTTTTTTTTTTTTAATATTTTTAATTAATTTTTCTTTTTATGCGGATTCAATTTTGTTTATTATCACAAAGTTTTTGTTTTATTGTTTGGCAAGATCGCCATATTGTGATTAAATAAAAACACTCTTCGCTTTGACTGTTGAATTAATAATAATCTTTATTTAAAATTTATTCTTAAAGGTAAGTCTAAATATTTACATATGGAATATGCAATGCAAGCATATTCCCACAGTTAAGTTTGGCGTGTGTGGACATTATGGTATCCAATAACCATAAAGTTACTTTACTGAAGGTATAGTAACTTCGACTTATCAAACACACTACAGAAGACTCAATAAAGTCTAATGTGGGAATATGTTCAGTAATCTGTAGGTCCCGGGCCATAGAGGAATACTGGGAAACGGAACCTCAGAACGGTATAGGCTTGACATGGATGATGCGTTGGATCAACTCTCACATGAAATAAATCTTCATGGAAAGATGGTCTAATAAATTACCATGCAAGAATACTAAATGCTTTTTGATTAGAAGAGACAAGACAGTGGGCAACTATTAAGGCTTCCAATCGGGATTGGTTTTTCTGAATCCAGGGATTCGGGATTGTAGAAAAACGAAATCGGGATCCCGGGATTTTCGGGATATTTTGAATCCCGTGATTCACGGGATTTTTTGGAAATTTTTCGGGATTTTAAAAAATTTTCAGTATTTTTTGTCACTTTAACAAATTCACCCGTTCGTAAAGATTAGCAAAGTTTCGTTAATGTTGTGAACTTCAAAAAAAGATCGGGATTCCTCCTGTGAAGAATATCCGTATTTGGTTATCTTTCTTATCTTTCGTCGTGGCTCATCGTTGTCAACTTTAAGTGAGCGTGAGTTAAAAAAATATTAAATGAATTTTCGAATTTCTGCATAAGTGATTCATTTTTTGCTAAAGCTTGCGTGATTTATTTTTTTAATTTATTTGATTTTTTTAATTTATTAGTTTGTTTTTTAATTTCTTGCAAAAAAAAAATATTTTTTTGCAATGTTTTTTTGGTAAAAAATGTGTTAGCGAGAGTAGAGTTTGCATGACTCACGCGTGAGCGTAAGTGATAAGTGAGTGATTCTATTATTGTTTGCGTGGGCGTGACTGAGTGTGAGTCAAAACAAACTCACGCCTTTAAAAAATGTTTTAGTAAAACATAAAATTAAAAAAGTTTACAACTTTAGGAGTTAAGATGTGTCAAAAGCCATTTACGGCCCTATGCTCCTTGTAAGAGTAAAAGGAATAAATATAAAAGCCCTTATGTCGAACCACCACTAACTTTTAGAATTTTTTTACATTTCGCAAACGTTTCACCTTTTGCTATAACAAAAACATAGTACCTGACGGAACTTTTGTCGATTTTTTTTTATTTTGTTCCACAAAATTCATATTTTATACAAATTCATTAAAAAAAATCTAAAAATAATAAAAAATATTGAAAATAAATAAATAAATCGGGATCCCGAAAATCCCGGGATTGAAAATCAGAAATCCCGAGATTCGGGATTTGTCTAATCCCAGGATTTCCGAGATCGGGATATCCCGATTAGAAGCTCTAGTAACTATTTACTTACAAGGAAAGTCTTTCACAGGGCACCCACCGATTGTCCTGAAACTTGAATATGTGAATGAGAGATACCTGTTTTTTTAGCTGCCCAATCTCAAGTTTAAAAAAGGGTTGCCACCTTATGAAAAAATAAGGGCTTTCGGGAAAATCCGTATAAAAGCCGAACTAACAGGAATTTCGCCAAACGAAAAAATACGGGTCTGCTTAATTTTGATAGAGATTATTATATATGATTTTGGCGGTCGTACGTATATACATCTCCATATAAACTACCCCAACGATTATTAATTTTTGACAATAACGAACTTAACGAAGCCGAATTTGGACACGACCTATTCAAAAAACCTTTCGACCTGTATAAAATGTTCATATAGGGGTAATTCCAAAAATTTTCGTCCCACTGTTCGGAAACATGCCTTTGGACGCCACTGAGAATTTGGCTCATAGATATCCACGTTTATATGAGATATGTTGCATTTTTGGATTTTCAAAATTTTGCTGTAGTTTTCAAATTATCGCGGGTCAAAGTTCGACTTTTTTAGCAAAAGACAGAAAAATACATGACGTTTAACGTGCTCTAACTTTTTAACTAGTAATCCGATTATCACAAGTAATGGCTCATATGAAAGCTTAATTCTTCTTCTTTTAGGAAATATTTTCAAAAGAATACGGGTTTTTTCAGAAGTGTTGCAAAAATTCAAAAACATTTTTTTTTGCGAATATTTAAAAAAACACATCTTCGATTTTTTTAATAAAAAGTTTGGTGATAAACAATACTGTTTTGTACAACATATCCAAAATTCAGAGTGGGATCCCAATGGGATCAAAAAATATTCTGGTTTTAGTACGAAGTTCTTAAATTTTACCTTAGAAAATTAAAATTTTATGTTTCTTCAATATAAAAGTTTAAATTTTCAAAGAAAATTATACTATTAAAATTTTGAAAAACATTCAAAACATTAGAAATTTGAATTTTCTAAGGGAAAACTATGAGAACATCGTACTTAAAACAGAATATTTTTTGATTCCATGGAGATCCCACTCTGAATTTTGAATATGTTATACAAAACATTGTTATTTTTCACCAGAATTTTTTAAAAAAAAATCGAAGATGTGTTTTTTTAAATATTCGAAAAGAAAAAATGTTTTTGCATTTTCGCATCATTTCTGTAAAAAAAAATGTGTTATTTTAAAACTATTTTCTAAAAGAAGAACCCCAGCTTTCACATGAGCCTAAATTTGTGAAAATCGGGTCATTGGTTAAGAAGTTACAGCTCTTTAAACGTGATGTATTTTTCTTACTTTTGCTTAAAAAGTCAATCTTTGACCCGCCATAATTCGCTAAATACACCAAATGTAAAAAAACGATATATGGTACATATATCATATTTATGAGGGCTATCTATGTGTCAAGGTTCAAATTAATCTGAGACACCATTTCCAAAAATGACTAAAATTTGAGCTAAATTTTTTGGAATGGCCCATAGTTTCTTTTCAAGAAATGGGAAAAATCCCCAAAAAACGAAAAAAATCAAGAAATGGGAAAAATCCCCAAAAAACGAAAAATGAGATTGGGCAGCTATAAAAAAACAGGTAACTCTTATTTTGCTCCCCTCTTTCCTATATGCAAGTTTCAGGACAATCGGTGGGTGCCCTGTGAAAGACCTTCCTTGTTAGTCTAAGTAGAATAGACTGTCGCAGACTTACTGGTATAATTACGGGACACAATGCCTGCTCGTCATATGACGAGATAGGGTATATTATCAGACCCCTTGTGTGCAGCTTGTCTTGAGAATGAGGACACAACAGCACACTACGTCTGTTGTTGTCCTGCGTTCTCAAGAGCTAGACTGCGGATAATGGTTTCTAATATTCTGTCAATGGACATGGCCCATTGACAGAATATTAGAAAAAAGCAACTGAGAAATTCTGAACAAGTACTCATCACTCTGTTCAACTCTCTTCTAACTTTTTACTAACAATCAGTTCCTTTTCCGGGAAGTTACAATGGACTATTTTAAGTCTGAGCGCCATGGACTTGTCTATTTCTCTTGCATAGGCATTTACATACCTACCCTCAACTCAATTTAAGTGGCTGCTGACGTTCTACGTCAGCACACATAGACTCTGAGTTTCGTTGTGATACCACGGGACGGTAATTAGGTTCCCCTACTAGTCCCTGTTGTTAAACCAATTTGAGCTTCTTATTAAACTCTTTAGGTTTTGAATTTTGACATCTGAAAAATCAGAAAGATCGTGCAGCTCCATAGATCCCAGTGAAGCAAGTATCTGACCAGAACGGACTGTGGCAAGTAAAGTGTTCGATAATTTGCAACTCCTCCTCATCCATGCAACTCCTCCTCATCCATGCAACTCCGGAAAAAGTCATTTGACGGCATATTTAACCGCTCTGCAAGCTTTCCTATAAGACAGTGACCGATAACTACAGCCACAGCCGTCGAAATCTCTCCTCTTGGAAGCGATATCAGCTCTCTTTTTCGCTTCTGATTAAGAGTAGGACAAATCTGTCGTGTAACCTCACAAGTTCATCCATGTGTTCATCTCTGATTAGTCTTTGTCTCGAAACAAAGCCTTAGATTTCGGTTGCCAGTTTTTGGAGGCATACCAACACATTCCTGTTCTGTTGGAACCTACAAGGTAGTTTCCAGTCTTGCAAGCTTATCGGTTTTCCAATTCCCTGGAATGCCTTTTTGCCCTGGGACCCATATAAGTCGTATATCAAACTGCTTGGCCATCTTTTTTAAAGACTTGCGGCAGTTAAGGACAGATCTTGTTTTCAGAAACATTGACTCAAGGGACCTTGGCTTGACTGTCAGAATAGATGTTGACTGCGGTTGTAGACAAAACATTGCAACTAACTAGTCAGCCACTTCATTTATTACCAGCATCTACATCTGGTAAGCACTGCAATGATCTGGTAATATTCGAGCGAGGCTCAACCCGAGCTCTTCAGAATACACTTCAAAGCCCAATTATTCGTGCAGCTTCGATCCATCCGTGTAGAAATTTATGGAGTCTCTATTACCCGGAATACCCCTTATCCAAGACTCCCTGGATGGGATCATAGTGGTAAAGTGGCGCTCAAAACGGCTTATAAAGGGAGCACAGTTCACATTTTGTGATATTGTTGTCTTCTTCAAGGTCGCGTTATGGCCACAATCGCTACTCCTCCATTGCAGTGTGTTGTTAAGTCGAATTGCCGATGTAGCAGCATGCTGCCTACTCAATATGTCCAATGGTATCGGGTAAAGGAGGATTTTTAATGCAGCCGTAGGTGTAGTGCGAAGAGCACCAGTGATTCACATCGGCGTCATTCTCTGTACCTTCAAGATAAGGACACAGTTCCCTCTGGTCTCTAAAGCAAGCCACCAGACATTCATTCCATACAACAGAATTGGACCACTGCTGTATAAATCCAATTAACGACTTTTCTACTAAAGCCCCATCGATTTCCAATGGTTCTTTACAGGAATATAAGGCAATCGTTGATATTACGCCTGAAATTCAACTTCGTATCTAGAAATACTCCAAGATACTTGGCTCCCTCTGAGAAGGCGATTTCAGTGCGGTTCTGAGAAATAAGATCAAAAGCAGGAATCCTGTTTTTTCTTTTAAATAAGACAAGCTCTGTTTTACTTGGATTAACTCCCAGTCCTCATTCTCTTGCTCATTTAGACAGATCTTTCAGAGAATCCTAAAAAATGTCCCTTAATGTTGGCAGGTGATTCCCGTTAGCGCTAACGCGACATCGTCAGCATATGCGACAACACGACAGACACGTGCTTCTAGAGAGAGCAGCATTGAATTCAGTGCCAGGTTCCAAATGAGTAGCGAAAGTGCACCTCCCTGTGGTGTGCTCCCATTGACAAATTTTCCATTGTCTTTAACAAAAAAGAAGACAGACTAATCGGTCTGAAATCCTTTGGAACAAATATCAATTGCAAAATATTAAAAAAAATCTACATATTTTAAAATAGCTCACTTGGACGGAAAAACTCCTCAGAAAATTAACATTGTTAACATATTCCCACAACCAATTATATTTTCAGGAAAAAAGCCGTTAAATCGGATATATCCTTGGAAGATCGAATCAAGCAACTTACCTGTGGCATTGATGAAGACAACGATGAATCTGCACAAGAAAATGGTGACGATGACAACAGTAAAATGGATGATAACTCTGATCTATCACATCGTGATAGTCCGGCTGGCGAAGAAAATCCCCAAAAGTTTACCGGCAATGGAAACAATAGTGACAAGAGTTTCTCACCCAATTCGTCAGTATCAAGTTCTTCAAGCGGTTCATCGGCCTACAAGAAAATAACAGAAATTTTCAATCGAGAAAAGAAGACACAAGAGAAGATTATGGAATTGGAAGAAAACCCAATTGTTATAATACCTCAGGTAAGTTTTTGCTAAAATGCAATTTAAATTTCTTTCGTTGTCATTAATTTGAATATTATTTTAGGAATGCCGTTGTCCTGCTGCACCTGACTTAGGAATGGGCGTTCAAGTGCCTGTGGTACACACACAAATCCATCGTACTCCTCCTAGACAAACGGAACCAAAACGCCAATTTCTTTCTACTTTAGCCCCACTGACAGCATGTGTGGCCGGAAATAAAGATGATTTATCTTCATATTATACCCTGGCTGCCGCTCATCATAATCAAGCGGCACAAAGTGTTCATGCTGCTGAATACAATATAGCCGCCATGATGGCAGGAGAACAAAATTCAACTGGACTTAATCAAGGTACAGGTGACGAAGTACGAAAAGTGGCTCCTGATGTTATAGCTGGCACACCGGGGCAGGAACAACAGCAAGATGAATTAGCTGCGTTTGCCCAGCAAGAAGCTAATCGCACAGAGAAGATAAAGAAACGTTATGGCAACGAACCAATTAATCCCAAAGAGAATAATAAGGAAATCAATTCAGATGATGATGAGGGTAATGATTACGGCTTTAATAAAAGGCCATCAGTTCGGGGCATTAAACCGAAATTTAGTTCCACCAATGAAATTTTACAACAAATGCAAGACCAACTATCCCAACAAATGCCAAGTGTTGCTCATTCTCAACCTTTACCACAGGCCATGAAGAGTTATACTTTGCCAAAGAAATCAAGTGCCAGTGCCATGACCACACAAATGTCCCAACAACAACAACCATCTCCACAAAATAATCCACATTCCAATGTGGCCACAGGACAGCAACAGTTGCCGCAACAACAGCAAATATGCAACTCGGTTGCTCCGCAGAATGCTCAGATGCAAATACCCGCTAATGCTGCTATTGCTCAACAGCAGACTGAACAACGTACATGGAGTTTTTACAGCGAAACCGGTAGCGGTGGCGAACAACAACAGCAACGTCTTCCAGTTGAGAGTGCAGCAGCCGCCATGCAACAGACCTACTATCAAACACTACCGGCTGGTGCAATGTTCCGTCATACAATGATACACCAGCACCAACAGCACGGTCAAGAGGAGGCAATGTTGTATGCTCAAAACTGTCAGGCAATGGCCACAACCATTGAACCACAAGCACATTATGGTCATTATGCTCGAAGTCCTACGCGTCGACCCGAATCACCGCCACCTTTGCGTAACTATCATCAGACAATGGTGCTGATACCGTACAATGCCGAGACCTATTCACAATTTGCGGCCACCAATATGGATCCCAAAGTGGCACATATACAACGTCAGAATATTTTGGAATACCAACAGGTAGGAGAGATGACACAAGTAAGACGAAATTTTCAATATTTTTCTAAATTTAATGTATTTTTGTTAATTATGGTGATTGGTTGTAAAGTAAATTATTGTTGGATGCATTAAACATATATGATGTTTGACCGATTTATGAAGAAATTTCACATTACATGTCAGTCGAACATTATTTCTCATTGTGTGTGTAAAAGCGTTTTGTGGGCAGTTCTCAAATTTTAATTCTGCAATAGGTATTACATCATTTTTTAAAGTTTATTCGATTAAAATTCATTAGACATTAAGAATTCGATTTAAAATTTGAGGATTCCGTTGAAATTTTGTCAACTAAGAGCATGTCAATGACTCAATTCCCTTCAGATTTGAAAAAAGTGGTTTACACGTTAAACGCAAAACGAATTTTATTTTTTTCGAAATGAAATCACTTTCAAAAATCAAAGTGGAATTGAATTGCATAAAAGTGGTTTCATTCCGAAAAAAATATTTGCTTTGCGTTTTACGAGTAAACCACTTATTCCACTTCCGAACGGAATTGAGTCTGTGACATGCAGCTAAATTTAGGATTTGAAAAAAAGATCGAATTAAAATCGAAAAACATCAATTAAAATTTAAAAATATCAATAAAAATTTGATAAAGATCAATTAAAATTCGAAATAGTTCTAATGAAGGTTTTCGAAAATCTTAAAACATCAATTAGAAAAAAAAGGATTCCATTTAAAATTTTAAAAACGATTGATGAACTTCGAAAACGTCAGAAAAAACTCGAAAAAGATTAATTAAAATTTTAATATTTGAAATTGGAAGAACACATAACCAAAATTCTGAGAAAATACCTGTGTCTCCCAGTTTTTCTAAATCAATTTGCGTTTTCGATACAAATGGAAACAAAAATATTTGTTTGCACTTTAGAAAAAGTTCACTCTACACCATTATTCGAAAATGATAAATTGTTATCCGAAGATTCCACTTGTAATTTGAAGATTGGAAACAAAAAAAAATTTTTGCTTTTAAGAAAAAGTTCAGTCTACACCATTATTCGAAAACGATCAATTGTAATTCGAAGATTCTACTTGTAATTCGAAGATTCCATTTGTAGTTATAAAATTCCATTTGTAATTCGAAGATTCTACTTGTAGTCCGAAAATTCCATTTGTAATTCAATAATGCATTTATTATTAGCAGATTCGAAAATGATCAATTGAAATTCAAAAAAGATCAATTGTAATTTGAAATGTATCAATTTTAATTCGAAAAGAACCAATTGTAATTCGAATTAGATCAATTATAGTTCGAAAAAGATCAATTGTAATTAGAAGACTGTTATTCGAAAAAGATCAATTGTAATTCAAAAAAGATCAATTGCAGTTTGAAACAAATGAATTGCAATTCGAACAAGTAAAAAAATTATAGTCGGTCAATACCGACTTTATAATACCATACAAATGAAAGAGGAGAATCTCCCCTTATTTCTCCTTTTTTTGTTTTGCCATGTCAGAATAAAAGGATGTGAATAAAGTCATTTGAAAAGTTTATCAAAATATTTTGTTAAAAATTTTTAATATTACTGAAGGATAAATTTTTGAAAGGACGTAACTCACCTATTTTTTCCTGATATGTAAAAATAATAAAATAGAAAAATTAAGAGAGATCCTTCTCTTTCATCTGCTATCACCAGTGGCATCCTAGAACAAGTAAAGATATTAAAAAAAAATTATAAAATTTAATCCTCTAAAACTTTGAAATCCTTTTAAAAGGAAACAGGATCACAAAAAGAAAATCTGTAATCTGTTCAAACGTATATTATCCAGTTCGTGTTTACCGACTTTTTTCATTTTTGTCGGACGGTGTTATAATACGGTTATTAGAGTCATTTAAGTCAAATTATAAAGGGCCGTTTGTATGGGGGCTAGGTCTAAACATAGGCTTCGTCCTTGGGCCAAATGTAGCTTAAGTTTCAAATTTCATACAAATCTATTGGTAATTGCGACCAGTATCGTGCTCATAATGTTTACATGAACAGCCGGAAGGACGGACAAACGGACGGGTGGATGGACGGACGGACATCTATAAATCGTTTCAGAAAGTGATTTTGAATCGATCGGTGGGTCAAGGACCGATATTTGGAATAGTTACAAACATCAGCACAAACTTATTATACCCTGTACCACAGAGTGGTAACGACAAAGTTAACAATACTGAACGTTATAAATATCACACGAGTATTATTTTGAAAAGTTTTGTGTGGGTAATTTATAGAGCTTTAATTTAAGCTTGCTAGCTTCCAGATTGAGTGAATAATAAATATGCTACGAAGGTCGATCTGGAAAATAAAATTATTTATAGACATTTTTCAGAACATATTTTAAAAATATTTCTAAGGCGATTTTTTCCATTTATTAATTTATTTTATTATTAATTACACAATGTGGACGCTATCAAGATTAAATTAAAGCTTAATAAATAACCTACATAACTTTTTGTTTTTAAATAATACTCGTCTAGACGTTCTCCGATTGGTATGTATCAGGGGCGTATCCAGGATTTTATTTCGGTGGGGGCCCAACATTTTTTGTCAATTTTTTTTTACAAAAAATTTACATAACAGCACATGTTTTAGAATTTTTCTCGATCCTCTCCTTGAACTGAATGTAACATAATCAGATTCTTCATTTTTATGTAAGTTTTAAACTGTTGGGAAAAAAATTTAAATTTTTTTATATTTTAAAATTTTTTGAGAGACTTAATTCTTTTTTTAAAGTGTAAATTGTATCAGATGCTGATACATTTTTACAAATAAGATTATCAGAATCTGAATTTGTTTCAAAGAAAAGTCTAAGATTCTATGACAATTCCCAGTTAATACAGTGTTTGTTATAGAAGTCAAAGACTCTTAATCATATTTCCAATGGAAAAAGTTTCTCGGGAAAAAGTCACTTTAGAAAATGATTCTATAAACATATTCATAAAATACTTTTCCAAAAGAAAAGGCTCCGATTGTAAGACATTTTCCCTGAATCTGAGATATTTCTAGTCTAGCACATTTTCTCAGATTCTGAAACATTCTACACAAAAAGTTTTAGATTCTGAGAAAATCTTCGCTTTTTCTATAAGAAAAATAATTCAGATTCTGAGACCTTTTTAAAAAGAAAACAGTATGAAAAAAGTCTTAGATTCTAAAACCTTTATCCTAAAGAAAAAATTCTCGGATTCTGAGAAAATTTTTCCTATAGAAAAAGTCTCAGATTCTTAGAAATTTTTCCTATAGAAAAAGTTTCAAATTCTGAGACATTTTTCCTATAGAAAAAGTCTCAGATTCATAGAAATTTTTTCTACAGAAAATTTCTTAGATTCTGATACATTTTTCCTATCGAAAAAGTCTCAGATGCTTAAACACCTTTCCTATAGAAAAAGTCTCAAATTCTTAAGACATTTTCCTATAGAACAAGTCTCAGATTCTGACACATTTTGCCTTTAGGAAATTGTCAGATTCTGAAACATTTTTCATATAGAAAAAGCCTCAGATTCTGAGACATTTTTCCTAATGAAAATATTTTTCCCATAGAAAAATACTCAAATTCTAAAACATTATTCTTATAGAAAAAGATATTTTTACAATAGAAAAAGTCTCAGATTTTGAGCATTTTTCTATACAAAAAGACTCAGCTTGTGTCTCTGAGCCATTTTTCCTATACGCAAAATCTTAGACTTTGAGATAATTTTCCTTAGATAATTTTCCTTAAGATAAGTTTCCTTAAGAAAAATTCGTTTATTCTGAAAAATTATTCCTATAGAAAGTTCTCAGATCCTAAAACATTTTTCATATAGAAAAGCCTCATATTCTAAGTATTTTTTATAGAAAAAATCTCAGATTTTGCAGACACATTATTCCTATAGAAAGTTCTCAGATTCTGAAACATTTTTCATATAGAAAAGCCTCAGATTCTGAGAATTTTTTATAGAAAGCGTCTCAGATTCTGAGACATTTTTCCTATAGAAAAGGTCTTAGAATTTAAGAATAAGGCTAATATTTTAAGACATTATTCCTATAGAAAAAGTCTTAGATTCTCAGACATTTGCCTTATAGAAAGATTTAGATTCTGAAACATTTCTTTTTAGAAAAGTGTAAGATTCTCAGACATTTTTTTCAAAGAAATAGTCTCGTTCTGAGACATTTTTCTAAAAGACAAAGTCGCATTTTAAGATTTGACTACATTTTACTGTGTACATAAAACTTCAGGTTCTAAGATATTTTTTCATTAGAATCTTAAGTTGAAAAGTTTCAAATTCTAAGAAAAAATTTTCAGATTTTGAAATTTTTTAACGGAAAAATTTTCAGTTTCAAAACATTTTTCTTCAAAAAGTTTTAGATTCTCAAAGTTTTTCCAATTTTTTTAAGAAGTTTTTTTAATATTGTACTTGTTATTTGATACCAAATCCTGAAATTTGTGAAATCATTTCGGGGGGGCCGGGCCCCCGGGCCCCCCCCTGTATACGCCACTGGTATGTATCGAAAAAAGTGGGCGTAACAGTGGGTGTGGTAAATTTTTATTTCAGTAACAACATAAGTTGGACTTTGGTAAACAAATCGGTCCAGCCGTTCTCAATTGATGCGATTACCAACGAACGACATTTAATTTTTGTTTGTGTAGAAGATAGAACTATTAAGACTCAAAAAAATTTAATGGAAATTCCAAACTCTAATTAATTTTAATTAAAAAATAAAAACTGTCCGACCTTTAAATATTATATTTTGAATAGGTTTATTCTAGCTCGAGGTAATTTTCCTTTAAAATAATTTTTCTGCTTAAAATTTCTTTATGTTGGTCACTATAAAATTTTCTTCTTCTAATGCTCAATGAAGGAAAAGTTGAATATTAATATTTTTGTTTGTTATTTATAGGGTTTTTATATTTGCTAAATGGCCCTGACCTGCAATGGGCCCTTGTAGGTTTGTCGTCAGCGTGCTAGCCTATGAAATAGGGGTAGTGGGTTCGATTCCCATCAAAACCCTTGGTTTTCTTGAAAATTATTCTATGAGAATGTCAGCTTTAATTAGTAAAGGAAAAATGACTTTGAGCTATAATAAACCTATTCAAAATATTAAATTCCAAAACTTTTAAAGAGAAATTTTGTCTATTTTTCAATTGAAGGGCTTATTGTAAAAACTCGATAAGCAACATTTCATTTTATGATGATTTTTGCCCTAAAACTTTTAAAATAATGTAGAAAATAGAGCTTTTGCAGAACTTTTATTCTTAATATACTTGTTCGAAGGGTTAAAGCAAGACTTCAGCTAAAAATCTGTCAATGGAACATCAGCAGAAGGCGAAAAACGCGAAAAAAATAAAATGTTGCTTATCAAGTTCTTGCAGTAAGCCCTTCAATTGATCTTTGTATATATATTTTTTTTTTTGATTTTTAATTGATATTATTGAAAATTCAATTGCTCTTTACTGAAATCCGTATTTTGGAATTTAAATTGATCTTTTTCGAATTTCACATACTACTTTTCGAATATTCATTGATCTCATTGTTAGTTTATTGCTCAAAAATTGATAATGAACCTTGTTGTAGAACTAAAATTTGAGAACATAACCACAGACTATAAACAGACTCGACAGTAGAGTTTTATAAGAAAAAATGGGGAAAAACTAAGCGATTTTAGGAGAAAACAGAGCGGTTTTTAGTCCGTTTTACGCTAACATGGCAACACTTTCTACGACTTAGGAGTAAGTGAAACAACAAAAACCGATCTGGCATCCATTTTTCTTATGGCGCGTTATATCAGTTTTCTCTTTCTAACCTAATTCGTAGAATAATTTGAAAATATTAACCATATGGTTCAGAACTACTTTTTTGACACCTGTCACTTATGTCGAGTCTGTATTAGTCTGTGACATAACTGTGCTTCAATGGGAAAATACAGAATTTCCTATTTCATTTTAATCTAAATTTTTCTTTTTAAATCATTTAGGTTACACAACAAACTATTCGTGTTCCCATTGGTTATGCTTTGCCTGGTATGCAACTGCATGTTGTAGCTGGGCGAGGACATGCTGCACAATATAATACAGCTGCTGCTGCAGCCGGTCAAACGCATCATCATCAACATCAACGTATAATGACACAACGTTATCAATTTGCTCAAGAAGCCAATATGGCTGGTTTCAGTGAACGTGGTGTACCCGAGGGAGCAGCTTCAGTTTCACATACTGATTGTACAAGTAGTGGTATGGTATCACCTACCACAGGGCAACAAATTGCTTTGCAACAACAACAGCAGCAGCAAATGCAACAAAATGCTCAAATGGCTCAACAACAACAGCAGCAACAGCACCAACAACAAGTGAATTGCCAGCAACAACAACAGCACCAACAACAACAGCTCCAGCAGCAGCAACAACAACAACAACAGCACCAGCAGCAACAACAACCTCAAGCTCAAAACAACATGCAATCTGCAGCTCAGGGTTCGGTGTATTATGCCATGAATGTATGACCCACAGTTGATTAGTCCATGTCAACGGCGGTTATTGTCGAACGCCGCCAATGTCAACGTGTAGAGATGTCCTCGACATCAGTACAATTGAGTACGCGGTAGAGTGAGAATAGATTTATTTAAGAAACGAAAAATTTAAAAAGAAAAACAGAAGATAGAGATTAAAAACCAAACCCACACCCACACACCTGAATGAGAGCTGCCATTATGGAATTTAGTATGTATGAAACTAAATACACATGTAAAGTTATACATAATATACTTATGAATTTGATTTATAATTGGCAATTCAAAACAAGAAGAAAGATTTGGAATTTATTAATGAAATGTTGAATCAAAAAACAAATTATTTTTTAGCAATACTAAGAGAAAAACGCACAGATTCTTTTGTTTATTTTTTTTGGCATTTTTAATTTTTTTATTAAAACACAAATAAGAAATTTGTGTTGAAAACATTTTTAAAATAAATGACAACGAACTGAAAATTATACGTTTTTATGACCCATGACCCAACTGAAATAATTCATATTTATTTTCAAATTTTAGGTTCGAATTTCAAGTTTAAAATTGCTACTATTATTTAAAAAAAAAAAACTGTTTTAAAAACGTGTTTATTATAGATGTGTCGTTCATAAACGAACTAGTTCAAAGGCTTAGCTTATTTCACTGAACTATACGACCACGGTCACGATTTTTCGTCCATTCAGACTTTTTTTCAATTTAGTTCTTTCGTTCATTCGGGTTGTTTTTATTTTCATTTATTTACACATGTTCTTCGATATTGCCATTTATTTGCTATTACTACTTACAAAAGCTTAAACGAGTTGCAAACCTTGCCTGTAATTTCAGTAGTATTGATAAACATTCATAAATGTATGTTATTTACGTACATATTCCTTCTTTCCGTAAATATAGTTTTTTTTTTTACGAATTATAAGCTTGTCAGATGTTGTTTGCTTTTTGTTACATCCTTATAGTTCATTGTTCTTTTGAACGAACTGTTAAACATAGTTCGCTCAATATAGTTCAAAATGAACCAGTGAATTTGAAGAACGAACTAGGTCTTTTGATGTACTGAACAAAAGTGTGCGCTCACAGAAATGAACGAATGAGCGCAACTTTAGTGTTTCTTATGTTACATTTTCTTCAGTAATTTTCTAACAAGTGGAGGTTAGGTTGTGAAGGATGACGCTGGTCTACACAAAAACTAACGTCAATAGAGGTTTTGATGTGGCCCATTATATTCCTTTAATGTTCGAGACCTTCTCTCTTCAGTTATATTGAGGGTGAGTTGCACAAGCCTAAAACAAGGAAATTTTTAGCCAAGTTCATGGCGCTCACACAGTTAGGCATCCTATTTTGAAGCCTTTTTAATGCTAATAGGGTCCAAGGATCCTTGCACTGCTCTCTCAACAACTCAAGAGTCTGAAGTACGCAGATGATATTTGTCTCCTATCTCATAGCTATTGTCATGTGTCAGCTAAACTTTAGTACCTCGAGACCGAAGATGCAAAAGCTGGGTTAAAGATAAATACTGACAAGAGTAAGGTAAATTGCTGCAACACCCTGAAGTACAGCAAATTTAAAATACAAGATGTTGAGTTAGAATAAGTAAGATCGTTTTCCTATCTTGCATTTTAATGCATACTGGCAGCTGCAACAATGATATCAAAGGCCAATCAGTCATTCGGCAAACTTCGCCCAGTATGGAGTCTACTGCCATCTCAAATCACACTAAGATAACAATCTTCAACTCGTACGAGCTTCTTTACGCTTGTGAGTTATGAAACACGACATCACGTGAAATAAACGACATACAGGTGTTTCTTAGCCGATTGTTACAAAGGATTCTTAAAATATTCTGGCCGATCACCATATTCAGCACTCATCTATGGCGTCAAACAAACCAACGTCCAATTAACATCGAGATCCTCAATCGAAAATGGCGCCGATTGGTCACATGCTCCGAAGACCACAAATCGACCCCAATAAACCCTTATTGACTAAAACTCTCATGGTAATACGCGAAGCCGTCAACTCGAAGCTAAAATAAGCCAAGAAGGAGATCAAGCATCTATCATTAAACCGGATTGAGTGGAGAGAGTTCGTTGTGAACCTCTGTTCTACTGCTGGATGTTCTCTATGGGACCTTTGAACTGGTATTGCCATTTTTTAGAGCCAGTAGTGCAGCTAGTCTATTAAACAAAAACTAATATTGCATTTGTATTTATCTGCTCCGCAGCCTTGGCAGTTACATTTCCCGCTTGATTGAACCTGTTACGATATGTAAGCAGGCAGCCGCTTAAATCGTCATCTCACATGGGTCCTTCGATGAACTTTTTGTAACCTATTAGATAAAGATAAGATAAGAAAAGGAGAGGAGAGGAAGATATATGAAAAAACTGCTCAAGTGGCTTCACTGGGATCTAAGCTGAATCACTCGGAGTCCCTGATGAACGAGTTTATCCTACTGATGTCCATACCAGATAAATATGTTTAGTCTGCCAGTATAAGGCTGCCAAAATTATTGGCAATCCGATGGGCATATGCCGGATATTAACAGACGTCCTGACATCCCCTGTAATAGTCCCATTTTACTGGCGTGTGCGTCAAGAGTGCACCGTGGCCAAAATGGGCTGCAACCAGGTGGCGTAGCTCGTTCTAAGGCAGTTGAATAATCTTTACTGTACGCTGGCGACCATATGGAGTCCACATCATACTCGTATTAGAGTTCGTGGCGATATGTAACAGCGAAGTTTTGCTCGGCCGCTTACTTGCATTGAGCGGGATGTCAGGCGTATGATTGATCTTATTGGAATGAAGACTCGTCTCCTTGGCTAAGAGTAATCACTTTTACATTTACACATTTACTTTAATATGAACATCCAATGGTGTAATATTCAAAAGTATTTATCATTTCTAATTCTTCTGTTGGCGTCGTTTTCATAGCTCCAGTGAGACTCAACTAAACTATCATGGGACTCTCTTTGTTATGTACGTGTTTTATATTCCACAATTGGCCACCAAACATGACAACCATAAATCACAGAGGTCTAATGACCTGTTATCTCATAAGTGTCGCGTCTGAATTAGTCTGTGCTGATAGTGTCTTCTCCTGATAAAAAAAAAAAAAACAGTTCGGTTGCTGTTGGATTTTCGTTAAGCCCACAATCCCTTGTCCATAATTAGAGAGTTGTCAATACATTGCCCAAAATGTCAGAGACAATAAACTTGCCTGAGGATAAGCCAAAACAGTTGTATCTGTTCTATTTAATTTTATCAGTGTCTCATTTATAAAGAGATGCTATAGTAAAGGAGAGATGACTCCAGCTAGCGGAGTGCCGCTGGTTGCCAGTACCTGAACTTTATCATTTACAACTCGGTTGAAAAAACTTTATTTGTCAACATAGTCATAAGCCAATTAACTATCGATGTTCTAATCCCCGCTCGGATCAGATCATTAAAAATTTAACATTGTTTAAACCGCCTTCAATATCTAGAAAAGCGCCAAGTGTATAGTCTTTAATTAAAAGGGCTTTCTCAATTTGGTGAAATGTAGCGTGAAGTGTTGTGTCAACTGATGTACCCTTAATATAAGCATGCTGTTTCCCAGAAATAAATTCGTCCAGAATTCTTTCCAAGATTTTCAACTTAAATGAAGAATGACTAATGGGACCAACATATTTCCCTGTACATTGTTGATTTCGTTTCGCTATTGAAATAAAAATTACTTTAACTTTTCGCGACATAACAGAAACATATCGAGGGCTTATATTCAAAACTTGCTACCTGCTACGATATAACACTGAAGATAGCTAGTTTTGAATATTCGCTCTCGATGGGATTTCCTAAAAATGTTCTGTAAATTAGAACAAGGTAATGCTCAATAGCACCAAATACTTCCTGAATCATTTTTAGGTCGATTTTGTTCAAACCCGGTGATTTAAAAGGTCCAAAGTGGTTCACCGCACACGCCACAAGTGGTTATTGTCACACGTAATTGCGAGTCGATAAAACAATTGGTTCAGCAACAAAAGCATCTATGTATGTGATGTTCTTAAATCTGTTTTTCTTAGTATATAAAATTTTGGAGGAATGTCATTCGAAACGTTCCGCTATCGTGTAATTGCAATCGTTTTAGTTAGGTAAGAGTGCTGACATCGCTATAAACTGACAAAAACGGGCTCTGAGATACCACGGTACCTATTTTTATAATGGATCACAATGACTTGTATATTTTCTGGAAAGCGCAGGAATATGGCAGATATACGTCCATACAGCTTTTCTAGAAGTCATTAACAGATTGCCTTAGATAGGTCCAGATAGAGACAGATTGTTAACGCCCTTAAAAATCTTCCCATGCAAAACCAATATTGAAAAGCGAATTGAAACGCTGTTTTGGATAACATACACTCAAAATAATTCTACAGTAAAAGGTTTAGTAAGTGATATTGTACCTAAATCTACTAATTGGTTACTAATTTTAGTATCTTCAAAGTACTAAAATTAGTCAGTTTTACTGGTTTTGACTAATATTAGTTAAAAATGTTAGTATTGTTTACCAATTTCTGCACTAGGTCCTTTTGGACTAAAATTAGTTAAATTTTTAGTATTGAATACCCACGTTTTTTTTTGGGTGTATTGGTAACTTATTAAAAGACCTACTTTATAAATGGCAACCTTCTTTTGAAAGGCATTTTCAACTTCAGCGAGAGAACTTTAAATGACCAAATTTTTATAATAAGAATATCTTTTATTTTTTAGCAAATATAGTCCAAATTTGTTTTGTTTCTTAAAATCGGTGCTTTAATAAAAAAGATTATACAAAATTTGCTCAATGTATTAATGTTGTTTTAATGCAATTTTAAATTAATTTAACTATTTTTATATATATTTTTGTTAAAAAAAACTTAATAAAATTTTGAATTTCATAAACATTGGAGCAAAGCTAAAATTATTCCAAAATTTTGTTTTCTCTTGAACTAATTTTTAATTATTGAATCCTTGATATATATTTTTTTAACTTTTTTAGAAAATTACTATGTTTAGTAAAGTTAATACAGTGGAGTTCACAACTTTAGAGCGCAGTTTACATAATTAAGTAGAAAATCAATGGTAATCCGTCATAATCCCCATAATGGAAATGGTGATTATGGGGAATATATCACGGATATAACTCACATATTAGTTGTAGGGACAATGACCATTTCCAAAACGATCGTAGTTAGGAATGCTGGGGCTGTCCTACATTCTTCTTACTAAGGGGCTTGACACGGAGTCAATCCTGTTTCTAACAACTTTCAAAATTTTTATTTAAAAACGTAAAACGAAATAATTTGTCGGAATGAAATTAGTTCCATGCAATTCAATATCCATTTGATGTTCGAAAATGATTTAATTCCAAAAAAATATTAGTTTTGAGTGTTACGAGTAAACCACTTGTTCCACTTCCGAAAGGAATTATGTCCTCTTAGTAAAAGTAGAAAATAATTAAAGTAGTTTTTATTTAAATGTTTCTGAAATATTGTATAGTTTTTAAATTTAGTTTCTAAAGTCGATTAATAAGCTGTAATCGGTTTATCAAAATATAATTTTTGCATTGTGGTATACTTATGGATTCAAACAAAAAAGATCCAAGATCAGGACCTCAGAGATATCAAACTTGAAATAAATTTCTTAAGACAATGAATTCGTGCAAGCTTTATTAATACTTTAAAGTTCTAAAGAACACCCATGATTGATCAAAAAATAACCAAAAGAAAATGCGCCTAACCAAAGCAAGTTTTGGTTTTTAAAAGGCAACAATTAAGAAAAATATTTTAAATAAGGGACTCGATTTTATTTCTTAAGAAACCAATAATTCAAATTTTTATCTATAAACATTAAACAAAGTTAAAAATATAAAAAACATTTTTAATTTTTATTAAAAATATTCTAGTTCGAGGACATTTATTTTCCCCACTATAAATTAACTTCACAAGTACTTATGTTTACTCTACTTTCTCTCATAGGATATTCTCCCAACAAATACTCACAGAGTTTCTGCGTTAAAAAATTTGATTATTTTCAGGATTGAATTCTGATGTTGGGAAATTATTGAAAAATTTTCAAACATAAGTACTTGCGATATAAATTCATAATGGGAAAATGAATGACCTCGAGCTAGAATAAACAGTTTTTATTTGAAAGTTAAAAATATATTTTTTTTTAGAATCTGAAATTTTTTTATGTGGAAAAAGGTCTTAGAATCTAAGAAATTTTATTAAGGAACATTTTTAAGAATCTGAGACTTTAAGAATATGATTTAAAATATTTTTCTTCTGTAGGAAAATGTCTCACAAAGACTTTTCTATTGGCAAATGTCTTAGGTTAGGTTAGGTTGTAAGTGGCTGCTGACGTTTTACGTCAACACACGAAGACTCTGAGGTCCATTGTGATACCACGGGATCGTAATAGGTTTCCCTACTAGTCCCTGTCGTTAAACCAGTTTGAGCTTCTTATGAAACTCCTTAGATGTTGAATTTTGACATCCGACAAATCTGAAAGATCGTACAGCTCCCTAGATCCCAGTGAAGCAAGTCGCTGACCAGAAAGTGCCGGGCAATGGCAAATAAAGTGTTCGATGGTTTCCAACTCCTCTTCATCCATGCAACTTCGGCAAAAGTCATTCGACGGCACATTTAACCGCTCTGCGTGCTTCCCTATAAGACAGTGTCCGGTAATTATAGAAACCACCGTTGAAATCTCTCCTCTTGGAAGCGATATCAGCTCACTTGTGCGCCCCTGATTAAGAGAAGGCCAAATCAGTCGTGTTGTCTCACACGTCCATCCATTTGCCCATCTTTGATTAGTCTCCGTCGCAGAACAAAGCCGTAGGTTTTGCTTGCAAGTTTCTAGAGGCATACCAACACATTCCAATTCTGTTGGAACCTGTAAGGTAGTTCCTAGTCTTGCAAGCTCATCGGCTTTGCAATTCCCTGGAATGTCTCTGTGCCCTGGGACCCATATGAGTCGTATGTTAAACTGCTTGGCCATCTCATTTAAAGACGTGCGGCAGTTAAGGGCAGATCTTGTTTTCAGAAACATTGAATACAGGGACTTGACCGCGGCTTGACTGTCAGTATAGATGTTGACTGCGGTTGTAGACAAGACATTGCAGCTCAACCAGTCAGCCACTTCCTTTATTGCCAGCATCTCTGCCTGGTAGACACTGCAATGATCTGGCAATCTACGAGCTAGGCTCAATCCAAGCTCTTCCGAATAGACCCCAAAGCCCACTTGTTCGTGCAGCCTCGATCCATCTGTGTAAAAATTTATGGTAGCTCCACTTCCCGGAGTATCCCCCATCCAAGACTCCCTGGATGGTATCATAGTGGTAAAGTGGCGCTCAAAGAGGCTCAAAGAGGGAGCACAATCCACATTTTGTGGTATTGTTATCTTTTTCAAGATCGCGCTATGGCCACAATCGCTGCTCCTCCATTGCAGCGTGCTATTAAGTCGAATTGCCGACGCAGCTGCATACTGCCTACCCAATATGTCCAAGGGTATCAGGTGAAGGAGGATTTCTAATGCAGCCGTAGGTGTAGTACGAAGAGCACCAGTGATGCACATTGACGCCATTCTCTGTACCTTCGTGATAAAGACACAGTTCGATTTTGTTTCTAAAGCAGGCCACCAGACAATGATTCCATACAGCAAAATTGGACGCACCACTGCTGTATAGATCCAATGAACGACTTGAGGGCTAAAACCCCATCGTTTTCCAATGGCCCTTTTACAGGAATACAAAGCAATCGTTGCTTTTCTCACCCGTTCCTCAATATTACGCCTGAAATTCAGCTTCCTATCTAGAAATACTCCAAGATACTTGGCTCCATCTGAGAAGGTGATTTCAGTACCGTCCAGAGAAATAGGATCAAAAGCAGGAATCTTATTTTTCCTTGTAAATAAAACAAGCTCTGTTTTACTAGGATTAACTCCTAGACCACAGTCTCTTGCCCATTTAGACAGATCTTTCAGAGAACCCTGAAGAATGTCCCGCAATGTTGGCAGATGCTTCCCCTTTACCGCTATCGCGACATCGTCAGCATATGCGACAACATGACAACCACGTGCTTCTAGAGATAGTAGCATTGAATTCAGTGCCAGGTTCCAAAGAAGCGGCGAAAGAACACCTCCTTGTGGTGTGCTCCTATTGACAAATCGAGATATGACGGACGCTCCCAATTCAGACGTTATACGTCTATTGGCAAGTAGGTTTTCCACCATTAAAACGATTTCACGCTTTACTCCCAGACCAGACAATGCCAATATTATCGATTCTGGGATGACATTATTAAAAGCCCCCTCAATATCAAGAAAGGCCACCATAGTGTACTCCTTTACCGAAAACGATCTCTCGATGGTACCAACGAGCTCATGAAGAGCTGTTTCCGTTGATCGTCCCTTGCTGTATGCATGTTGCTTTGTCGAAAGCAACCTCGGGTCAATCACTCTACGCAAATATGAGTCTTTCATTCGTTCCATTTTCTTTAACAAAAAAGAAGACAGACTAATTGGTCTGAAATCCTTCGGAGCTGTGTGGGAACTTTTCCCAGCCTTCAGGATAAATACGACTCTGGTATCCCTCCATTTTAAAGGAATATACGACCAGTTGATGCATGCTGTGTATAGATTATACAGCAACGGGGCTATATAGTCCGACACTTGCTGCAACTCAGCCGGGATTATACCATCAGGTCCCGGGGATTTATAGGGCCTGAAGCTTTTTATCGCCCAGATTAATGTTGGCATATTTATTATTTCCGAAGCAATTTCAGATGCTTGGGCGTCAGAACGTTCCAAAGCTTGAAACGGCGTCATGGAATTGCCCGGAAAATGCGTGTTTAAAAGGAGATCCAGCGACTCTCCACTGGAGGAAGACCACACCCCATTAGGATCTTTCAGGTATCCCAGGGTGCAAGGAGAAGAAGCCAGAACCTTGCGCAGCCTGGATGCCTCAGAAACGTCTTCTATGTTTCCACAGAAGTTTTTCCAAGAATCACATTTTGCATTTCTGATCATCTTTTTATAACTCTTAAGTTGCAGCCTGTATGCAGACCAGTCCTCGTCCGCTCTTGAAAATTTAGCCTTATTAAAGAGCTTTCTGCAGGAATCTCTGCTCGTCTGCAACTCATTTGACCACCAAGGTGGCTTTTTTTTCCCTCTAGGCTTTGCAGAAGGGCAAGACGCATCCAGGCACCTATTACAAACATTTTTTATATGGTCAACCAGACAGTCAATTTGCGCCAAACTATGTGGTTTAGATAAGGGTACTTCATCCAAAAGCAAAGAAAAAGTCTCCCTGTATTTCACCCAGTTTGTTCTCCTCAGATTTCTAGAGACTGTCTCAACCGGGGCACGCTCCCTGAGTAAAAACTCAATGTAGCGATGATCTGAGAAAGAATGCTCTTCCAAAACTCTCCAGTCATCAATTCTATCAGACAATGTATCTGATACAAGTGTTACGTCAAGAACCTCTTGCCGCGTACTTGTAACGAAAGTTGGTTCACCACCCTTGTTACAAATATAGAGGTTAGTGCTTAACAAAAACTCCAAAAGTGATTCGCCTCTATCATTTGTGTCTGTACTTCCCCATATCGAATGATGTGCATTAGCATCACAACACACTACTAACTGGTGTCCCCTAGATTCAGACTCCCGAATTAGACCGACAACCTTCTCCGGGGGTATTGACCCCGGATTAGGAAAATACGCAAATGTCTTAGAATGTAACACTTTTTCTATAGGAAATTGTCTCAGAATCTGTGACTTTTTCTATTGGAAAATGTCTCAGAATCTGTGACTTTTTCTATAGGAAAATGTCTCTGAATCTAAGACTTTTTTTTCTCAAAATCTGAGACTTTTTCTATAGGAAAATGTCTTAGAATCTAAACGTTTTTTTATAGGAAAATGTGTTACAATCTGAGACCTTTTCCATAGGAAAATGTCTCACAATCTGAAACTTGTTCTATAGGAATACGTTTTGCAATCTAAGACTTTCTCAGAATCTGAGACTTTTTCTACAGGAAAATGTCTCAGAATCCGAGAATTTTTCTATAGAATCTAAGACTTTTTCTATAGAAAAATGTCTCTGAATCTGAGACTTTTTCTATAGGAAAAATATCTCCAAATCTATATATTTTTCTATAGGAAAAAATTTCTGGGAATCTGAAACTTTTTATACACATTTGAAAGAGTCGTTGTTTATAAAAAAATGTCTTAGAATCTAACACTTTTTCCATAAGAAAATATCCTAAAATCAGAGACTTTTTCTATAGAAAAATGTTTCGAAATCTGAGACTTCTATAGGAAAATGTCTTCATATCTGAGACTTTTTCCATAGAAAAATGTTTTATAGTCTGAGAAATATTCTTTAGGAAAAATGTCTCAGAATCTGAGACTATTTTTTCTATATGAAAAATGTCTGTAAATCTGAATCTTTTTTGGAAAAATTTTTCTGAATCTGAAACTTGTTCTGTAGAAAAAATTTCTCACATAACAGTTTCTAAAGGAACATTTTTTAAAAATTTTTAACTCTTTCTAAAGGAAAAATGTCTCAGAATTGGAAACGTTTTTTAAGGAAATGTGTCTTAAAATATGAGACATGTTTCTTCTGAAACTTTGTATATACGAAAATTTTTAAGAATCTGAAATTTTTTTATAAGAAATCTGTACCAGAATCTGAGACTTTTTGTGTAGAGAATTTCTTTTAAAGAAAATTTCTTAGATTTGGGCAAAAGGGGCCCTGGGCATATGACCCGTGTGCCCAAATGGTACAAACGTTACTGGTTGTGACAACCGAATTTGTCACCAATCAAATAATGTGGTTTCAACGACTGAATTTACTGGTTTTACCAACAGAAATTCAGCCGAGAGAACAGAATTTTAATTGTTACTTACAACTTTTGTTATTTTTAAGAAAATTGTGTAATCACAATCGAAAATTTCGGTTTTTGAATCTGCATTATACGATTGTCTCAATGAATATGTTTTTTTCTGTGGAAGTTATTCGGCACTTAATGTTTGCTAAAAGGTTGTTGGATCGTTATGGTTGCAGTTGTAAATGTGTCTCAAATCTCCGTCGGTGTTGGATTTAGGCCCCGACTTGGGCGCCATGTACTAAAAGTGGACTAAATTTTTCGGAATTTCTTTGTTTAACTGTAGTAACTTGTGTAATTTTTCAAAATCGAAACCAATCGGGTTTGCAATTTATAAAATATTCGAAACCGCGGTTTGTAGAATTTGTCGGTAATTTATTTTGTTATTGTTACAAAAACAAAATACTTGTCGAATCTTCGTTCGTATATTGCTTGATCATGTTAATCGAGATGTAGGATCTCGGCATGACCATCTTATACAAGTATTCGCCCTGCATGTGCGTTATAACCGAACTCCACTGTATTACAATCATTTAGGTTAGATTTAACAATAAACTGACGTGCTGACAAACATAAAACAAATTTAAGAAAATATTCTTGAACTGTAGAGCATGCGTCCACTCTATAGTGAACTTTCAATTCAATCCACTTTTAAGTTTATTTTTTTAATAAAATATCAGTAAATTAAAAAAAAATATATAAATATTAATATATTCAGTGCCAAAGTTATTTTAGTATGAAATAAAATAAAAACAAAAAAAAAAACATATATTTTAAAATAAAATTAAAAAAGTTAAAAATTTGAAAAGTTGACAAAAAAAATATTTAAATTTAAAAACATTTTGGAATAAGTATATAAAAAAAACAACTACAACTTCCACATAGGATAACACACAAAAATGGAAAAAAATAAAATTTTAAAATAAATATTGATTGATTACAGAGGAATTAAATTATAATTATTAAAAAATAAGTATAAATGTAGAAAATAAATAAAAAAAATATTATAAAACCTAATAAAAACTAAGAATGAAATATATAAAAAATAAAAAACCACAGTTAATGAGTTTGCAAAATAAAATTTTTAAAAAATTTACTTGAATACTCATAATATTGAAAACCAAATACTCAAAGTTAAAAAAAAAAAAAAAACCAAAATCTTTGAATAAAATATGAAATAGTAGTAAAATAATTAAGTATTTTCAATACAAACAACAACAAAAAATGTGCAATTAAAATAATAATTGAACACACACACATTTTTAATTAAATATTTTGTGAAATAATTTAGAAAAAAGTAAAATATATAAACGAAACCATATTAAATATATTTTAAAAATAAATTTACCAAATATTAGCAAAAACCTTTTAAAGCTTAAATTAGTTTTTAATTATAAATATTTATAAATTAAAAATTAAAAAAAAAATATTTATATTCAATATACTCTTATTTGAAATTAATTGTTTTGCTAAAAAAAATATCTTTAATTGAAACAATTTAATAATTGGTGATGTTCTGAGTTTTGATCAAAAATAAAAATTGGTTTAATTTAATCGAACATTAATCATAAATTTTTTTTAAATTCAATTATTATTTGATTAAAAATTAATATTTTAATTTAAGTAATTAAAACAAACAAAAAAATATTTTTTATAATTTATTTAATAAATATTTTTATTTAATGAACAAGATTACACATTAAAATTAAATATTTATTTCGAAGACATATTAAATGATTTTGGGTAATAGGAATTAGAGATCTCAAATCGGAAATCGGATCGACTCAAACAGCTCTTGTGTGATGGCTCAAAGAATATGTTCTCTGTTTATTTCGGTATTGTCATTCGGTTCGATTTAATATTCGATTCGTTTAATAAAATTTTGATTCGAACAGTTACACAGTAATACAAAATCGAACTTTCCGAATCGGATGAAACCAAAAGCACATCAAAGTTTTCTACAACAAAACCCAAAAGGTTTTTATACCATACACCACTCTGTGGTACATGGTATAATGAGTTTGTGCTGATGTTTGTAACTATCCGAAATATTGGTCGTGGACCCACCTTTAAGTATACTGATCGATTCAGAATCACTTTCTGAGACGATTTAGTGATGTCCGTCCGTCTGTCAATATAAACGTTTTGAGCAATTCCCAATCGATTTGGCTGAAATTTGAGACTTAAACTAAGGATGAAGCCTATTGAAATTGGAAACAATCGGTCCATTTTTAGACCTAGCCCCCATACAAAGGTCCGCTTTATTTTGGCACAAATGACTCTAATAACCGTATTATAAAAGGTATCCTTTCGAAACTTGCCAGGTAAAAATATTTTTTATTCACAAATCATCATTCGAAATTTTAATGGAATCGGACTAGTTCTTCTTGTAGTCCCCATACAAACCAACCTTCCGATATTCACATAAATCTCTTAAAAATTACGAAAATTGGAAATATTATCAAAATTTAGTTTGTAGGTGTTAAACGTGTGGTTTGGTAATCTTATCAATCTATATAAATAAAAATCAATTGTCGTTCGTTGGTAACAGCATCAGTTGAGAACGGCTGAACCGATTTCGATGATTTTTTCTTTGAAATGTTCGTCATAGTCCAACTTAGGTTTTTACGTAAAGAAAAATTGACCACGCCCACTTTTACGCCCACTTTTTTCGATTAATCTAAAATCGGAAAACGGCTGCACCGATCATGTTAATTTTTTGTTTAAATGTTTATAGTTATCCAATTTAAGTTTTTACTGAAAGAAAAATCAACCACGCCTACTTTTTCGCCCACTTTTTCAATTTATCTAAAATCTGAGAATGGCTGGACCGATTTGACAAAATTTTTTTTTAATGAATTTTCATCATATTCCAACGTTGGTTTTTACGAATAAAGAAATTGAACACGCCAAATTTGGCTAATTTTTGTTGAAAATGTTAGGCATAATTCAACTAAGGTTTTTACGGATAGTAAAATTTCCCACGCCCACTTTTTTCAATGTATTGAAAGAACTATAACGGCTAGACTGATTTGGTTATAGTCCGCAAAAGATTTTTAAGGAAAGAACAATTGTCAACGCCAATTTTTACGCTCACTTTTCCCGATATATGTATATATTTTCAATCATGGAATGGCTGGATCAATTTGTCTAATTTTGTTTTTAATGTTCGTCATAGTCCAACTGAGGTTTTTCGGAAAGAACAATTTTCCATTTCTACGCCCACTTTTCAATGGATGGACCGAGTTGGGTAAATTGAAATTATGTTTTTACGTTAAGAAAAAAATATGCTCTATAGAAAAACAAGTAAGAAAGTTATAGTCCGACCATATGACACCCTACACCAATGTTTTCCGGAAAATGGGTCAAAAGTCCAAACATGGACCGATTGGATCTATCTTTTGTTAGATCTTTATTTAGTGTAGAAAACTCACACAGATCAAATTTAAGTGGAATTGGTTTATTTTTTTGCCAATAGACCGATTTAACTGAATAACTAATCCCCTTATGGGGGAGGGGGACTAAGTCCAAAAATTGTCCAATTATATTCCGATGTGATTAGGTTAATAAAGTACACGTTTAACACCCAAAAATAAAATGTTTATAAAATATTTCCCTTTTTATGAATTTTGAGGGAATTATTTTAATATTGGGAGGGTGGTTTGTATGGGGACTTCGAGAAGGACTGACCGGATTCCTTTGAAATTTGGAATGATGATTCGTGCATATAAAATTACCTGTTAAATTTCAAAGCGATATCTATTATAATACGGTTATAAGAGTCATTTAAGCCTTATCCAAAGGGGGCGTTTGTATGGGGGCTAGGTCTTAACATGGACCGATTTTTTCCAATTTCAATAGGCTTTGTCCTTGGGTCGAAAGATACTTTAGTTTCAAATTTCAAGTCACTTGATTGAAAATTGGGACCTGTATCGTGCTTAAACCGATAGATGGACAGACGGATGGATGGACGGACAGACGGACGGACGGACATCGCTAAATCGACTCAAAAAGTAATTCTGAGTCGATAGGTATACTTCAAGGTAGGTCTAGGACCAATATATCGGGTAGTTACAAACATCAGCACAAAATCATTATACCCTGTACCACAGAGTGGTGTAGGGTATAATAAAATATAGAACCTATATAAATAAAAATCAAATGTCCATAGTTCGTTCGTAATCGCATCACTTGAGAACTGACCGATTTGGATAATATTTTTTTGTAAATGTTCGTCTTATTGTTAGGTTTTTTCAAAAAAATTAAACACGCATACTTTTATGCCTCCTTTGATCGATTTTACTAAATTTTATTTTTTTAATGTTTGTCATAGTCCAACTTTGGTTTAAACGGGAAAAAAATGTTCACGCCCACTTTTATTTCAATATATCTAAAATAGTAGAACGACAGGGCTATAAGTAGTATTTGTTGACGTTCGTGATAGTACAACTAAGGTTTTTACGGAGAAAACGACTGGCATGTTTTGGTAATTTATTTCTTTAATGATCATTATAGTCCAAGTAAGGATTTTACGGAAATACTTATTGTCCTCCCCCACTTCAAAGCCAACATTTTTGAATATGCTTAAAATTTGCAGCACTTGTTTAAATGTTCGTAATAGTCCATATAATTGTTCGAAAAGAAAAATTTTGAACAGTTCGCAAAGTCGAAGATATGGTAATTTTTTTTTAATTCCTAAAATATAATTTGAAGATGATTATCTGACTAATTGGGTCTTTAAAACTACGTCCACAAATTTTTCTAAGCCAAGAAATTCATTATTTTTTTTTGCATGACTATATATTTGAAGCGAGATGAAATATAATACTTATCTTATATTTGGGCCAGCAACGCGGACCGGGCCAGCTAGTTCTGAATATAATTGGACCATTTTTTGGACTTAGCCCATATAAAAAATTCGCCCGATATTCAGTAAAATCGGTCTATTGGCAACACAAATAAGCAAATTTCACTAAAATTTTGTTTGTTTATGTTTGCTATACTAATTAAAGATCTAACGAAATATAGATCTATTCGGTCCATGTTTGGACTTGGGACCCATTTTCCGGAAAACACTGGTGTAGGGTATCATATGGACGGTCTTGACTATAATTTTCTTACTTGTTTTTTTTTCAGTGGGAGATTTTTTGAAGTTGGGGATTTTAAAGCATTTAAAGTTTTTGTATACTAAATATGTTCTACTTTAGAGGCCCCTGTTGTGCTCTTGTTGGACATTAGGGTGTCCCGTCAAATTTAAATTTTCGAATATCATGTCGTAATACCTGCCAAAAGATGGCCACGTTAGAGCCGATTGTGGAAAATTTATGAAAAAATTTCGCAAGGTCATCTTCAGTCGGCAACCAGCGGTCAAAGTTGGAAAAAATTACGTATTTCGAATTTTTTAACCAAATCCGGGCTCAAAAATACGGAAATTTTGCGTACTTTATTAAAAAAAATATTTAAAAAAAATCTAAAACCGCGGACCAAAATCACAGATGTTGATTTTTAAACATGAAAACAAATTTTTTTATCCAAATTTGTCTCAAAAGTTGGAAAATGTTAAGTGTGTTGTCTAAAAAATACTAAAAAAATATAAAAACGCGATTTTGGTTCAAAAATGCTGATCTGCGATTTTGGTCCACAGATGCTGATCAGTAGGGATGACGCTTTCATGCACTAAAAAATCGAAAATATGCGCTAAAAAATTCAAAATATGCACTAAAAGATCTAAAAATATGCACTAAAAAATTTAATTTGTACAAAAAAATCTTGTTTTCATGCGAAAAACTAAAAATAAAAAATAACGCCGGGTTTGAATAGTAACATTTAAAACTTTATGTAAGCAAGATTTTTTAGAAACTAAAGCAATCTATGAAAAAAATTAAAATATTAAAAAATTTTTTTTCTTATTTTCAAAATAAATTTTTTAAATTTGAAACAGTTTTTAAAAATAAATTTCAATTTGAGTTTTTGCTAATTTATGCCAAAATATGCAAAAATATGCACTTAAAAGTTAGAAATATGCACAAAATATGCATTTAAAACCAAAATATGCAAAAATATACATTTTCACCAAAATATGCAAAAACAAATCGATGCCATTTTAAAGCAAAGTTCTTGATTCGGAAAGATAATTGGTGGATAACGTTTTTAGACTATCGACAAAAATGTATTCGCATTGAAATCACATTCTTACTGATCAGCATTTTCCGACCAAAATCGTGTTTTTATATTTTTTAGATAACAAATGTTGGAAAATGTTAAGTGTGTTATCTAAAAAATATTAAAAAAAAATATATATTAATTCGATTTTTGTCCAAAAATGCTGATCTTTGATTTTGGTCCACAGATGCTGATCAGCATTTTCGGACCAAAATCGTGTTTATATATTTTTTTAATATTTTTTAGATAACACACTTAACAATTTTTAACTTTTCAGACAAATTTGGATAAAAAATAATTTTTATGTTTAAAAATCAGCATCTGTGGACCAAAATCGCGGTTTTGGATTTTTTTTAAATATTTTTCCAATGAAGTGCGCCAAATTTCCAAACGTTTGAGCTGGATTTGGTAAAAAAATTCAGATATGAATTTTGGTCGAAATACGTCATTTTTTTCAACTTTTACCGCTAGTTGCCGACTGAAGATGACCTTGCAAAATTTTTTCATAAATTTTCCCACAATCAGCTCTAACGTGGCCACCGTTTGGCAGCTATAACGACATGATATTCGAAAATTTAAATTTGACGGGACGCCCTATTGTGTATTCTTAATTTTGTAGTTGCCTTTAAATAACAATCATACGCTACGGTGCACAGTGGTTTATTTTAAATAATTCGGCCATTTCAATAAGTACTGGACTGATTGCAGCGAAATTCATAACGGTTATAGCTAACGTAATTTCGCTAGGTTTGGACCCTGGACTCCACATGTCCAATATGGGCACCACCAGTTGCCCCTGGAGTAGGATATATTATGTTAAAATCTCGCACTAAACTAAAAAAAAACTTGAGGGTTTTGCTATGGAAAACTTTAACTCTCATATGCTTTTGTTTTCGTCCCATTCCGATTCGGAAAGTTCGATTTTGTATCACTAATTAGACAACTGAACATTTTGGAAACAAAAAAAAAACTTAATGCGACTGGGACGCGACCAAATTAATTGCAATTGTTTTGGTAATCACAAATCTGGTCTGAGTTCAAAGTTAAAAAAAACTCGTCGTTTTGGGCATTTTTGACAACTCATAGCGGATGAACCTGATGTGATAGCGACTTTAAAATAAGTCGAGTTTAAAGCATAAACATTGCTCTTTAAGATGTATAACTCATTTGATCAGTCGCTTTAACTGTTGGAGCACCAATTGTTTTTTTTAATACTGGGGAATAAGACATCATTGAAAGACAACTGGTGCCCGAAGGGTTAATGCGACTGACCAAATGAGTTCTGCATCTTAAAGAGTAATGTTTAAGCTTCACCCTCGATTTATTTTGAAGCCGACATCACATCGGGTTCATCCGCTACGACTTTTCAAAAATGCCCAAAAAGGCAATTTTTTTGAACTTTGACCTTTAATTTCGCAAAAACCTTATGTGATGGAACAGATTGGAGAACGGATTTTTGACGAGCAGAACTATTGTTATCAAGAGTATAAGATCGCGTCCAAATCGCTTAGTAGTGTTATTATTAAAAAAAATAAAAAAGCGGAATAAAACAATGTTTTTTTTTTTAAATTAAATTTTAAACAAAAATTTGAGTATTATTTTTTTTTGTAATTTACTTTTAATTTAATTAAAATTATTTTAATATTTATAGTTTTAAAATAGAAAACAACAGAAAAAAAAAACAATATAAATAAAAAAACTGCATGATTTTAAAACAAACAGTCAGTCAATAATTATAAGATTCATATTTATAATATAATATTAAGAGTATTTGAACAAAAAAAAAATTTTGAAATAAAAAAAAAGATAACAATACAAATACATACTATACGAATATTTTTACTTCATACTGTAATGTGGTTGATTAACTTTTTTTTACAACTACTCTAAAATCTAAAAATTTTTCTATTGTCCCCTCTTTTTGTTCTGTATTGTGTATATGTATGTATGTCAAATTGTATTCAGATCAATATTATTCAAATTTGTATTATTCTCTTCAAAATCGGATATAGTATTTCGAAAAAAATATATAAATATGATATTATACCAAACATATTTATATATAAATATATATAAAAAAACAAAGTTCATATTAAAAAAAGAAAAAACAAATAATTATTACATACATATTGAATTTAAAAATGTATTACCGAAAACCAAAAACAAATTACATACTATTATATACATATAATAAAAACCAAAACAAAAAAAAAAATATTATTTATTGTAATAATTATAAAAAATATACATTATTAATAAATATATGACTGAGTAAATAACTCGTAAATATTAAAAAAAAAAAATTATATTAGAATTTCGCATTTTTATTTTGAAATAAATTGAGGTTAGGTTATGGAGAATGATTAAAGACTCCACTACTTGCATAGAAATTTGTCTTTTTCTTGGCTTCTTTCGAAAGCTGTTTTCTGAAAAGCAGCTCTTTTCCAAAAAGCAGCAACACCATTTAGCCTGTGTTGTTAATTAATTTTTTTCTAGATTTTCTCATTGCACAACTTAAATTTATTTCGCAGCAATAAATAGTAGTATGGACTCAGAGCAAATTATTAAAACTTAAGTTATTCAGCAAACTGAATTAGTAAAATTACAGAAACATTTCTGTTATTTTTTAAAACTGAATGACAGAAAATTTGGTTAAAAAATACATTTTAGCAGAAAAATCTGCTGAAAGTTAGTAATTCAAATGAAAATTGTTTTAGGGTCAGTCTTAGCGAAATCAATCAAAAATAGCTAAAAATTTTCGTGACCCCCTCCAATTTTGATGAAATTTGGTTTAGTTGTAACACTAAGTGATAAACTGACGCACACTTATTTTCAGCCCTCTAAGTAAACAGTGGGGGAAAACACGGAGGGTCAAAATTTCCCCCAAAATCTCCCAGTCGCGACACATTGCACCGTAAAAACTTAATATCGTTGGTTCTATTATAGCTAGAAAGCCCATTTTTGGTTTGTTTTGGAGTGCATAATATGCTCTACAAGACCTACGATAACCAAAAAATTTTCGAAGAAAATAAGGGTTACCTCCCTTATTTTAAGGTCGTGATATACGGAGGAGAAAATGGGGAGGATGGTATCCCCCGATTTTTATACCCTCCACTCTAGTGATAGAGGGTATATATAAGTTTGTCATTCTGTTTGTAACTCATCGAAATATCGATCTGGGACCCCATAAAGTATATATATTCATGATGCCCGATCGATTTTTAGATATTCTAGCGATGTCCGTCTGTCCGTCTGTCTGTCTGTCTGTGGAAAATGCTGTCGCGGACAAAATATTCCACAGAGATGACTGAAACTTAACATATTTATTGGAAGTTCTCCCGAAAAGTTTGGTATTGCATTTGAGCGATATCGGTTCAGCGGTTCAAAAGTTATGAACGAAAATGTAAGCACACCTCAAAAATTTCAGTACATTCAACATAACCTAAAAATACAAAATGCTTTAATTCGGCTTCTGGTTGGCATATGTGAACATAATTGAACACCAAATGGTATTTAAACAAGTACGAACAAAAAAAAAAAAAAAATCGCGGATTTTTTTACCAAAATTTTTTTTCGCGAAAATTTTTTTTCAAAAAAATTTTTTTTTTCAAAAGTAATTTCCTTTTAAATAAAGTTTTTTGCAATAATCTTTTTGAAATTGTGGAGGGTATCACTACATTCGGCAAGGCCGAATTTAACTTTTTTACTTGTTTTTTTATTTGATAATCTTTTAGAGAAAGTCCTAAAGAATATATTCTAAAATTTTTATGTTGGGACAACAATGGGATCGCTCAAAATCAAAATTTTTCACAATTTTCCCCAAAATCTCCAAATCGCAACACTCTTTAACCTTAAAAATTTAATATCATAAGTGCTTTTGTAGCTACAGAGCCCATTTTTTTGTTTTAAAGCTTATACTTATTACACTCTACAAGACATACCAAAACCAAAAAATTTTCCAAAAAAAGGAATTGGTGCCCCCATTGGCGCCTCCCATTGGAGTCCCAAGATAAAAATTTCAGGATATGCTCTCTAGAACTTACTCTTTAAAAAAAAACAAGATAAAAAAAAATTGGGGGATACTATCCCCCAATTTCCCCCACCCCTTGCCACGATCTTTTAATACAAGAGGCACCCCTCATTTTTTTTTTATTTTTTTTTATTTTTTTTTTAGTAATAGTGTAGGGCATATTAAGAGCTTTAAAACAAGCCAAAAATGGACTCTGTAGCTACAATACAGTCTACGATATTAAATTTTTAATGTGCAAGAGTGTCGCGATTTGGAGATTTTGGGGGAAATTGTGAAAAATTTTGATTTTGGTCGATCTGATTGTTGTCCCAACATAAAAATTTTAGGATATGTTCATTAGGACTTGCACTTTGAGAATACCAAGTAAAAAAAACTCGGGGGATACTTTCCCCCCATTTCCTCCACCCTTTGCCACGACCTTTCTTTTTTTCTAAAATTTTTTGGTTAAGGTAGGTATTGTAGAGCGGACTATAAGCTTTAAAACAAAAAAATGGGCTCTGTAGCTACAATAGCACTTATGATATTTAAGGTTCAAGAGTGTTGCGATTTGGAGATTTTAGGGGAAATTGTGAAAAATTTTGATTTTGAGTGATCCCATTGTTGTCCCAACTTAAAAATTTTAGAATATTTTCTTTAGGACTTTCTCTATAAGATTACCAAGTAAAAAAAAATCGGGGGATACCATCCTCTCCATTTTCTCCTCCCTTTATCACGACCTTATTTTTTTTTTGAAAATTTTTATTATTTATGGTACGTCTTGTAGAGGTTATTATGAGCTTTAAAATAAACCAAAAATGGGCTTTATAGCTACAATAGAACCAACGATATTAAGTTTTTACGGTGTAAAGTGTCGCGACTGGGAGATTTTGGGGGAAATTTTGACCCTTCGTATTTTTGGCCCCGGTTGACTTAGAGGGCTGAAAATTTGCATTTGTTAGTTTTTTACGTAGTGTAAGAACTTAACCACATTTCATCAATATCGGAGGGGGTCAAAAATATTCATGATTGATTTCGCTAATAATGACCCTTTAAAGATTATTCAAAAGAGTTTTTCTTTTGAGTTTAGAAAAAATGAAGTAGTCATAAATATAGTAGTATAAAATAGTTTTTAAAATATTTTCAAGTATTAAAAAATTTTACTGAGATTTATGGTGATATTCAGAGTCCCACTTTCCAGCCCTAGTACTGGTGGCAAAAAAGCACTTTTTAAAAATACCTTTTAATGTATATTTTGAAATAAATAAAATTGTTCAACATTGCCTGGGCTGGCAGTAAGACTCTTCTAATGTTTACTTAAAATATTTTGGGCGTTGTGTTGTGGAAGTTATTCGGCAAAATCGATTTTACTTTTTATATCCTCCACTTCAGGGATGATAAATGACATTTTCAATATTGTACTGACTTGACTAAAAAAAGTGTGACTTGACTAAAAAAGTGAAGTTTTCCAACTTCAACAGGCTTCGTCATTGGGCCAAAATCAGCTCAGTTTTAAATTTCAGGTTAATTGGTCTGAAATTGCGGCCTGTATCGTGCTTATACCGTTTAGATGGACAGACAGACGTACGGTGGATCGAAGAGCAATATTTCTGGAAGTAACAAACATAAGCACAAATTTAACGATTTTATACCCAACAAATCAAAAAAATTTGAAATAAAATTTGTAATTGGAAATAAGGGGTGGTCCAATAACTGGTATCTTTTTAAAACATGCAATGAAATGAACAATACCCAATAGTTTTGAAACCTTATGGCTTTATTTGAAAGAGCAAACATTCCCGTTTTTTATGGCAAACGACTTCATTGATGCGTCTTCGGCTTGCTCCGCTGTATCGCGTTGTAGCGCAGTACTGCGCTGCCAAACTGCACGTTTTTCGAAAAAAAGTTTTTAACCGAAATAAGGCACTCAAATGAGGTTATGTTAACAAACAAATTGGTACATCTTGGGATCGTAAAACTCGCAAGGTATTGTAAAGAATCCAATTCATCTATAGAAAGCAATAGATTTGAGTATCAGCATCATTACACAATATTTTCAAAAATACAGCTGAAACTCCCATTTTCGTCAAAGATGAGTGCTACATAGCCATGATTACCGACTTTTTGTTGGCCGTAATAGAATATACCAACTTGGATGACATTTATTTTCAGAAGGATGTCGCAATATGTCCCACAGTCCATCAAACAATCGATATTTTGCGCACTTAGTTCGGAAATCGTGTTTTTCGCCATATTCGCGGTGACAATTGATCACTTCAGAGCTGCCGATTAAAAACTTTAAACATTTTTTTGAGGGGTCTCGTTAAAGATTCATGCAACATGGGAAATCCAGAAATGTTCTAGGCCCATTCGACGAATATCGTTCAAGCCATTCGTGAGATAGAACCAGAAACATTAGAAAAATGGGTGCCGAGAATGAGCTACTGCGGAGCTAACCCAGGCAACCGCATGAATGAAGTCGTTTGCCATAAATAATGGGAATATTTGCTCTTTCAAATAAAGCCATAAGGTTTCAAAACTATTGAGTATTGTTCATTTCATTGCATGTTTTAAAAAGATACCAGTTATTGGACCACCCTGTACAAATGTTGTATTTATCTATATATCAAGAAATCTTTTTTAAATTTCAACTCAGTGAAACTGAAATAAATGTTATAAAAAACCGGCAGTTTTTGGAATTAAGAAAAACTGTAAATGCAGTTGTGTAAACAAGACCTTGAACCATCACTGAGCAATGTTTAAGGATTACCCCACTTTATCCGTAAAAGTTACAGAGGGTTAAAGTTGAAAAATCGATAAAAATGGCTTGAAATAATCCATAGTTTTTACATTATTTCGCTTTTTTTTTAAGTTCTCCTTATATTTCAATCTTTTCCGGCATAACACAAAGTCAGTACATATGAGGAGTTCCGTTTTAGACTTAAATTTTGAGTTAAAAAAGATGTGATTTTTGTTTTGATGGCACATCGATGAAAGTTGGCATAAATATTAGATGCTATTTAAGAATAAGAAATTCGTTCGCGTCAATTAAATCGCGCAAGGGGGTCAAAAGTTATGGCGGTTTTAAGATTTAGCGGTTTTAAAAATCTTAAAAATATTTTAAAGATTTTATTTTCTACACATTTGTTGCATGCGTTATTAAAACATGCCAGGATATATCATTTCTTCTAAAATATATGATATAAATTTAACCCTTTAATGACCAAACGATTTAAAAAAAAAAATATCTGAGTACCTAAAATCGCGATTAATTCGCGGTAAAAGAAAAGTTTCACAATTTTTTATAACATATTTAGGCAATACGCGTTGGTATTACTGAAGAAAATCACGGAAAATCGTATCATTGTACCAGTAGTTAAAAAAAAATCGGTGATGCTTTTTTATAACAAGAAAATTTAATATGGTCCAAAAAATCTATAATCATCAAAATTTTTTAACCCGCCTGTGATTTTATGATGACACATCAAGTGGGCTTTCATTTAAAAAAAATTTCATCCGATTTCGTGTAAAGCCTTGGATGTGCCAGATCAAAACAGGTTTAGATAAAATCATCGCGCTTTCCGCTCAGAATGGCTTAAAGTAAAAAGTCAAAAAGCAAATCAGTTCTACTCGTTAAGGCACGTCTTTTGGTGTATTAAAATGAACATGATGCATTAATTGCTACTAAAAAAAATAGGAAACAGATTTGCAAATTTCGCAAAATTTTCAAAAATGCCATAAAATTTTTGCAATTTATTTTTTATAAACCCGCCAGTGATTTTTTTATGTAAACTCACAAAAAACTCGGTTTACGCAAGAGTCCACCAAATTTCGAATGAAACCGCGAATGTGCCTCGCGAAAAACTGGTATTTTAAAAAAATTACGTTTTTTCTTGCGAACTTTGATCTGCTGAAACTCCTTAACTATTCGCGGCACATTAACGGGATTGACTCCAAAATGTTAAGAATTACAACAGCTACCAACTCTAGTTCAACTTTTTTCATTTTATAGAGGGGGCCGAAATCCCTGATCAAAAAACCTCGAAAATTTAAAAACTCTTAATTTTTGGTTTCAAAATTTAACCGTCTTATAACTTCTTACCAAGCGATGAAGCATCTATCAAACCAACATTAAAATAATCTCTTATATCAAGAAATCTTTTTTAAATTTCAACTCAGTGAAACTGAAATAAATGTTATAAAAAACCGGCAGTTTTTGGAATTAAGAAAAACTGTAAATGCAGTTGTGTAAACAAGACCTTGAACCATCACTGAGCAATGTTTAAGGATTACCCCACTTTATCCGTAAAAGTTACAGAGGGTTAAAGTTGAAAAATCGATAAAAATGGCTTGAAATAATCCATAGTTTTTACATTATTTCGCTTTTTTTTTAAGTTCTCCTTATATTTCAATCTTTTCCGGCATAACACAAAGTCAGTACATATAAGAGATTATTTTAATGTTGGTTTGATAGATGCTTCATCGCTTGGTAAGAAGTTATAAGACGGTTAAATTTTGAAACCAAAAATTAAGAGTTTTTAAATTTTCGAGGTTTTTTGATCAGGGATTTCGGCCCCCTCTATAAAATGAAAAAAGTTGAACTAGAGTTGGTAGCTGTTGTAATTCTTAACATTTTGGAGTCAATCCCGTTAATGTGCCGCGAATAGTTAAGGAGTTTCAGCAGATCAAAGTTCGCAAGAAAAAACGTAATTTTTTTAAAATACCAGTTTTTCGCGAGGCACATTCGCGGTTTCATTCGAAATTTGGTGGACTCTTGCGTAAACCGAGTTTTTTGTGAGTTTACATAAAAAAATCACTGGCGGGTTTATAAAAAATAAATTGCAAAAATTTTATGGCATTTTTGAAAATTTTGCGAAATTTGCAAATCTGTTTCCTATTTTTTTTAGTAGCAATTAATGCATCATGTTCATTTTAATACACCAAAAGACGTGCCTTAACGAGTAGAACTGATTTGCTTTTTGACTTTTTACTTTAAGCCATTCTGAGCGGAAAGCGCGATGATTTTATCTAAACCTGTTTTGATCTGGCACATCCAAGGCTTTACACGAAATCGGATGAAATTTTTTTTAAATGAAAGCCCACTTGATGTGTCATCATAAAATCACAGGCGGGTTAAAAAATTTTGATGATTATAGATTTTTTGGACCATATTAAATTTTCTTGTTATAAAAAAGCATCACCGATTTTTTTTTAACTACTGGTACAATGATACGATTTTCCGTGATTTTCTTCAGTAATACCAACGCGTATTGCCTAAATATGTTATAAAAAATTGTGAAACTTTTCTTTTACCGCGAATTAATCGCGATTTTAGGTACTCAGATATTTTTTTTTTTAAATCGTTTGGTCATTAAAGGGTTAAATTTATATCATATATTTTAGAAGAAATGATATATCCTGGCATGTTTTAATAACGCATGCAACAAATGTGTAGAAAATAAAATCTTTAAAATATTTTTAAGATTTTTAAAACCGCTAAATCTTAAAACCGCCATAACTTTTGACCCCCTTGCGCGATTTAATTGACGCGAACGAATTTCTTATTCTTAAATAGCATCTAATATTTATGCCAACTTTCATCGATGTGCCATCAAAACAAAAATCACATCTTTTTTAACTCAAAATTTAAGTCTAAAACGGAACTCCTCATATATAAAAATGGATGTGTGTATGTATGTGGGTATGTATGTATGTTCCGTATGGACTCGAAAACGGCTGGACCGATGTTCATGAAATTTTCACGGAATATTCAAAATAGCCTGGCGAGTAACACTGTGTGGTCGGATTTTTGATTTTCTGCCTGTGGGCGGAGGGGCGTGGCAAAATCGAATTTTTACATTGCACCACTAATGACATCTATATATAAAAAACGGATAGACCGATTTCGATGAAATTTAAACCAAAGATAGTACAAACCGAGTACTAACTATGTGCCAAATTAGAGCGTGATCGGACAAATGGGCGTAAAATGAATTAAATTTGTATTGAATTAAATGTTATTTCTGCATGCTCCGCAATAACGCAAAAACTATTGATCCGATTTTAATTAAATTTTCAGAACTGATAGTGTTAACCGAGTACGGAACTATAGGCCATATTATACTACGATTGGAAAAAGGGGCGTAAATGTCACGCCTCTTTGTCTATACTGGACGTTGTCTGTCTGTTTCGCAATCACGCAAAAACAGCTGAACCGATTCTCTTGACATTTACTACATATATTGCTAACTAATTGTAAGTGTATATGTAGGCCATATAAGATCGTTATTGGAAAAAGGGAACAAAATTGCAACGCCCTTTGTTGCAATTTTGATTGAACAAAGAGGCGTTAATTGCCACGCCCCTTTGATTTATTATGAACGTTATATCTGCCTGTTTTGCAACCCGCAAAAACGGATAGGCAGAATTTGTCACTACTGATGGAACTAACCGAGCGGGAACTGTAGGCCATATGTAGAGCGCGATTCGGCAAAAGGGTATAAAATGTCACTCCCGTTTTCCATTAATAAAAAGTTATTTCCTCCTCTTTCGCAATCACACAAAAACGGCAACACTGATGTCAATGAAATTTGCAGCACAGAACTTGAGACTATCAGGATTCGATAAAAAGACGTTAAATGACACGCTCCTTTGTACTTTACCTAAAGTTATGTCTGTCTGTTTCGAAATCACGCAAAAACGGATGAATTGATTTTGTTGAGATTTCTCTAAAAATAGTGTGGCACCAAAGGTTACTATCTGGACCCGGTCCCGTGCTTCAATTTTGTCCGACACTATATTTAAATTAAGATGCAATATAAAATATTTTTTTTCTTAGGGCCAGCAACGCGGACTGGGTATAGCTAGTAACAATATAAATAGAATTAGGAAATTTTTCAAATTGTACTAAATCAGTCATTGGAGTACTGCCGTACTTTTGGCCTCCGAATTGTACTGAAAAAAGTACAATTGTACTTACTTTATCATCCCTGCTCCACTTACAATTAGTGATAGAGGGTATATATAAAATTGTCATTCCGTTTGTAACTCATCGAAATATCGGTCTGGGACCCCATAAAGTATATACAGTGACTCGCAGCTTATTTCGTGTTTTAGATATCAGTTAGCAATCCTTTTAAGACAAAGTTGCCAATAATACACCTAATTATTATCAAACGAGTATTTTTGTTAAAAGTGCTGTGTAGGTAATTTATCGAGCTTTAATTTAAGCTTAATGGCATACAGATTGAGTAAATATTAATCGTGGTACGAGGGTCGAAATGGAAATTGAAATTATTGAAAGACGTTTCTTAGAAAATTTCTTAAAAATACTTTTAGGTCAAAATTTTCCCAAGCTCAAACATTTAAAATTTAAAAAATAGTCCAATAGTATATAGTAAACCTATTACGATCCCGTGGTATCACAATGGACCTCAGAGTCTACGTGTGTTGACGTAAAACGTCAGCAGCCACTTACAACCTAACCTAACCTAACCTATATAGTAATTAATCAAATAATTTTTCCAATGACCCAAACAAAAATCAAAATTTTTAAAATGCAGTCGAAGAAATCCGAATTTTTTGACCTCCAATTCTTTTAACCACCAATTTTTTGTAAACAAAGGAAATGTTCAATTATTCTTATATCTCATTACTATACACTTAGGTGTATTAAAATTATTAAACAATTAAATCGTTTCTTTGTTTACCAAAAATTGGTGGTCAAAAGAATTGGAGGTCAAAAAATTCGGATTTCTTCTACTGTGTTTTAAAAATTTTGGTTTTTGTTTGGGTCTTTAGAAAAATTATTTAATAAATGAATATTAACTATTGGACTATTTTTTAAATTTTTTATGTTTGAGCTTGGATAAAATCGACCTAGAAATATTTTTAAGAAATTTTCTAAAAAAGGTCTTAATTTTAATTTCCATTTCGACCCTCGTAGCACATTTAATATTTAGACAATCTGAACGTCATTAAGCTTTAATTAAAGCTTGATTAATTACATACACAGGACTTTTTACATAAATACTTATTTGATAATAATTAGGTCTATTTTGGTTAACTTTGTCTTGAATGGATTGCTAACTAATATCTTTCACACGAAATAAGCTGCGAGCCACCGTATATTCATGATCCTCGTTCGATTTTAAGCCATTCTAGCGATGTCCGTCTGTCTGTCTGTGGAAATGGTGATCACGGCCAAAATATTACACGGAGATGACTGAAACTCAACATATTTATTGGAAGTTCTCCCGAAAAGTTTGGTATTGCATTTGAGCGATATCGGTTCAGCGGTTCAAAAGTTACGAACGAAAATGTATGGACACCTTAAAAATTTTAGTACATTCAACATAACCTAAAAAAACAAAATGCTTTCATTCAGCTGCAGAATTGCAGTCAGATCCAGAGAGGAAGCATTTAGTAACTGGCGTTTAAACAAAAACGCCGTTACTGATCTGCTGCGCAAAAAGGCAAGAACCGAGTGTGCCAAAGTACTTAGGCGTGAAAAAGTTCTATACGAACAGCGTCTTCGTGCTAAAGTGCTTTCTGCTCCTCGGGGCAGTAAGACCTTTTGGTCATTCGTTAAAAGGGTTAGGAATAATGCTAGTTCTACTATTCCAACCCTTTTAAAGGACGATCAATCATTCACGGACCCGGTTGATAAGGCCAACCTGTTGGCTAAACTTTTTGCGGAAAATTCATTCTTGCCGGAGGGCAATCAACCACTACCCGTTCTTGAAAGAATATCGAATACTATGCCTAAGATTTTCTTTCGAGCTCGAGCAGTCAAAAGGGTTCTTGCAGATCTAAACGTAAACAAGTCACCGGGGCCGGATGGCATTTCAGCACTGGTGCTGAAACAGTGCTCTTCGACGTTGGCGCGTCCATTGGCACACCTTTTTAGCTCTTCGTATCGTGTAGGAGTTTTTCCCTCGTGCTGGAAGGTGGCTAATGTACAGCCAATCCCTAAAAAGGGTGCGGCTTCAAACCCCGAAAATTACCGCCCAATTGCAATTTGTTCTACGCTTTCAAAGGTAATGGAATGCATGATTAATTTCCATCTTGTGAATTATTTGGAGTCCAATTCACTTCTCAACGATCGACAGTATGGCTTTCGTGGTGGTCGTTCCACGGGAGACCTGTTAGCATTTCTTTCGGAATGTTGGAGTCGGTCCGTCCACCGATTTGGTGAGAGTAAAGTGGTTGCTCTTGATATTTCCAAGGCATTTGATCGTGTGTGGCACGAAGCACTCGTGTCAAAACTTATTGCTTTTGGTGTCGGCAATGACTTCTCTCGATTTATCTCGAGTTTTCTCAGAGATCGCACTATTCGTGTTGTTCTAGATGGGGTCTCTTCAGATGAGTTTCGGCTAAATTCGGGGGTACCGCAAGGTTCTGTTCTATCTCCAACTCTTTTTCTTATATTTATTAATGACCTTCTTAATCAAACTTCCAACCCTATCTATTCTTTTGCAGATGACAGCAACATTTGTCATTCATTTTCCTTTGATCGCAGGCCAAGCCTTATTGAGGTTGGGATTAGGCGGCAAAATATGAATGACACACTAAACCATGACCTTTCTACAATCTCTGAGTGGGGTCTTGCAAATAAGGTAGATTTTAATGCACGCAAGACCCAATGTTGTATGTTAACCCACAGAACTGTGGATTTAACATTGTCATCTGTATCAATGGGTGGTATAGATATTGAGGAATCGGACACTCTTGATGTTCTGGGCATGCGAATACAGTGCGATGTCCGTTGGAATAAGCACGTTTTTCAAGTGTCGAAAGAAGCGTTCAAGTGTCTCGGTTTTTTGAAACGCTGTAAAAACTATTTTACTCCGTCCGATCTCCTCACTATTTACACCAGCTATATCCGACCGAAAATGGAATACAACTCCCACATATGGGCAGGAGCTTCAGAGTCTATTCTGAGGCTTCTGGACCGTGTACAAAGGAGTGCGGTGAAGCTTATTAATGACAGTAGGGTATCCAACTCTATTGATTCTTTAGAGCATCGTCGGAATGTGGGTTGTGTGACACTGTTCTATCGATATTACCATGGGAGGTGTTCATCTGAGATAAGTGAACTTATTCCCGAAGCTCGGGTATTTGTTCGGAGTACTCGCTTGTCCAGTAGATCGCATCCATTTGTAATCGACTGTCCTTTGTTTCGCACAACGCATTATAGAGAAAATTCGTTTTTCGGTCGTACAACCCGTATGTGGAATAAACTCCCCGCGGAGGTCTTCCCAGCCACTTTCAATATACAGAAGTTCAAATCAAATGTCCACAAACACTACTCCCTCTTTCCTCCTTCCCACACCTTAATTTCCTGATCAACACAATGCACTGCATTAGTAGGGGGCATCCCCTGAGTGTTGGTTTAAATAAAAAAAAAAAAAAAAAAAAAAAAAAAAACAAGTACAAACATATTTTTTGACAAAAAAAGAAAAAAATCGCAGATTTTTGTTTTTTACCAAATTTTTTTTAACGGAAATTTTTTTTTTAAAAATTTTTTTTTTTTAAAGTAATTTCCTTTTAAATAAAGTTTTCGCAATAATCTTTTAGAAATTTTGGAGGGTATCACTACATTCGGCAATTTTTTTCTGAATTTTCATACATCTTTGAAACTCCGATCGGAGTTTATCTTCTATTTCCCCTTTGAACCTCAAAATTGGGATTTTTGCAAAAAAGGATTTTTTTTTTAATTTAATAATTAAAGTTTTTTTATTAAAATTAATTGAAAATTATTGTTATATGATATTTGATCGTAAATACATATGCAATTTAAAGATTTTACGGTATCACTAAAGCTATGTTTACAACATACCACTGATTGTGAGTCGTATGATTTTCATGAAAAAGCAATTTCTTATAGCATAATTTTAGGCATGTAATATATATAGGATTGTTATTTAAAAGCGACAAAAAACTTTACATATTGCTAAATCTATAAACTTAAGATTAAATAAATTGTTATATTTTTTATAAATTTAGCAAAATGTAGAGTTTTTTGTCGCTTTTTGATAACAATCATATATTTACTACATGCCTAAAACTATGCTATAAAAAAATATTGCTTTTTCATAAAAGTCATACGACTCACAAGGGAAGTCTCCCTAGTGTCACCCGCGGATCTTTATGGAATTGGTTTTATTTTGTAGATCAGAAAAAAATACAGGGACATGTATTTTTTTATCGGCCCAAATTCATATTTAGGGGGTAGAAAGGAGGGGGGAAGACAAGGCCATTTTTCAGTTTTTTTCATTTATCTCCTATATTATGCAAAGAAACCTAGTCATGTTACATACGAAATGAAGGGTTTTTGGAAAACCTATCTACGTGTGCTACACCCAAAAAAACGTGGGTATTCAATACTAAAAATTTAACTAATTTTAGTCCAAAAGGACCTAGTGCAGAAATTGGTAACCAATACTAAAATTTTTAACTAATATTAGTCAAATCCAGTAAAAATTACTAATGTTAGTACTTTGAAGATATTAAAATTAGTAACGAATTAGTAGATTTTTGTACAATATCACTTACTAAACCCTTTACTGTAGAATTATTTTGAGTGTAGGAACGTGTCCATACATGCACAACTTTTCGTCATATTGAGTAAAATACCAAAATTTTAGGACATTTTTGTTAATAAGTCGAAAAATATTAATTTCTTTGGCCCGTTGTTAGCACCACGAGATAGGTATTTTTAATACATTTAATCTGATACTACACATGCCTATATTAATTTTGTTTAAATAGGCGTAAATCGTAAAAAACTGAAAAAGGTCAATTTCCCCCCATACAAATCGACCCCCCTAAAAATGAGTTTAGGCCGCTAAAAAAAAAATACGTGTCGAATTAATTTTCGTTCTTAACAACATATCCAAATTTCATGAAGATCGGACGGTGACACCAGGGAGACTTCCCTTGTCAGTGGTATGGTAGGCGTATTTTGTTGGCATAATTATCAGTAGGGATGAGATTTCCATGCAAATGCATGTTTATTGTCGATAGTCTAAAAACGAAATGGACAAATTATCTTTTCGAATCAAGAAATTTGCGTTAAAATGGCATCGATTTGTTTTTGCATATTTTTGCATATTTTGGTTTTAAATGCATATTTTGTGCATTTTTTTAACTTTTAAGTGCATAGTTTTGCATATTTTGGCAAAAATTAACAAAAACACAAATCGATATTTATTTGTTTTAAAAACTATTTTGATTTTTAAAAATTTGTTTTGAAAGTAAGAAAAAATATTTTTTTTTATATTTTTTAATTTTTTTATAGATTGTCTTAATTTCTAAAAAAATCTTGCTTACATAAAGTTTTAAATGTTACTATTTAAACCCGGCGTTATTTTTTGCTTTTTAAGAAGTTTTTCGTATTAAAACAAGATTTTTATTGCACTCATTTTATTTTTTAGTGCATATTTTTAGGTTTTTTACTGCATATTTTGAACTTTTTAGCGCATAATCGCATCCCTAGTAATAACCATTATCTAACGATTCTACTGGGTAAAAAATTTGTAGAATCGATAGAAGTTTTCCACAAAAAAAAAACAAGTAAGAAAATTATAGTCGGTCAAGACCGACCATATAATACCCTACAGCAGAGTTTCCCGGAAAATGGGTCCCAAGTTCAAACATGGACTGATTAGATCTTTATTTTGTCAAATCTTTAATAAGTGTAAAAAGCATTCATAAATCAAATTTGAGTGGAATAGGCCGCTTCAACTGAATATCGGGCGAAATTTTCACATAGGACCTAAGTCGAAAAATGGTCCGATGATAATCAGATTTGACAAGGTTATTAAAGTACGCGTTTAACATACATAAACAGAATTTTAATTAAATATTTTCTATTTTCATGAAATTTAAGAGATTTATGTGAAAATCGGGAAGGTGGTTTGTATGGGGGCTACAAGAGAACTAGTCCGATTTCTTTAAAATTCGGAATGGTGATTTGTGTGGATGAAACATGATTATCTGCCAAATTTCGAAAAGATACCTATTAAAATGCGGCTATTAGAGTCATTTGAGCCAAAACTAAAGAGGACCTTTGTATGAGGGCTGGTCTAAATATGGGCCGATTTTTTCAATTTCAATAGGCTTCGTCCTTGGGCCAAAAGAGGCTTAAGTTTCAAATGTCAAGCCAATTGATTAAAAATTTCGACTTGCATCGTGTTTACACCGTTTACATGGACAGACAGACGGTCGGACGAACATCGCTAAATCGACTCAAAAAGTGATTCTAAGTCGATCGGTATACTTTAAAGTGGGTCTAGGACCAATATTTCGGATAGTTGCAAACATCAGCGCAAACTCATTATACCCTGTACCACAGTGTGGTGTAGGGTATAAAAATCAAGGAGTACATGCAGTTTCGAAAATGTGATTTTAATTTTAATAATTAAAAATCACATACCATATCAGTTTAAAGAATTTTTTAGAATTTTACGTAAAACAACAAAAAATGTTTAAACAGGAAATTTGAGTAAAGTAACAAACAACTAATTTTTAAAAATTCGATTTTTTTTTGCAAATTTACCACGAAGGAGTTGTCAAAAGGTACTAAAAACTGTGAACAAATTGGGAAATCTATAAAAAAAATTCAAAGTGTCCGATTTGATATGGAATGCCCCATAAACAATAGCAGATTTACAATATGTATCGTATTGTAAAGCCCATTTTTTCAGAGTTATATTCTGGTTACCCTAACAATTAAAATTCTAAATTAACCTAAGTACTTATTGTCGGTTCTTATCAGTGTATTTTTAAAATTCATAAAATATCTATTAAAAATCAATCATCACAATAATCAGTAGCAAAATGTTTTTTTACGTTTCAAGATTAGAGAGTAAATTACAAAAAAAAAACACATAAAACGAGATGGAAAAATGTTTGTTCGTATTAAATAAATATTAGGGTGACATTAAGATTTTTGTCATGCAAATTTTCGGAAAGAAAATGTCTTAAAAATTATTTAAATTCTGATGAATTTTTCTTATATATTTCAACCACAGTCTGGTGATACGTTCCCTAAGTAATTTCATATGTAACGCATCGAAATATGGGTCTATGACATAATTGTGGACCTAAATGGACAGACGAAAAATCACAGCTTCGTAGGTGACCTTTCATAAATGCATGATGTTAGTGCGTTACAGTAAGTTGTTAATTAATATAATAATAATAATAGTTTTGATCACATGATCAATTATTTTTATTTATTTTTTTGATTTATTTACAACTCATTTTTAATAAATTTAACCTAACCGAGAACTGGTAACAATGACCGTCGTCTCGTTGTAGCTAAAAATCAAGGGTTCTGGTGGGAATCGAACCCACGACCCCCGCGTTCAAAGGCCAGCACGCTACCAACTATTTGGAATTATTCAATATATCAAATATTAAGAAATACTGCCACCCTAATGTAAACGCAAATCTAGTAGTGATAACATTCACTTTTACTCAATCTTGCAGAACTGATAGATGATACCAATGAATGCACCATCAGCATTTGATTTTGAAATGAGATGCTTTGTGCAAGAGAAGTGCAAGTGATTGTTTTTTTGCATGATCTCCAGCTACCCAGTTGAAAAAATAAAATCACCGCTGACATACTGCTGACTCTCCCTTTATGAAATTGGTTACACCTTCATACAACTTTTCCAAACGTTCCCAATGACATGGAAGCAGTTGGTCGGCAGTTCCCACCAGTATCGGTGGCCACCAACAATTTGTTTAAACAACCGTATAGGTATCATCGTGAAACGTCGGTCACGGCTTTTTAAACATGTCATAACTATTTAATGATAAAATGGGAGTGGTTGATTACTCATAACCACCCCCCACCACCTACCGTACCCAAGCACCCACATTCTCCCCACGTAAGAAAAACTAAACTTTGTTTTTAATTCATAACTTTTTTACAAGATAAGTTTAAAAAATTAAAAATATTGACTTATTAAATATGAAATAATATGTAATAAAAAATTATAAAAAGGTTAAGGGGGGTTGTTACTAAAAAACAGCCTTACCCAGCAAAACTTAGATTACCAAATAAGGTATAAAATAAGGTATAGGATCTCTTATTTTATACATTGCAGCATTGATGATTTTAACAGGCGCACATTGGGTTCAACTGATGCCAAAGTGGCGATTAATTGAAATTTATAAATGAAGTTTTTGTTATAAAATTTGGTATGGGGTAAAAGTAGATAAAATTCTGCAACACTAGTTATCAAAATCAATCAACTAAGTTGTTTACTTTTTTTTCGGTGAGCTGTCAAAGTTAACAAATTATTGCAGTTTTTGAAAAAAGTAAAAAAAATTAAATTTTTTACAATTTAAGCGATTATTAGTGGTATTAAGTCTTTTAAAAGAAAATCTTTTATAATGGAACCTTAAACACTAGCGATTAAGCTAAATTTTTAAATTTTTTTTGTTTATAAAAATTGTGTCTCAATGTTTTTAATAATTTTTTTAAAAAGGGTCCAAAATTGGGATATTTTCCATATTTAATGGGCCACACATATTAAGTTAGTAATAGTTGGATTTAGTTTTGTGGATTTCAAAAAAGTATAGGATATCAGCTTTTATTTAAAAGAAAAAAAAGTACGGACAATGCCCGGCCCTTTTTTTTTATTCCCGTTTTTGTGTAAAAAGTCTGGGTATCGTTTATTAAACAAGGCCATTATATGTGTGTTTAAACCCTTCAACTACGGTATGGGCTTACACTCATTTTGTCATTCCGTAAGTAACGCATCGAAATATGGGTTTAGGACCCCATAAAGTGTATATTATTGATCACTGATCGGTTCTAAGACATTCTGTGACTAACAGTGTGTCCGTCCGTCCGTCTGTTGTTGAGAACACCATAAAGTACATAAAACAAGAGCTAGAATCCTGAAGTTTGTCACAAATATGTATAATGGTCATAGGCTGGTTAAGTTCTTGAACGAGCAAAATCGGACCAGGGGGGAAAAAGTTCCCCCTTGAAGAACTAAAACTACCCCAGAAAAATATTTTTTTTCCAAGTTTTATTTGTATATATGTTCAATAAATGAAACATTTTAATGCCATATGAAGTTCATCGACCTGAATTTGAACCAAGGGGGATCAGGAAAGCGAATTTTTTCGGTCCGCCCCTTTGTGGGGGCGTGTATAGAAAAAATAATTTAAATAATGATAAATTTTTATTAATTAGGTGCAAAAAATGACATCAATTTTTTTGGCAAGGTTTATCGCGAGAGGAAGGTGTCCCCCATAGTCTCCCGATAAACCCCCCACCCCCCTACGCCAAAAAAACGTCCCTCCATTTGTTTTTTGTAGCTTTATTACATGTTTAAGGATTTCGTATTTTTTTCCAAAAAAAAAGAAACGACTAAAAGATTAAAAAAAAAAACATTTTGTTAAATTTTTTTTTCTCAAATGCTGTGTTTTTATGTATTTTTGATAATTCGTTAATAAAAAACTACAATATTCCCATAAATCACTTTTTTCAGATAAATTTGTACATTTATGAGATTTTGTGAAAAACAAAAATTGGATTATAAATAAAATTTAAAATAATATAAATACATATTGTGCGCTCTTTCTTTTATTACTTTGATAGCACATTATGTACACTTTAATTTCCATTTTTTTTTTATTAATTTATCGCTTTTCATTCCAAAGTTAATCAAAAATTGTGAACTATAACCCTTTTTTCCGAAAAACAAAAAAACGCCTAACAGGTTAAAAAAAATTTTTTTTACAAATTTTTTTTTCCAAAATTTGTATTTTTACGTGTTTTTATTAGTTCATCAATAAAAAAATATAATATTCTAAAACTACTGCTTATCTGAATTAATCGCCATTTTGGGTACCATCGAACCCAATGTGAGGCGATGAGACTCAAAGTAATGCATCCACATTATCAAAAAGAATACCAGTAAGGTATAAAATAAGTCATAAATTTATAACGAAGAATACGAGTAAGGTGTAAAATATATGATATTTTATAGGTTACGAGAAATGAAATAATATAGCATACCAGAAGATAATATAGTATAAGGTGTTACGAGTAGTGAAAAAGTAATTTTGTATTAAATTTACTCACGTGATTGTAAGTGAGTGTAAGTAGATGAAATATGCTCGTGAGTGTGGTTCGTTAGAAATTTCCTGTCGTGAGCCCATCTCTACTTTAAACTTATGCATTTTTTATAAAATAATTATTTTTTTATGTTATTGTAATGCATTATGCATCCAATTATAAATAATGCATTATTTCAAACTTTCAAATAGTACATAATGTGACCAAATATAAGTCATCCATGATTTAATGTTTAGAAATAATAAATATGAAATACATTTTTTCCAATAATCATGCATTACGTAGCAAATTATTAGTAATGCATTATTTTTCACTTGAAAATAATACGCTGTGGAACAAATGTTTGGTAAGACATCCTAAAATAATGCTACAAATAAGGTATATACATTACCTGTTAATGTGTTATATAATTTTGGTCAAAAGAATTGCCATGGTTGCCACCCAATTGTGGGATGCTTTTTTTAAAGGATAAAATTGGCTGTAGTTGTTCAGCAAAAACTACTAATCCGATTTCGATGAAATTTTTTTTGTTTGTAGATTATTAAATCCTCTTTTCGGAGTATGTTTAATTTTGATCCGCTTGTCAAATCATTTTTTGAATAAATTCAAAAGATTTGTTTATTTTGGCTGTGTTATAGCTGTCAAAACAAGTATTTTGTGCAGACATTTTTGATAGGTCGTTTTACAAGTCTGCTGGTCTAAACTACCCTTAATAAGGATAAAATTAAGAAAAAAATAAATAAAAAAAAGTCCGTGAAAAAAAAAAAAAACAATCACATTTCTTTACATTCAAAACAATACCAGAGCAACGCGAAAATAAATTAACAAAACACCACACAAAAATTCAAAGTTTGACATCCAAAACAACGAGGCCGTTTTGATCTGTGGGAGATAACTTAAAGACATGCAAAAATATGCAGCTGATATTACAAATTTTAGAATCTTGAAATATTAACTAATAAACCAAAAAAAATCCGATTGGAGATTTCAGGGGGAACACAACTTAAACTCTATTTGAAATTTCAATATATTGACAAACAAACACCAACAATGACACTGGCAGGGGCGTATCCAGGATTTTATTTCGGTGGGGGCCCAACATTTTTTTTATTTTTTTTTTTTTTTTAATTTTCATAACAGCACATGTTTTAGAATTTTTCTCGATGCTTTACTTGAGCTGAATGTAACACATTCTTCATTTTTGTGTAAGTTTAAAACTGTTGGGGAAAAAAAATTAAAGTTTTTTATACATATTTTAAAATTTTTTGAGAGACTTAAGCCATTTTTTAAGTGTAAATTGTATCAGATGCTGATACATTTTTACAAAGAAGATTATGAGAATCTGTTTTTTCCAAAGAAAAGTCTAAGATTCTTTGACAATTTCCAGTTAAGACAGATTTTGTGATAGAAAAAGTCAAAGACTCCAAATCTTATTTCCAATGGAAAACGCTTCTCGGGAAAAAGTCACTTTAGAAAATGATTCTATGAACATGTTAATAAAATACTTTTCCAAAAAAAGACTCCGATTGTAAGACATTTTCCCAGAATCTGAGATATTTCTAGTCTAGCACATTTTCTCATATTCTGAAAAAAAGTTTGAGATTCTGAGAAAATCTTTGCTTTTTCTATAAGAAAAATAATTCAGATTCTGAGACCTTTTTAAAAAGAAAACAGTATAAAAAAAAGTTTTAGATTCTAATACCTTTTTCCTAAAGAAAAATTCTTGGATTCTAAGAAAATTGTCCTATAGAAAGTCTAAGATTCTTAGATATTTTTCCCATAGAAAAAGTTTCAGATTCTAAGACATTTTTCCTAGAGAAAAAGTTTCTAATTCTGAGACATATTTCCTATAGAAAGTCTCAGATTTTTATTGAAAACGTCTCAGATTCTTCGACGTTTTTCCTATAGAAAAAGTCTCAGATTCTTTGACATTTTGCCTATAGAAAATTTCTCAGATTCTCAGACATTTTTTCTACAGAAAATTTCTTAGCTTCTGAGATATTTTTCCTGTCGAAAAAGTCTGAAATGCTTAAAAACTTTTTCTTAGAAAAAGTCAAAAATTCTAGACATTTTCCTATAGAACAAGTCTCAGATTCTAAGACATTTTACCTATAGGAAATTGTCAGATTCTGAAACATTTTTCATATAGAAAAAGCCTCAGATTCTGATAATTTTTTTTCTTAAGAAAAAGTCTCAGATTCTGAAATATTTTTCACATAGAAAAATACTCAGATTCTGAGACATTATTCTTATAGAAAAAGATATTTTTACAATAGAAAAGTCAGATTTTGAGTTTTTTTCTATACAAAAAGTCTCAGCTTGTGTCTCTGAGACATTTTTCCTATAAACAAAATCATAGATTTTGGCATAATTTGCCTTACGAAAAATTCATTGATTCTGACACATTTTTCGTAAAAAAAGTATAAGATCCTGAGACATTTTCCTAGATTGTAAGAAAAATTCTCAGATTCAGAGACATTATTTTATAGAATGTTTTCAGATACTTAAACCTTTTTCATATAGAAAAGCCTAAGATTCTAAGAATTTTTTTATAGAAAAACTCACAGATTTTGAGACATTTTTCAGAATCAGAGACATTATTCCTTTAGAAAGTTCTCAGATTCTGAAACCTTTTTCGTATAGAAAAGCCTCAGATTCTGAGGATTTTTTATAGAAAAAGTCTTTGATTCTGAGAAAAAGGCCAATATATTAAGACATTATTCGTATAGAAAAAGTATTAGATTCTCCGACATTTTTCTTATAGAAAGTTTAAGATTCTGAGACATTTTTTTTTTTTAAGAAATAGTCTTGTTTTGAGACATTTTTCAAAAAGAAGAGGTCGCATTTTAATATTTGACTACATTTTACTTATGTACAATTAAGTCCATTTTTTGTGTACATAAAACTTCAGTTTCTAAGATATTTTTTCATTAGAATCTTAAGTTAAAAAGTTCCAAATTCTAAGAAAACATTTTTACATTTTAAGATTTTTTTAACAGAAAAATTTTCAGTTTCAAAACATTTTTCTTAAAAAAATTTTCGATTCTAAATGTTTTCAATTTTTTTTAAGATTTTTTTTAATGTTGTACTTGTTATTTGATACCAAATCCAGAAATTTCTGAAATCATTTCCCCCCCCCCCCCCCCCCCTCTGTATACGCCACTGGACACTGGGGAGATAATAATTTTATAAAAACTCCAGAACAAGCTAAACACATTGTAATTATTTTAAAATTTAGTTAATACCTTCTAATTCAATATTCATTTTGATTTTTTTCAACAAATTTCTTTTTATATGGTTTTAATTAATCGAAAGTTGAACCTAATTTTCCACTTTTTCACACTGCAAAAACCAACTGTTAACTTGCCATCTCTTTTGAGGCCTCTCTTAAAGAGTACAGTTAGAATAAAACAAAAACAGCTCAACATTTTAAAACCTTGTTTTTATAAGAAATAGAGATGACACATTTGGTGACAAACTTTTGACTTCGATTTTTTTATTTTTGGCCAATGGGATCGACCACAATATATGATTTTTTTTGTATGGCAAAACTTTTTTCTTCCGATTTTGAATGTTAGGAAATTTTTGTTAATAAGTCGAAAAATAATAGCTTTTTTGGCACGTTGCAACGCGTTGATAGCACCACGAGAAGGTACTTTAAATATATGGGGCATTCCATGTCAAATCGGACACTTTGAAAACTTTTTTTTTTTTTAATTTTCCCAATTTATTTACAGTTTTTAGTACGTTTCGAAAACTCCATCGTGGTAAATTTTCAGATTTTTTTGATGACCCGTTCAAAAGATATCGAATTTTTAAAAATTGGTAGTTTGTTCCTTTACTCAAACTTCTTTACTCATACTTCTTCAATAATGGGCCAAATTTCAAATTTGTTTTTTCAAAATTTTTGTTTTTTTGTTCAAAATTCTTCAAAGCGCTCTAGTATGCGATTTTTAAGTTTTAAAATTTAAATCTCATTTTTGAAAATGTTGTACTCTTCGATTTTTTTTGAAATTTTTTTGTGTAAAACTTCTATCGATTCTACAAATTTTTTGCCCAGGAGGATCGTACACCCAAAAAAATATGTGGGTATTCAATACTAAAAATTTAACTAATTTTAGTCCAAAAGGACCTAGTGCAGAAATTGGTAACCAATACTGAATTTTTTAACTAATATTAGTAAAAACCAGTAAAAATTACTAATTTTAGTACTTTGAAGATACTAAAATTAGTAACTAATTAGTATATTTAAGTACAATATCACTTACTAAACCTTTTACTGTAGAATTATTTTGAGTGTAGGATAACGATTATTACTATTTTTTAAAATTTTTTAAAAAAATTTTATTGTAATTTTCCAATCTTAAAATCATTTCTACTGCTCGAATGGTGCGTCATAGAGGGGTCCTTTATAAGACCGACCCCCCATTAATTTTTTCGTCCTAACATTTCTTTGGAACAAACTAATACCCTATCTACAATTTCTAAGGGGGCTCCCACACAAAACGACATTTTTTTTAATTTGCTCCAACCGCTCTAACTGCCCCAATAGTGCCCTTAGAGCAAACAAATATATGACCACAATATTTTTTTAGTCCAAACATTTTCTCTGAACACACCTACCCTCTATCTTTAGCGTCTAAGGCGGTCCCCATACATTTTTTTTTATTTTGTGTAAATTTGTTTTATTTAATCAGCTTCTACCTGTCCAATGGTGCGTCCGAGAGGGGTCATTAGTGAGACCGACCCCCATTTATTTTAACCCTACAACATTTTTTTAAAACATACCTACGCCCTATCTCCACTCCTTAAGTAGGCTCCCATACAAATAACAGTTGCAGCAAATTTTATAAAAATGTAATTTTGTATGGGAGCCTACTAATGACCCCTCTCGGACGCACCATTGGACCGGTAGAAGCTGATTAAATAAAACAAATTTACCAAAAATAAAAAAAAATTGTATGGGGACCGCCTTAACAGTTAAAGATATAGGGTAGGTGTGTTCAGAGAAAATGTTTGGACTAAAAAAATATTGTGGGTCGGTCATACATTTTGTTGCTATAAGGGCATTATTAGGGCAGTTAGAGCGGTTGGAGCAAATTTTAAAAAATGTCGTTTTGTGTGGGAGCCCCCTTAGAAATTGGAGATAGGGTATTAGTTTGTTCCAAAGAAATGTTAATACGTAAAAACTAACGGGGGTCGGTCTTATAAAGGACCCCTCTATGACGCATCATTGGAGCAGTAGAAATGATTTTAAGATTGGAAAACTACAATTAAAATTTTTTAAAAAAATTTTAAAAAATAGTAATAATCGTTATCCCACGATCCCCCTGGGCAAAAAATTTGTAGAATCGATAGATGTTTTACACAAAAAAAATTTAAAAAAAATCGAAGAGTGCAAACATTTTAAAAAATGAGATTTAAATTTTAAAACTTAAAAATCGCATACTAGAGCGCTTTGAAGAATTTTGAACAAAAAAACAAAAATTTTGAAAAAACAAATTTGAAATTTGGCCCATTATTGAAGAAGTTATGAGTAAAAGAAGTTTGAGTAAAGGAACAAACTACCAATTTTTAAAAATTCGATATCTTTTGAACGGGTCATCAAAAAAATCTGAAAATTTACCACGATTGAGTTTTCGAAGGGTACTAGAGCGCTTTTAAGAATTTTTTGGGATTTATTTTTAAAAAGTACGTAAAAAAACAAAAATTTTGAAAAAAAAAAATGAAATTTGGACCATTATTTAAGAAGTTATGAGTAAAAAAAGTTTGAGTAAAGGAACAAACTAACAATTTTAAAAAATTCGATATCTTTTAAACGGATCAACAAAAAAATCTGAAAATTTACCACGAAGGAGTTTTCGAAAAATACTAAAAATTGTTAAAAAATTGGGAAAATCTAAAAAAAAAAATTTCAAAGTGTCCGATTTGACATGGAACGCCACATATATCGTCCCCCTAAAAGTGAGTTTGGGCCGCTAAAAAAATGTGTGTCGTATTAGTTTTCGTTCTAAGCAACACATAGAAATTTCATGAAGATCGGAATTTGACACCAGGGAAACTTCCCTTGTAAGTCGTGGCTAAAATAAAGTCAGGAGTGATTCACAAAATCTTCTTGTCACGCTATCATCTCAAATGTACACCATTAGTTACTTATTGTTAGTGTGAGCCATAAAAATATTAAAATGATTGTGAGTTTTTCGAAAAGATTTAAATTTAAAGTATCAGTTTAAGTTTTGAATTTGTCGATTACGGTCAGTTTATTAAGTCACATCTACTAAAAAATACGCAAATAATTTTTGAAATTTATTAAATAATAAAAAAAAACATTAAATCATCACTCAACTAAAATCATCAAAATAACATGAGTTGCCCGTATGCCTCTGCTCTCAATGGGTGCGTATTTTGTGCAATAATTGATTTTAAATTGCAAATTCTAAAACACGTTTCTAAAACAAATTTATTAAATTATTAATTAGATCGGAACATGATGATAATGCCATACCGCTAAATACAGAAGTTGGCAAAATTTATGGTGAATATTTGATGTTGGACAAACTTTTAAGTGCCCAATTTATGCTGTCGAAAGAAGATCAGCGTCCCGTTCATGATGAGCATCTATTTATAATTACGCATCAAGGTTTGTATATCAACTGCTTAAATTTTTGAAATTATTTTCCGTTGATAACCTTTAAAATATTCTAATCGCATAAACAAAATAATTAAGAATGGGCTTCAAAAAATGTGATATGAATTGAAATTCGAAAAAACAAACATAACAACATCAAAAAAATGTTATGGCGGTTGCTTTTCTGAAAAAAACTGTAGCATTTCCTCTGCCTTTTTTATACCCTCCACTTAGTGATAGAGGGTATATATAAGTATGTCATTCCGTTTGTAACTCATCGAAATATCGGTCCGGGACCCCATAAAGTATATATATTCATGATCCTTGATCGATTTTAAGTCGATCTAACGATGTCCGTCTGTCTGTCTGTCTGTCTGTTGAAATCACGTTTTTGGCAATAATCCGGTACTGATTTAAACGCTTGGGGTACCAAAAGTTGCGGAATTTTCCTAGGAAGAAACTGATGTATTTTTTTTGAAATCGGTTAAGTATTTTTAAAGTTATGAGTGAATTACTGAAAAAATTCATTGTTTTTTTCAACATAACCCTAAATTAACTCATATTTTGTGTAGATACATAACAAAGAATACGGAAATGAAAAAAAAACAAAAACGGAGAAAAAAGAAAAAAAACTTTAAAATATGTAAAACAAAATCTAAATATAATTAAAAAAAAGTTCGTTAAGTAATAATAAAAAAATTAATTGTTATTTTTATGTATATAGCATGTGTGTGACACACATTTTACATAAGCATTTTACCCATACATGCCCCAGACCATTACATAGGTTTTAAAGCCAAAATTTTAAAATTTTGAAAATTTTTAGGCAAAAAAATAAAAAAAATTAAATTTTACTTTATAATTATATTAAATACATGTTATAGATAAAAACTAACAGATATGGTAGTCTATTTTTTTTTTCATTTGGCGTGGGTAGTGATATAATTTCCGCGGATTACAAAGAAAATGTGTTTTTCCAAAAATAATTTAGCAAATATGGGAAAAAATTTCTGTATTGTATTATACGAAGTAAAATACATAAAATCTGTAAATTTTTTGAGAAATCGGGCATCTTTTACCCCTTTTCGTCGAGGTGAAATGACAAATTTGAGACATTATACATTTCTAAAATACAAAATATCTGCACATATCCGATTTCTTAAAAGCTAAAAAATTTACGTTTTACACTTCGTTCTGTACAATAAAGAAAAAAATTCCCCATATTTGCTAAATTATATTAGAAAAATGCATTTTATTTGGAATACGCGGAAATTTTATCCCTACCGCCGCCAAATAAAAAATGTTTTTCCGAAAACTACAAAAAAAGGGGTTTTCTTTCATCTAAGAATCTCCCAAAATTTCAATCCATTTTTGGCACGAGTTATTTTTAGCCGATTGTCCCCAAATTTTGGCTCACTCATTTTTAGATACTAAAGAACAATTTAGGACCCTACCAGGTATAAAAAGTTTATTTTCGTTTTTAAGGACACCTCTAATGTGCATACATATCTTTGTTTAGTTTTAAGCAATTTATTTAATAAAAAACATAATTTAATATGTTTATCAAGTGTTTTATTAAAACCAAGTATAAACAGCCTGCAAATTAGCAGCCGCCGATTCAGTTCTATAATTGTTGCAGCCGCCTTTTATAAAAAGTACCTTTTATAAAAAGTATCTTTTAAAAAAGTACCTTTTATAAAAAGTACCTTTTATAAAAAGTACCTTTTATAAAAAGTACCTTTTATAAAAAGTACCTTAAATAAAAGGTACTTTTTATAAAAAAAGTACCTTAAATAAAAGGTACTTTTTATAAAAAAAAGTACCTTTTATAAATTTACTTTTTATAAAAAGTACCTTTTATAAAAAGTGCCTTTTATAAAAAGTACCTTTTATAAAATGTATCTTTTATAAAAAGTACCTTTTATAAAAAGTACCTTTTATAAAAAGTACCTTTTATAAAAAGTACCTTTTATAAAAAGTACCTTTTATAAAAAGTACTTTTTATAAAAAGTACCTCTCATAAAAAGTACCTTTTATAAAAAGTACCTTTCATTAAAAGTAACTTTTATAAAAAGTACCTTTTATTAAAAGTACCGAAAGTACACTTTTTGGTACTTTTTTATTTCCTGAGCTGTAAATAAAACAAACTTTTTTGTTTTTTAAATCATTACATTGGTGAAGGGTATTTAAAGATTCGGCACAGCCGAATATAGCTTTCTTATTTGTTTAACTTAATGACGCTTTGTGCTCAGTAAAGAACATTTAGTATACCCATAATTGGTATCAAATGAAAGGTATTTCTTAGACCTATCTAATACTTTTTGGGCTATTTTTTTTTTCTTATAAAACTATATGGAATTTTTATAGGGGAAGAAATGTTTTTTTTAAAAAAAATTTAAAATACAATTGGACAATTTTAAAATACATTTTGAAATTTTTAAATTACATTCAGAAAATTTTAAACTACATTTGAACAATTTTAAAATACAGTTGGACAATTTTAAAATACATTTGGACAATTTTTAAAATACATTTGGATAATTTTAAAATACATTTTGAAAATTTTAAACTACATTCGGGCAATTTTAAAATACATTTGGACAATTTTAAAACACATTTCGAAAATTTTAAAACTAATTTGGACGATTTTAAAATATATTTGGACAATTTTAAAATACATTTGGACAATTTTAAAATTCATTTGGACAATTTTGAAATACATTTGGAAATTTTTAAAATACAATTGGAAATTCACGAACTATTGAACAAAAACAATGAATGACCGATTGAACTAGAAGAACGAACTAGGTCTTTTATCTGAAATGAACGAAAATAAGCGCTCACTAAACTGAACGATTAAGCACAAGTCTAATTGGAGTACTCGAACATTGGGAATGCGGCTTTATACTAAAAACTTCTATCTGGTTTACGAATCTATTTTGCATGTGTTGTGAGATTAACTTTTTCTTTTGCTCTAATATATTTTTTGCAAAAAATGCCAAAAATATAACGTTTGAAATTAGAGCTGGGCGCGTGAGTAACTTGACTCACACTCACTCACTCAAGATCACGACAGGAATTTTCCAATCACACCCACTCACGAGCTTATTTTTATACCCTCCAAACACAGTATGGGGGTATACTCACTTTGTCATTCCGTGTGTAACGCATCGAAATATCGATCTAGGACCCCATAAAGTGTGTATTTTATTGATCAGTGATCGATTCTAAGACATTCTAGCGATGTCCGTCTGTTCGTCCGACTGTCCGTCTGTAGAAGACACAATACAGTCCAAAATAATAGAGCAAGTCTTCCGAAGTTTGGAACGAATATGTCTTGTATTCCTAGGCAGGATAAGTTCGGAAATGGGCAAAATCGGACCAAGGGGAAAAAATTTCCCCCTTGAAGAACTAAACCAACCTAAGAAAACCCGCATTTTTTGCAGGGTTTTTTGTACTTTTGCTAAGAAAATGCAACATTATTATCTCAGAAGAAGTTCAAAATAGCAAGGGGAAGGTGCCCCCTAACGTCTCCTACCAACCCCCCCAAAAAGACGCCCCTGGATTTTTTTTATATTGTTTTTTTACACTTCGGAGGGTATAAAAGATTAGGCACAGCCGAATGTAACACTCTCACTTGTTTCTACTCACACTCACTCACAATCACGTGAGTAAATTTAAGAAAACTCACACTCACAATTGACTTACACAAACGAAACTTTTATTTATAAAAAAAAAAATTTGCGAATTTTCCCATTTTTTTTCCATTTTTTGGGAAAGAGTTTAAACTTTATCCAATTTTCACAACTTTTTTTTGCTAGAGAAAACAAATCACGCAAACTCACGCAAAAAATCGATTCACGCATACTAACTCAAAAATCTAACTCACGCACACTCCTCATGCAATTTTTTTTACACTCACACCCACTCACAATCACGTGAGTAAAATTGAGTTCAGTCACAATCACACGTGAATCACAAACAGTGTAGCCATATATCAAGATTTCCCTTTTTTTGCAAGTTTTTTGAAGTGCTAAAAAGATTTCAAGATTTTTTCTAAAAAAACAAGTTTTTGGGAAAATAATAAAGTTTTTTCAAGTTTTTCTTAATTAGTTAAAAAATACAAAAAGTATCAGTTTTTTTGTAAATACCCGAAATATTGGTCCCACCCAACCTTTCAGTATACCGACCGATTCAGAATCACTATTTGAGTTGACTTAGCGTGTCCGTCCTTCAGTCTATGTAAACGGTTACAAATAAATACGGCTTTATTCTATAAACGAATGAGATATTCGATTAAAATTTTGTTTTTAGCTTGGTAGGCTTATTAAATCCATTTAAAATCACATCATTCTTTGACTTGCTCACCATATGAAAATTCCACCCGATATTCATTAAAATCTGTAAGTTGGTAACATAGAATAATTTTTCACTTAAATTGTGTATTTGCTGCACTAATAGAAGATCTTATCACATATAGATCCAATCCGTCATATATTGTCGAGCATGCACTGGTCTTTGATATTTGCTTACTGTGTTCAATTTTCTGAGCCTTTAGAAATTATGACTCTTTGAAGGCTCAAAAGTATGGAAATAATGGAACGCTCGAAATTTGGAGTTCTGAAAGGTTCATATTTGACTCTAAATTATGGATGTGTAAAAAACTCAAAATGTTTTTTAAACATTCATAAATGAGTCTAAAAAGACTCAGAAAAGAATATGAACACATACTTTTCAGAATCTTTTATGAGTCATATAACAACGCTAGCCTATGAAACAGGGTTCGATTCCCACTAAAACCTTGGTCGATTTCGATGCAACGAGACGACGATCATTGTAACCAGTGCCCAATTTCTGTAACTATGCGAAAAGTTTTCGCATCGAGAAAAAATAAATAATATTGTAGTCATTTAGTTTTCTACAGGGTGAGTATAATGATGTTAAAAACATCGAATACAAAAAAGAAATCAAAGCTTTTTTCTGAATCACTCTGTGACATACTGGATGACTATAATGTTATTTAAATTTTTTCAATGCGAAAACTTCTCGCATAGTTACAGAAATCGGGTACAGTTCTCGGTTAGGTTTAAATAATTATTAAAAATAATTTGTAATTAAACTGGGAAAACTAAATAAAAACTCATCATTGGATATACATATTATAAGAGCGCTCAGAAAAATGGACCATTTTGAAAGGAAAATGAACGCTGGGTTGTTTTTTTATTATTTTTTTACACTTGATATAAAAATGGAATTGAAAATACATAAATTTGTATTAATTTTTAATTATTTCAATGCTTTTGAAAAAAAAGATTTTTTTGACAAAAAAAAGATTTTTTTCAGAAATAAAAAGTTTTTTCCAAAAAATATATAGCAACACTGATCACAAATCATGTTGTAAAAAAATTGTTTCGAAATATTAACTTAAAATTAGTTATACGGACTTTTATCGACTGTAGTGTCCCTTTTCGATTTAATCGTTTAATAATTTTTGTTCGGCTGTTTTTTTAATTACCTCTCTGGAATATTTATTGGGGCGTCCCGTCCCGTCAAATCTAAACTTTCTAATTTCGTGTCGTAATACCTGTCGAACGATGGCATCGTAATAGCTGATTGTGGGAAAATGTATGACAAAATTTTACAAAGGTATCTTCAGTCGGCAACCAGCGGTCAAAGTCAAATGGGTTTTTCTCCAAAAATGCAGATTAGCTATTTTGGTCCACAGATGCAAATCAGCATTTTTGGACCAAAATAGTGTTTTTATATTTTTTTTTAATATTATTTACGGAACATACTTAACTTTTGTCAACTTTTATGATCAATTTGGTTAAAAAATAATTTTTATGTTTAAAAGTCAGCATCAGTGGACTAGAATCACTATTTTGGAATTTTTTAAGTATTTTTCAAATAAAAAACGCAAAAATTCCTAATTTTCGAGCCGGATTTGGTTTAAAATTTCGGACATGAATTTTGGTCAAAAAACGAGATTTTTTCAAACTTTGACCGCTGGTTGCCGACTGAAGATGACTTTCCAAAATTTTTTCATAAATTTTCCCACAATCAGCTATTCCGTGGCCATCGCACGACAGGTATTACGTCACGAAACTCGAAAGTTTAAATTTGGTGGGATGCCCTTATCTTTATATTTATAAGTGTTGGCCGACCAATTCAATCTTCTACTATTTAAATAATTAGATGTTATGTTTTGCAATTTAACATAAAAAATAAATAAATTGCCTCCTATGAGGATTGAACTCACGACCCCTGGTTTACGAGACCAGTGCTCTGCCACTGAGCTAAAGAGACTCTTGATTAAATTGTTAAAGTTTAAATTATTGAATTTGCGTCTTAAAATAGATCAGAACACTCTAAAAAATTAGTTTTTCTACAATTAAAATTGACGTTTCTACATCTTTTGTTATCATTTTATTGATTATATTGATAAACACAAGATTTCTCTGCATCTTTATTGCGCTTAAATCAACTCTACAAAAAATGCTTGAATTAACGCTGAAAAGATACATGATTTTTCTGCGACTTAATAGCGCTTTATCAGTGCTACCAAAAAGCGCTCTTAACTGTGACATCGCCAGTAAAAATCATGCTTGAATTCGGGTGGTTTTGATGTGCACTTTGACTCGAGATTCCATTCCAAAAGCTGCTTCCAGTTAAGCAAAATTTCTGGTGGCATATTACAATATTAGCCTCTACACCTTTTCCAATTGAAATTCAGAAAAGATCAATTGTAATTCAGAAATCCCAATTGAAATTCAGAAAAGCACAATTGAAATTCAGAAATCATAATTGAAATTCAGAAAAGCCTAATTGAAATTCAGAAATCACAATTGAAATTCAGAAAAACCCAATTGAAATTCAGAAATCACAATTGAAATTCAGAAAAGCCCAATTGAAATTCAGAAATCACAATTGAAATTCAGAAAAGCCCAATTGAAATTCAGAAAAGATCAATTGAAATTCAGAAAAGCACAATTGAAATTCAGAAAAGCCCAATTGAAATTCAGAAAAGCACAATTGAAATTCAGAAAATCACAATTGAAATTCAGAAAAGAGCAATTGAAATTCAGAAATCGTAATTGAAATTCAGAAAAGCCCAATTGAAATTCAGAAAAGCACAATTGAAATTCAGAAAAGCACAATTGAAATTCAGAAAATCACAATTGAAATTCAGAAAAGCCCAATTGAAATTCAGAAATCGTAATTGAAATTCAGAAAAGCCCAATTGAAATTCAGAAAAGCACAATTGAAATTCAGAAAATCACAATTGAAATTCAGAAAATCACAATTGAAATTCAGAAAAGCCCAATTGAAATTCAGAAAATCACAATTGAAATTCAGAAAAGCACAATTGAAATTCAGAAAAGCACAATTGAAATTCAGAAAAGCACAATTGAAATTCAGAAAATCACAATTGAAATTCAGAAAAGCCCAATTGAAATTCAGAAATCGTAATTGAAATTCAGAAAAGCCCAATTGAAATTCAGAAAATCACAATTGAAATTCAGAAAATCACAATTGAAATTCAGAAAAGCCCAATTGAAATTCAGAAAAGATCAATTGAAATTCAGAAAATCCCAATTGAAATTCAGAAAAGCACAATTGAAATTCAGAAAAGCCCAATTGAAATTCAGAAAATCACAATTGAAATTCAGAAAAGCCCAATTGAAATTCAGAAATCGTAATTGAAATTCAGAAAAGCCCAATTGAAATTCAGAAAAGCACAATTGAAATTCAGAAAAGCCCAATTGAAATTCAGAAAAGCACAATTGAAATTCAGAAAATCACAATTGAAATTCAGAAAAGCCCAATTGAAATTCAGAAATCACAATTGAAATTCAGAAAATGTAAACAAACCAATTATGAGTCACCACTACATATACACATTAAACAAATGCTGTACAACTATGAGAGTATTTAACTTTATTCTCTTGCTACGTATTGTAGAGAGCAGACAGACAATAATACACTCATAGAATGTTGTAGGTAAAATTTAGTTTAACAGAATTTTTATTATTTTTTGTAAATTAATTAATATAGTGAACAAAAATATTTACTCTACCTTGACAAATGCATTAATGAAAAATTAGTTTTAAAGAAAAATAATAAAAAGTCAGTTTCACTTGATGTTACCTTAAGCAATTTATGAGTGTATTGTCTGTCTGCTCTCTACAATACGTAGCAAGAGAATAAAACTAAATACTCTCATATACACATCTCTGTACTGCATTGGCATAATGTGTCTATGTTTGTAGTGGTGACTAATAATTGGTTTGTTTACATTTTCTGAATTTCAATTGTGATTTCTGAATTTCAATTGTGATTTCTGAATTTCAATTGGGCTTTTCTGAATTTCAATTGTGATTTTCTGAATTTCAATTGATCTTTTCTGAATTTCAATTGGGCTTTTCTGAATTTCAATTGTGCTTTTCTGAATTTCAATTGGGCTTTTCTGAATTTCAATTGGGCTTTTCTGAATTTCAATTACGATTTCTGAATTTCAATTGGGCTTTTCTGAATTTCAATTGTGCTTTTCTGAATTTCAATTGTGATTTTCTGAATTTCAATTGTGCTTTTCTGAATTTCAATTGTGCTTTTCTGAATTTCAATTGTGTTTTTCTGAATTTCAATTGGGCTTTTCTGAATTTCAATTGTGATTTTCTGAATTTCAATTGTGATTTTCTGAATTTCAATTGGGCTTTTCTGAATTTCAATTACGATTTCTGAATTTCAATTGGGCTTTTCTGAATTTCAATTGTGCTTTTCTGAATTTCAATTGTGCTTTTCTGAATTTCAATTGGGCTTTTCTGAATTTCAATTGCGTTTTTCTGAATTTCAATTGTGCTTTTCTGAATTTCAATTGCGATTTTCTGAATTTCAATTGTGCTTTTCTGAATTTCAATTGGGCTTTTCTGAATTTCAATTACGATTTCTGAATTTCAATTTTGCTTTTCTGAATTTCAATTGTGCTTTTCTGAATTTCAATTGTGCTTTTCTGAATTTCAATTGTGATTTTCTGAATTTCAATTACGATTTCTGAATTTCAATTGATCTTTTCTGAATTTCAATTGGGCTTTTCTGAATTTCAATTACGATTTCTGAATTTCAATTGTGCTTTTCTGAATTTCAATTGGGCTTTTCTGAATTTCAATTGTGCTTTTCTGAATTTCAATTGTGATTTTCTGAATTTCAATTGTGCTTTTCTGAATTTCAATTGGGCTTTTCTGAATTTCAATTGTGATTTCTGAATTTCAATTCTGCTTTTCTGAATTTCAATTGTGATTTCTGAATTTCAATTGGGCTTTTCTGAATTTCAATTATGATTTCTGAATTTCAATTGGGCTATTCTGAATTTCAATTGGGATTTCTGAATTTCAATTGTGATTTCTGAATTACAATTGATCTTTTCTGAATTTCAATTGGAAAAGGTGTAGTTGCTTTTGGGCCAAAAGTAGTGCAGTGGGTCATAAGCAAGGAGAGGACTTTCATGCAAATTCATGTTTTTTCCCTTTGGTCATAGAACAGCATAAACATAATATCTTTGCGAATCAAAGAATTTGCTTTAAAATGGCATCGATTCGTTAGTGCATATTTTTGCATATTTTGCTTAAAATGCATATTTTTGCATATTTTGCTATTATTTCGCTATAAATGCATATTTTGAGGTCATATTTTGTATAAATTTTAGTTTTTTTTAGCTATTTTTTAGAATGTTTAGCGATTTTGAAATTTTTTTTTAATGATTTATTTTTATTTTTTGTATTAAAGCTCTGGAATCTTTATATGTTTTTAAGTATTGGCCGACCAATTCCATCTTCTACTATTTTAATACATATTCAATTGCAATTAGATCTTGTAATTAATCATAAAAAATAAATGATTTGCCTCCTGTGAGGATTGAACTCACGACCCCTGGTTTACGAGACCAGTGCTCTACCACTGAGCCAAAGAGACTCTTGATTGAATTTTTGAAGTTTAACTTTTTGAATTTTTTTCTTTAAATAGACCAGAACACTCTAAAAAATTAGTTTTTCTACAATCAAAATTGATGTTTCTACATATTTATACCCTCCACTCTGGTGATAGAGGGTATATATAAGTTTGTCATTCCGTATGTAACACATTGAAATATTGGTTTAAGACCCCATAAAGTATATATATTCATGATCCTTGATCGATTTTAAGTCGATCTAACGATGTCCGTCTGTCTGTCTGTCTGTCTGTCTGTCCGTCCGTCTGTCTGTCTGTCTGTTGAAATCACGTTTTTGGCAATAATCCGGAACGGATTTAAACGCTTGGGGTACCAAAAGTTGCGGAATTTTCCTAGGAAGAAACTCATGTATTTTTTTTTGAAATCGGTTAACTACTTTAAAAGTTATGAGTGACTTTGTGGAAAAAGTCTTATTGGTTTTCAACATAACCCTAAATTAACTCATATTTTGTGTAGATATGTACATAAGAAAGAATACGGAAATGAAAAAAAAAAAACGGAGAAAAAGAAAAAAATCATTACAAAAAAAACTATAAAATATGTAAAAAAAAATCTAAATTTAATAAAAAAAAAGTTCGTTAAGTAATAATAAAAAATTAATACATAGCATGTGTGTGTGTGTGTCCATTTTTTGCTTCGTCATATTAACGGGGTTGCCAGACTTTTTTTGGCTTTGTCGTCAAATCGGATGTAAAATATCGCCAAAATTCAATTTTGTTCAGATTTCTTAAAAAAAAAATATTTTCATTTAAAAAAATAAATTTTGTTAAATAATAAAAGACAGAAATAAACTTTATGGTTTCAAATGAGTTGCAGACGAGCAGAGATTCCTGCAGAAAGCTCTTTAATAAGGCTAAATTTTCAAGAGCGGACGGGGACTGGTCTGCATACAGGCTGCAACTTAAGAGTTATAAAAAGATGATCAGAAATGCAAAATGTGATTCTTGGAAAAACTTCTGTGGAAACATAGAAGACGTTTCTGAGGCATCCAGGCTGCGCAAGGTTCTGGCTTCTTCTCCTTGCACCCTAGGATACCTGAAAGATCCTAATGGGGTGTGGTCTTCCTCCAGTGGAGAGTCGCTGGATCTCCTTTTAAACACGCATTTTCCGGGCAATTCCATGACGCCGTTTCAAGCTTTGGAACGTTCTGACGCCCAAGCATCTGAAATTGCTTCGGAAATAATAAATATGCCAACATTAATCTGGGCGATAAAAAGCTTCAGGCCCTATAAATCCCCGGGACCTGATGGTATAAGTCCGGCTGAGTTGCAGCAAGTGTTGGACTATATAGCCCCGTTGCTGTATAATCTATACACAGCATGCATCAACTGGTCGTATATTCCTTTAAAATGGAGGGATACCAGAGTCGTATTTATCCCGAAGGCTGGGAAAAGTTCCCACACAGCTCCGAAGGATTTCAGACCAATTAGTTTGTCTTCTTTTTTGTTAAAGACAATGGAACGAATGATAGACTCATATTTGCGTAGAGTGATTGACCCGAGGTTGCTTTCGACAAAGCAACATGCATACAGCAAGGGACGATCAACGGAAACAGCTCTTCATGAGCTCGTTGGTACCATCGAGAGATCGCTTTCGGTAAAGGAGTACACTATGGTGGCCTTTCTTGATATTGAGGGGGCTTTTAATAATGTCATTCCAGAATCGATAATATTGGCATTGTCTGGTCTGGGAGTAAAGCGTGAAATCGTTTTAATGGTGGAAAACCTACTTGCCAATAGACGTATAACGTCTGAATTGGGAGCGTCCGTCATATCTCGATTTGTCAATAGGGGCACACCACAAGGAGGTGTTCTTTCGCCGCTTCTTTGGAACCTGGCACTGAATTCAATGCTACTATCTCTAGAAGCACGTGGTTGTCATGTTATCGCATATGCTGACGATGTCGCGATAGCGGTAAAGGGGAAGCATCTGCCAACATTGCGGGACATTCTTCAGGGTTCTCTGAAAGATCTGTCTAAATGGGCAAGAGACTGTGGTCTAGGAGTTAATCCCAGTAAAACAGAGCTTGTTTTGTTTACAAGGAAAAATAAGATTCCTGCTTTTGATCCTATTTCTCTGGACGGTACTGAAATCACCTTCTCAGATGGAGCCAAGTATCTTGGAGTATTTCTAGATAGGAAGCTGAATTTCAGGCGTAATATTGAGGAACGGGTGAGAAAAGCAACGATTGCGTTGTATTCCTGTAAAAGGGCCATTGGAAAACGATGGGGTTTTAGCCCTCAAGTCGTTCATTGGATCTATACAGCAGTGGTGCGTCCAATTTTGCTGTATGGAATCATTGTCTGGTGGCCTGCTTTGGAAACAAAAGCGAACTTTGTCTTTATCACGAAGGTACAGAGAATGGCGTCAATGTGCATCACTGGTGCTCTTCGTACTACACCTACGGCTGCATTAGAAATCCTCCTTCACCTGATACCCTTGGACATATTGGGTAGGCAGTATGCGGCTGCGTCGGCAATTCGACTTAATAGCACGCTGCAATGGAGGAGCAGTGATTGTGGCCATAGCGCGATCTTGAAAAAGATAACAATACCACAAAATGTGGACTGTGCTCCCTCTTTGAGCCTCTTTGAGCGCCACTTTACCACTATGATACCATCCAGGGAGTCTTGGATGGGGGATACTCCGGGTAGTGGAGCTACCATAAATTTTTACACAGATGGATCGAGGCTGCACGAACAAGTGGGCTTTGGGGTCTATTCGGAAGAGCTTGGATTGAGCCTGGCTCGTAGATTGCCAGATCATTGCAGTGTTTACCAGGCAGAGATGCTGGCAATAAAGGAAGTGGCTGACTGGTTGAGCTGCAATGTTTTGTCTACAACCGCAGTCAACATCTATACTGACAGTCAAGCCGCGGTCAAGTCCCTGGATTCAATGTTTCTGAAAACAAGATCTGCCCTTAACTGCCGCACGTCTTTAAATGAGATGGCCAAGCAGTTTAACATACGACTCATATGGGTCCCAGGGCACAGAGACATTCCAGGGAATTGCAAAGCCGATGAGCTTGCAAGACTAGGAACTACCTTACAGGTTCCAACAGAATTGGAATGTGTTGGTATGCCTCTAGAAACTTGCAAGCAAAACCTACGGCTTTGTTCTGCGACGGAGACTAATCAAAGATGGGCAAATGGATGGACGTGTGAGACAACACGACTGATTTGGCCTTCTCTTAATCAGGGGCGCACAAGTGAGCTGATATCGCTTCCAAGAGGAGAGATTTCGACGGTGGTTTCTATAATTACCGGACACTGTCTTATAGGGAAGCACGCAGAGCGGTTAAATGTGCCGTCGAATGACTTTTGCCGAAGTTGCATGGATGAAGAGGAGTTGGAAACTATCGAACACTTTATTTGCCATTGCCCGGCACTTTCTGGTCAGCGACTTGCTTCACTGGGATCTAGGGAGCTGTACGATCTTTCTGATTTGTCGGATGTCAAAATACAACATCTAAGGAGTTTCATAAGAAGCTCAAACTGGTTTAACGACAGGGACTAGTAGGGAAACCTATTACGATCCCGTGGTATCACAATGGACCTCAGAGTCTACGTGTGTTGACGTAAAACGTCAGCAGCCACTTACAACCTAACCTAAACTTTATGGCAAAAATCGCCCAAATCCGGAAAATTTAAATATATAAAAGAGTAATGTAACTGACTGACATACACATTCATCATCGCCCAGCCCAAACCGCTGAAGTTAGAGACTTGAAATTTGGACTGTAGGTTGACCTCCCGGAATAAAGATCCACTAAGGCTTGATTTTTGCCAATGTTGATTCTAAGGGGGTAAAAAGGGTAAAAAACTGTACTTTTGGTACTTTTTAAATCTCCTGATATAATGATCATAGAGACTTGAAATTTGGACTGTATGTTACCCTCCCGCAATATAGATCCACTATGGCTGAAGTTTTACCAATGTTGATTCTAAGGGGGTAAAAAGGGTAAAAAATTGTACTTTTGGTACTTTTTAAATTTCCTGATATAATGATCACATAGAATTGAAGTTTTGACTGTATGTTCACCTCCCGGAATATAGATCCCCTAAGGCTGGGTTTTTGCCAATGATGTTTCTAATAGGGTAAAAAGGGTAAAAATATGTACTTTTGTTACATTTTATATTTCCTTAAATAATGGTACTAGAAAATGCAAATTTGCAGTGTCGGTTCACCTTCCGGAAAAAGGATTCACTAAGGCTCGGGTTTTGCCAATGCTGATTCTACGGGGGTAAAATTGGTAAAAAAGTACTTTTGGTACTATTTTTCTGTACCGTTTTCAAAGAGTACCTTTTATAAAAAGTACCTTTTATAAAAAGTACCTTTTATAAAAAGTACCTTTTATAAAAAGTACCTTTAATAAAAAGTATCTTTTGTAAAAAGTACCTTTTATAAAAAGTACCTTTTATAAAAAGTACCTTTTATAAAAAGTACCTTTTATAAAAAGTACCTTTTATAAAAAGTACCTTTTATAAAAAGTACCTTTTATAAAAAGTACCTTTTATAAAAAGTACCTTTTATAAAAAGTACCTTTTATAAAAAGTACCTTTTATAAAAAGTACCTTTTAGAAAAAGTACCTTTTAGAAAAAGTACCTTTTAGAAAAAGTACCTTTTAGAAAAAGTACCTTTTATAAAAAGTACCTTTTATAAAAAGTACCTTTTATAAAAAGTACCATTTATAAAAAGTACCTTTTATAAAAAGTACCTTTTATAAAAAGTACCTTTTATAAAAAGTACCTTTTATAAAAAGTACCTTTTATAAAAAGTACCTTTTATAAAAAGTACCTTTTATAAAAAGTACCATTTATAAAAAGTACCTTTTATAAAAAGTACCTTTTATAAAAAGTACCTTTTATAAAAAGTACCTTTTATAAAAAGTACCTTTTATAAAAAGTACCTTTTATAAAAAGTACCTTTTATAAAAAGTACCTTTTATAAAAATTATCTTTTATAAAAAGTACCTTTTATAAAAAGTACCTTTTATAAAAAGTACCTTTTATAAAAAGTACCTTTTATAAAAAGTACCTTTTATAAAAACTACCTTTTATAAAAAGTACCTTTCATAAAAAGTACCTTTTATAAAAAGTACCTTTTAAAAAAGTACCTTTTATAAAAAGTACCTTTCATTAAAAGTACCTTTTATAAAAAGTACCTTTCATTAAAAGTACCGAAAGTACACTTTTTGGTATTTTTATTTCCTGAGATATAAATAAAACAAACTTTTTTGTTTTTTAAATCATTACATTGGTGGAGGGTGTTTAAAGATTCGGCACAGCCGAATATAGCTTTCTTACTTGTTTTAATTTAACATCAGAATTTGTCAATACAATTGCAACTGTATGTTAATGCGATCACTTTTTAATTGAAAATAAGTCAAAAATACAAATTTTTATTTCTAAGTAAGCTTTTTTAATTTTTTTTGAAACTTAACATATTTGAAGAGATTAAAGATTTATTAGAGTCGTATTTATTAAACAGTCCAATCTTATACTTGGGTGGTAAGGTGATATAGAAAATCGGCAAAACCCGGTAGAAAATGGCTTACTTATTTTTGTTTCGCTTTTTTAAAACGTCATTAAATGTACTGTATTATATTTTCTCCCCTACTATATCCAATTTCATTTTATTTTTTTAATAAAATTAACTTTTTTATTAAAGCCATCAAATGTCATAAGCATAAATAATATTAAAAAACAGTCTGTGGGATTTGACAGATTTGTAAAATATTATTGAGCAATTTTAAATACATAAATAATTACATGTAAATCATTGTTAGGTTTCAATTTAATTAAAATTCATAAAAAAAAATCAATTCAATTAATATATATTTACATTTAAAACCACAATACTCTTCTATCGATTTAATAACTAATTTGTTTTTTTATTTGTTTTTTTCAGGTATTATTGATTAAAATATCCTGAGGTGATGTATACGATAATTATACAACTTATTTTCACATATATGTTTATTAGGGTGGTAGCAAAATGTATAGGGGATTTTTTTAATTGAATATCTCACGGGCGAAATATTGTGTCACATGGTCTTAAACTGCTGTAGAACAAATTGGAACCAAATCAGATAACTTAAACCCGTGCCTCTTTGAGGTCAAAGCTCACAATATTAAAAAAAAATCCATAAAAAAAAAAAAACATTTTCGTTGTTTTATTTTTTGTTTTTTGAGTGTTAGTGAGCTTTGTTAGCTTATGAACAAAAAATAAAGTTCATTCCGATCGGACACGATTTTCAATTCCAAAAAAATTGAGACAGGTTGGGACTTACTCTAAAAATTTTCAAAAATTTTTTTTTTAGTTCTGACAAGCTTCATTAAAGATTTTTTTCTGCTCTTTATAAAACGTTTTCTTTTTTTATTTATGTCTAAAATAGGGCCAAAACTCCATTTTGCACTTTTTGACCCAAATTTTAGACCAAAATACGATGTCACAAAAAAAAAAATAAAATTTATTTTCAAGATCAATTATTAAATTGATTGTCAAAATTAAAAAAAAAAAAAACAATTTTTGAAAAATTTTTAGAGTAAGCAACCAATCTCAATTTTTTTTTTTCGGATTTTTTTAATGAACTCTTTTGCCGTTAAAATTAAAAAAATAGTAATAAAAATTTTTTTTTTTGTTTGTATGGAACTTTTTCTTTACCTTGTGAACATTAACCTTTAAGGGCAAATTTGTTCTACATTATTTTAAAATCAATTGGCACAATATTCCGCCCGGGAGATGGTAACAATCTAAAGTTGAAATTTCGCAGCCTCCCTAATGTGTGTATAAAGGTAATTAATGTGAGATATTATTTAATAATAAAAGTAGATGTTTTTCACACACTTAAAGAAAAATGCTTCTTTAAATTAATGAAACGGTTTCATCACATACCATTAATTTTGAAAATAAGTTTCTTTACATTAAAAAGGATTTTCTTTAATATGATTAATCATGTGTGTCATCAATATTTATGTAACATAACTTTTTAACAAAATCGCAAAAGAAAACACAAAATATGCTTAAAATTTCTAAAAAAAACTTATAACGTGACTGGTTAAAATTTGACTTATCACTAAACTGTCCCAAAAATGCCAGCGAATTTTGTACTCTTGCCCAAAACATTAAATCATGATAATGTTTTGCGGAAGATTTGGGTGTACTTGCCAAAGCAAAGTTTTTTTTAGAAAAAATAATGTTATATTACTTCGCTATTCCATGCACAACAAATTGAAATATCAGTCGAGGACCCCATTAAAAAACCAAAAGAGCTGAAAGTGCTCCTATACGGAAATTTGTAATATCAACTAACGTTTGTAAATATTAATTGTTGAAAAAACAATTGATAAATGAGTTTGTAATAGTTCTCCTAAATTATTATTTGTATTGACAAACGTACACCCAAAAAATTACATAGTTGATGATTACTATTTTTTCAACTATGTCATAGGTGAAATAACCCCAACTATGCCATAGTTGATGAGACATAGTGGTTGTTAACTATGTTTCTTTTAAATAAACAAATCAACTATGGAAAAAGTTACTGACAACGATGTATTTGATAAAAATGTAAAAATAGTAGCTAATCACTATTTAATAGTTGTTTTTATTAAAAAGCAGACGTAGTTGATATATACTATGTAATACTAGAAGTAGTTGTTATAAATGACCTATTTTTTTTAAATAAAAATGCAATATTTTGGTTTATATTTTTTTAATTAATTTATTAAAATTATACAATAAATATTATACGCTTATACCATACCATAAGATACATTTTCATTTTCATTAAATTTGTTTTTTGAGATGCGCATTTAAAGTTGGTTGAATACAATCAAATTGTTCTTCTTCCATGGTAATTGATGTGGACTCAAACAATTGAAAATTATTAATTGTTTCATTATTTTTTTTTTAATTCTGACACTTTTCTGTTTTTATATTTTTTTTTTATTTTTTATTTTTTTGTTCGTTTTGAACTGTTTTGAGTTTCAAACTTTCAAATTTTAAACAAATCGTTGTGATCAACTTTGTCCATAGTTGTTATTGATTATAAATAGTTGATTTGAAATTTATTTAAAACAACTATGGATTTTGTTAACTATGCTACTATGAAATTTTTTGGGTGTACAAAATCTTAAATTTTTGTTCAACAAAGAAATTCAACAAACACAAAACGTAATTTGTTGATCTAACAAAAGAAAAAAAAATAAATTTTGTTTTCAACAAAGAAATTCAACAAACACAAACGTCATTTGTTGATATGGTAAAGGAATTCAACAAACGAATTTGTGATATCAACTAACAGTATTAGTTGTATTGACATATTAAAACTTTTTTTATAGGAAAAAAAATTAAAAATAAATTGATTAAAAATCGAGATTAATATTGAGATTAAACAAAAGTATTTTGTTAGTCGATATCCTTTTTTTAACACTTAAGAATCTATTTTACTTTTATCGTTTTACCGTTTTTGTATTATGTTGAAAATTCTTTTTTTTTCGTATGTTCTTTATTGAGTTAAAATTTTTCAACATGAACCCCTGATTTCCTTCAATGTCTCCGAATTTGATGAAACTTTGTGTATATGTTGAGACTTATAATACTTATATTCAGACAAAATTTGAGACCATTAACTTCCGTGGTTCCAGAAATATGACGTGTCAAAAGTCAAGAAAATCTTTTAAAGGATTAAATATAAACATTTATATTTTCAAAAGTATTTCAGCTATATTACGGCTGTTATCTTAGCTACATTGTATTCATGTGTAGTACTCGTACATTACCATCAACTTTACTTTTTTCACCGTTTTATTTTATGTATTTGCAAAAATATTCAAAAATAATAATTAAATATTCATGAGATTTGGAAAAAATTTCCTACTTGGCAACACATTTTCGTTAATATCTCTGGACTTAATACGTTCACCAACGCGAAATTTTTAGACCTTGTAGCTAAGACTCAAACCATTAACATACATTTTTTCAGATTTTTAAAAATGTCGCTTTTTTTTGATATATTTTCGCGAATCGCGAATTGTGCAGAAATACAAAAAAGATCACAAAATAAAAATTTTCGCGAAATGATATATTAAAAGTGATGGTTTTGCCTTTAAAAAAAGCTATCTGGGAGTGATATAGCTCAAATACTTTTCAAGATATAAATATTTATAATTTATCCTTTAAAAGATTTTCTTGACTTTTGAAACGTCATATTTCCAAAACTACGGAAGTTAAAAGTCTTAAACTTTGTTTGAGTATTAGTCGAGTAAGTCCCTACATATATACCAAATTTCACGAAATTTGGGTCGATTGACGTCAAAAATTCAATTTTTTTTGCTATGTTGATATGGATTTACTCTAAGTATTTCTTTATTTTTTGTATACACATGTTTTATCTTCGTTTTATACAAACATAGCAAAAAATATAACTATCAATAGATTAGATAATAAAGCGATTTTTGCCAAACCAATGGGCACATGTTAAAGCCAAGGTTGTTTTCTACACGTTAACCATCTCATATGCAAGAATTAAAGTATATGTCCTTTAGTTTAACTGCAAAACACATGTTAGTATCCGGAAAAAACTTTAAAATATTCCCAAAAATAGTTAAAATTGAACTTTGAAAATCACTTTTACGACAGAAAACGATCAAGTTTTTAACAAATTTGTTTACAAATAGGTCGAACTATTGTAGGCAGGCACGATTTTGCAAAAAAACGCGATTTTCAAAAATTGGATTTTAGCACCTTGTTCCACACATACATTCAATTGTTAGCTTATATAGTCAAACTGAGGTGGCGTCCTGCAACTTTTTTAAAATTAGACACCAGTCTAAAAACATTATCATGTTAAAAACAACATATATTCCGAGACCGGATATATAAAAACTTCTCAAGCCCCGAAAAAATTTAAAAATGTTCAAAGGTCCTTTTTTGAAGTAAAAAAAAAAATCAATACAAATGCTTCAAGAAAGAAAAATTCCAAGTTAGAAAACTTTTTTTTTGAAAAAGTTTTATATATTGTTATATATTGTCAAAAAAACTTTATCATATTGATGAAAAGTTACATCAAAATGATGAAATGTTATTTTTTATAAAATTTAAGGCATTATCAATATAAGAACGAATTTTCATCAATAACATGTCACTTTATTATCATTATGATGAAACTTTTCATCATGTTGATGACTATATGCCCTGCAAATTTAAGAAACAATCACAAATATTGTAACTGATGGCACTGCATCATAATATTGATGATCAGGGACAAGACCTTAATGCACTATAAAACTATGGCGCCTAAAATATGCACTAAAAAGTCTTAAAATATGCACAAAAAATCTTAAAATATGCACTAAAAATCATAGATATCCACTTGGTTTTTTACTTTTATTAAAAAAAAAAACATAAAATTTGAATTCAGTTTGGCATTTTAAGCTCAGATATGCATATGTACACACTGTATGTTATTAAAAACATAAAAATTATCTAAAAAATTTAGTAATTGCTTTAATGCAAAAAAAAATCCAAAAAACTAGCTAAACAAATTTTATTTATACATTGTTAGTTGAACATTTTTTCTGTGTATATTTTTAAAAAACAATTTCTTTTGAATACATTGATTATTTTAATTTATATGTTTATTTCCTTAAGCTTAATTAAAAATTTTAATTACACAAATAGGCGAAACAAGTTCATTTAAATTTAATTAAAAAAAATAAGAAACAATTAAAAAAACATATTCGGTCAGACCGAGAGTATAATGCTGTTAATGCCAAAAGGCCTTAAAATCTTTTCCCACTAATGCCGTATTGTTCTAATCCGATAATTCCCATTTTCATATCTATATAAAGGCTGAATGATCTAAATGATAGAAAGTTAGTTAAATAACTTTCTATCTCTTTCCCTCCATTAAGGCCTAAAACAAATGTCATAGTCTTAGATACCTTTTTCCGCTCTTAGCAATAAATTTTTCCATCTTGTCAATCTAACATCCCTACTAGCAGACAAGGAAAAACCATAAAAATTAAAATTCGTTATTGATAAAATTCAATTTTAAATTTTTCAAAAAATTCAATTTTGAATTTTAAATAAAATTCTAAAAAATTTTATTTTAAATTCTTAAAAGATATAAAATTCTAAAAAATTTTATTTAAAATTCTTAAAAGAATTTTATAAATAAAAAAAAATAATTTTTTTTTCATACAAATAAATATATTTCAAACAAGTAAATATTTTAATAATGTTCGAGTATTTCTATATATTAAGATAACTTAATTAGCTAAATACATCCTCATATGATAGTAAATTGCCACTATCTTCTAATTTAATGTAATTTAATAATTTACTTACAATTAGTTCAAACTTATAATGCAATAGAATTTTTTTAGTAATTTCCAAATTCTGATCCACTTATTTATAGAAAACCTCTTAAAAAATTCTCGTATTTTAATGTAATTCTCTAATTCTGAAAGCTTTTTCGATCAGAAACTTTATAAAGAAATTTTGTACTCTTTTCTAAAAATAGAATCTTTAATTTTATAGCAATTTTCTATAAAAAAAAGTGTTTTCAGAGGCAGTTTTTCAGATTCTGAAACATTTTTCATATAGAAAATTATTTGGGTTTAAGACATTTTTCTAAAGAAACATTTTAAGACACTATTTCAACAGAAAATTTGCAGATTTAGAGATAAATTTTCTATAGAAAATTCTTACAAAATTCTTACAAACAGAAAAATGTTTAGATTCAGAGTAATTTTTTTCGTTCCAAAAAATCTCACATCTAATTTAGTTTTCTATAGAAAAGTTCATTGATCAATGATTTTTATAAAATATTCTCAGATTCTAAAAGATAAAAAAAAATCATATTCTTAAAAATATTTCCATAACAAAAATTATTAGTTTTGAAAATATATTTCTCATAGAATAGCTCAGATTGAGAGACAAAATCAGCTGGTGATTTTGTCTATCGGCTCAGAGCTTTGCTATCTACTCCTGGATTTTTTCGTCCACCACTACATCCATATTCTGGCTAAACAATGCCGTACAACAGTGTTTAACGGAAATTCAGTATCCAATACAAATTTATACATTTACATAGGTCACTCTGATGAACCGGGTGTTTTAAAATTGTGCTGATGTCTGTAACTATTCGAAATATTGGAGCTAGAGCCGCCTTTACTCGCTTTTGAGCAACATCCGTCACTTTGACTGTCTGTCCTCTGTTCTTGGTTATCATTCGACTAACTTCGAATAAAATTCAAGCCATATCTTAAAATCTTATTAATTTTATTTAATTCCCACAAGTGCTTTTTGTAAACAATTGATGAGTACTTATTTTTTTGTCTCACATCCTTTCACATCTCATTATATTCACTTTTAATAATCTTTTTTTTCAATTATACGTACACACTTACATATTTGTTATATTATAATTGAATTTTTATTTTTATGTTTTTCCCTTACATACATACTTAATAATATTTATTTTCCAGAAAATGTTTAACTGAGATTTAAAAATAATCCTTTTGGTAATACAATCAATGCAATTGTTGTTTCGACTTCCGATACAATACTCAGATAAACAGATTAATAAAAACAAGTAAAAAATTTTAACTTCGGTCGTACCGAATAAATTGATACACTCCATAATGTTAAAAAGATTATTTGAAAAAAAATATTGTTAAAAAAATTTTGTAAAAGAATTTAATTAAGACAGCTAAGTATTTCTATTCAAAATTCTAACACAATTATAACAAGTAGAAAAGTCAAATTCGACTTGGCCGAATCTATAAATACCCTCCACAATGCCCTTTTTAAGTAATAGTACATTTTCTAAAGTGAAAAAAATAAAATTTTTGATTAGAAATATTTTATTTTGTGTAAAAAACTTTTTTTTAAACTAATTTTTGAAAAAAAAAAATAATTTACTAAATTTTTTTTTGAGTGTAATATTTTTTTGAGTGTAACATTTTTTTCGAGTGTATTTTTTTTTTGTTAGTGTAAAAATATTTGTGAGTGATAAAAATGCGTTGTAAAATATTTTTGTGACTTACCAATGTTTTTAAAACATGTTTAACGGGTTTTCAACACGTGAATTTAAGGTGGGGCGAATCTGAAATTTACGGTTTTGATAATAACTTTTGAACCACTAACCCGATTTGGCTGAAATTCAATACGAACCAGCCCAGGGGAACGGCAAATATATATGCCAAGCTTCAGAATCCTCAGAATTGCCTTTAAAAAGTTATCGTGTTTTTTATCTCGTAAATTCGTGAAAAACCCTTGCCGAAATTCACTCTTGCTCATAACTTTTTAACTACTGGACCGATTTTGCTGGCTTGCAATACCAACCTGACCAGGTGAATGCCAAACATATATGCCAAACTTCGGGAGTGTCCGTAAAGCTTTTCAAAAGTTAGCGTGTTTTCAACAGACGGACGGACATCGATAGATCGTCTTAGAATCGAACGAGAATCATGAATATATATACTTTATGGAGTCTTAGACCAATATTTTGAGGTGTTACAAACGGAATGACAAACTTATATATACCCTCTATCACTAGAGTGGAGGGTATAAAAAAAAAGCCGTTTTATAATTCCCTGAGTCCCGTACTGGACTCATATCATAGGACAATCCAGACAAAAATCAGAAAATAATAGAAAACTCTGTTTAATTTTTATTAAAAAATGAAAATTGTTTTATTCGACCTTTAAAATATTATATTTTGATTACGTTTATTCTAGCTCGAAATCATTATTTTCTTTACTAATTAAAACTATGATTTTTCGGAATTTTTATACCCTCCACTTAGTGATAGAGGGTATATATAAGTTTGTCATTCCGTTTGTAACTCATCGAAATATCGGTCTGGGACCCCATAAAGTATATATATTCATGATGCCCGATCGATTTTAAGACATTCTAGCGATGTCCGTCTGTCCGTCTGTCTGTCTGTCTGTCTGTCTGTGGAAAATGCTCTCGCGAACAAAATATTGCACAGAGATGACTGAAACTTAACATATATATTGGAAGTTCTCCCGAGAAGTTTGGTATTGCATTTGAGCGATATCGGTTCAGCGGTTCAAAAGTTATGAACGCAAATGTAAGCACACCTCAAAAATTTCAGTACATTCAACATAACCTAAAAATACAAAATGCTTTAATTCGGCTTCTGGTTGACATATGTGAACATAATTGAACAAAAAACGGTATTTAAACAAGTACGAACATATTTTTTGACAAAAAAAGAAAAAAATCGCGGATTTTTTTTTTTAACAAAATTTTTTTTCGCGGAATTTTTTTTTAAATAAATAATTTCCTTTTAAATAAAGTTTTTTGCAATAATCTTTTTGAAATTGTGGAGGGTATTACTACATTCGGCAAGGCCGAATTTAACTTTTTTACTTGTTTTTTTATCGTTTTATTGATTATATCAATAAACACAAGATTTCCCTGCATCTTTATTGCGTTTAAATCAACTCTAAAAAAAATGCTTCAATTAACGCTGAAAAGATACATGATTTTACTGCGACTTAATAGCGCTTTATCAGTACTATCAAAAAGTGCTTTAAACTGTGGCATCGCCAGTAAAAATCATGTATGAATTTAGGTGGTTTTGATGTGCTCTTTGACTAGTGATTCCTTTCCAAAAGCTGCTTCCAGTTAAGCAAAATTTATGATGGAATATTAAAATATTAGCCTTTAGTGGCTTTTGGGACTAAAGTAGTGCAGTGGGTCATGAGTAATGTAATTGGCAATCATTACCTTTCACAATACATTACCCAGTTTTTTTCTGGGAAGTGTACCCATTTCTGAAATTCTTCCTATGGAATCTTTATTCTTATTTGTTTATCTGGTTAAACAAATCGTGTGACAAAAGTGTTGCAAAATATCAACTTTAATTTCGCTATAAAAAATGTTATCGAATGTTGTGGAGCCTTTCGATTAAGCCTTTCAATTTACTCTCTGGAATCTTTATATTTGTAAGTATTGTCCGACCAATTCCATCTTATACAGGCAGACCAGTTCCATCTTCCACTTTTTAAATATATTTAGATTCAATTGCATCTTGCAATTTATCATAAAAAATAAATAATTTGCCTCCTGTGAGGATTGAACTCACGACCCCTGGTTTACGAGACCAGTGCTCTGCCACTGAGCTAAAGAGACTCTTGATTGAATTTATGAAGTTTAACTTGTTGAATTTTTTTCTTTAAATAGATCAGAACACTCTAAAAAATTAGTTTTTCTACAATCAAAATTGATGTTTCTACATATTTTGTTATCATTTTATTGATTATATCAATAAACGCAAGATTTCCCAGCATCTTTATTGCGTTTAAATCAACTCTACAAAAAAGCTTCAATTAACGCTAAAAAGATACATGATTTTACTGTGACTTAATAGCGCTTTATCAGTACTATCAAAAAATGATTTAAACTGTGGCATCTCCAGTAAAAATCATGTATGAATTCAGCTGGTTTTGATGTGCTCTTTGACTAGTGATTCCTTTCCAAAAGCTGCTTCCAGTTAAGCAAAATTTATGATGGAATATTACAATGTTAGCCTCTAGTTGCTTTTGGGACTAAAGTAGTGCAGTGGGTCATGAGTAATGTAATTGATAACACAATGATACAAAATCGAACTTTCAGAATCGGAATGGGATGAAACCAAAAGCAAATGAAAGCTTACGTTTTCCATAAAAAAACCCTCAAGGCCTTTTTTTTAGGTCAGAGCTAGATTTTTTTTACACACCTTAAAATTTGTTGATTTTAAAGCATTTAAAGTTTTTGTGTTCTAAACATGTCCTACTTTAAGGGCCCCTGATGGTGCCCATATTGAACATGTAGGGTCCAGCTTCCAAACTTAAGCTCAAAATTACTTTAGCTATAACTGGTATGAATTTTGCTGCAATCGGTCGACTACTTATTTACTGAATAGCCAAATTATTAAAATAAACCACTGTACACCGTTGCGTATGATTGTTATTTAAAGGCAATTACAATATTAATCATACGCCACTAATACAGTTTTCAAGCATTTATTATTATAATTATAATAAAATTTCACTAACTTCAAATGCGTGTAAAAAAAATCTAGCTCTGAACTAGAAAAAAGCCTTGAGGGTTTTGTTATGGAAGATGTCAACTTTAATTTGCTTTTGGTTTCATCCCATTCCGATTTTGGGTGTTGCACTGTGTAATCATTACTTTTCACAACCCATTACCCAGTTTTTTCTGAGAAGTGTCCGCATTTCTGGAGTTCTTCCTATATAATCTTTATTTTTTATTTGTTTATCTGGTTAAACAAATCATGTTGTGATAAAAGTGTTCCGAAATATCAACTTTAATTTCGTTATAAAAAATGTTTTCGATTGTTAGGACCTTTTCGATTAAATCTTTTCAATGAACTCTCCGGAATATTTATATTAACAATTAATGTCCAACCAATTCCATCTTATACTGGCAGACCAGTTCCATCTTCCACTTCTTAAATATATTAAGATTCAATTATATCTTGCAATTTATCATAAAAAAAATATAATTTGCCTCCTGTGAGGATTGAACTCACGACCCCTGGTTTACGAGACCAGTGCTCTGCCACTGAGCTAAAGAGACTCTTGATTGAATTTTTGAAGTTTAACTTGTTGAATTTTTTTCTATAAATAGACCAGAACACTCTAAAAAATTAGTTTTTCTACAATCAAAATTGATGTTTCTACATATTTTGTTATCATTTTATTGAATAATGCTTCATTTAACGATGACAAGATACATGAATTAACTGCGGCGTAATAGCGCTTTATCAGTGCTACCAAAGAGTGCTCGAAACGGTAACATCGCCAATAAAAATCATGCATAAGTTCAGGTGGTTTTGATGAGCTCTTGACTGGTGATTGCTTTCCAAAAGCTGCTTCCAGTTCAGCAAAATTTTTGCTGGAATATTAAAATATTAGCCTTTAGTGGCTTTTGGGCCAAAGTAGTGCAGTGGGTCATGAGTAATGTAATTGGCAATCATTACCTTTCACAATACATTACCCAGTTTTTCTGGGAAGTGTACCCATTTCGGAAATTCTTCTAATGGAATCTTTATTCTTATTTGTTTATCTGGTTAAACAAATCGTGTGACAAAAGTGTTGCAATATATCAACTTGAATTTCGTTATAAAAAATGTTATCGATTGTTGTGGAGCCTTTCGATTAAGTCTTTCAATTTACTCTCTGGAATCTTTATATTTATAAGTATTTTCCGACCAATTCCATCTTATACTGGCAGACCAGTTTCATCTTCCACTTTTTAAATATATTTAGATTCAATTACATCTTGCAATTTATCATAAAAAAATAAATGATTTGCCTCCTGTGAGGATTGAACTCACGACCCCTGGTTTACGAGACCAGTGCTCTGCCACTGAGCTAAAGAGACTCTTGATTGAATTTATGAAGTTTAACTTGTTGAATTTTCTTCTTAAAATAGATCAGAAAAAATTACTAAAAAAAAATAGTTTTTCTACAATCAAAATTGATGTTTCTACATATTTTGTTATCATTTTATTGATTATATCAATAAAGACAAGATTTCCCTGCATCTTTATTGCGTTTAAATCAACTCTACAAAAAATGCTTCAATTAACGCTGAAAAGATACGTGATTTTACTACGACTTAATAGCGCTTTATCAGTACTATCAAAAAGTGCTTTAAACTGTGTCATCGCCAGTAAAAATCATGTTTGAATTCAGGTGGTTTTGATGTGTTCTTTGACTAGTGATTCCTTTCCAAAAGCTGCTTCCAGTTAAGCAAAATTTATGATGGAATATTACAATATTAGCCACTAGTTGCTTTTGGGAGTTAAGTAGTACAGTGGGTCATGAGTAATGTAATTGGTAATCATTACTTTTCGCAACCCATTACCCAGTTTTTGCAGAGAAGTGTCCCCATTTCTGATCTTTATTATTTATTTGTTTACCTGGTTAAACAAATCATGTTGTAACAATAGTGTTGCGAAATATCAACTTAAATTTTGCTCTAAAAAATGGACCTTTTCTATTTAATCTTTCGATTAACTCTCTGGAATCTTTATAAGTATTTTCCGACCAATTCCACCTTATACTGGCAGACCAGTTCAATTTTCCACTTTTTAAATATATTTAGATTCAATTATATCTTGCAATTTATCATAAAAAATAAATAACTTGCCTCCTGTGAGGATTGAACTCACGACCCCTGGTTTACGAGACCAGTGCTCTGCCACTGAGCTAAAGAGACTCTTGATTGAATTTATGAAGTATAACTTGTTGAATTTGTTTTTTTTTAAATAGATCACAAAAAATTTGCTTTTTTACAATCAAAATTGATGTTTCTACATCTTTTGTTATCATTTTATTGATTATATCGATATTGTAATTCAAGTTAACGGTAGCATTCCTTTGCGAAAGACCAAGCACCCCAACAAAATATAAAAGATACAGATAGGAATATTTTTGGAATCTGCATGCAATAGAAACGATATTATTTATTTTGTTGGGATGCGTTGTCTTTCGCAAAATAATGCTACCGTCAAGTTTTGTTCTAATATCAATATAATCTATAAAATGATAACAAAAGATGTAAAAAAATCATTTTTGATTGTAGAAAAACTAATTTTTTAGAGTGTTCTGATCTATTTTAAGAAACAAATTCAAGAATTCAACAATTTAAACTTCAAAAATTTACTCAATAGTCTCTTTAGCTCAGTGGCAGAGCACTGGTCTCGTAAACCAGGGGTCGTGAGTTCAATCCTCACAGGAGGCAAATAATATTTTTTATAATAAATTGCAAGATTAAATTGAATCTAAATAAATTTAAAACGTAGAAGTTGGAATTGAACGGCCAATACTTATAAGATGGAATTGGTTGGTCAATACTTATAATTATAAAGAATCCAGAGAGTTAATCGGAAATTTAAAACACAAGCTATCAAGGTTAGGTTAGGAATGGTGGAGCTCAAAATTATGAACTCCTCCCATAGACCGGATACCACATGTTCCTTCAGCGACTTGGATAAAAAAACGTTAGTTCATGTTACAGTTTAACTGACAAAAGGTCCATAACTGCAAATTCTTCCAGACTCTCAAGTTCTGCTTTGCCTAATGCTCACTCGCGATGACTGGCTAATGCAGGGCATTTGCGCAGGATATTTTCCCTTCTGTTAAGAGAAAGTAGGAAGCAAACTGCCAATCACTTCTCGATCTTTAGTTCTGAATCGTGAGTTTAATATGAACGAAAGCTCCTACCCCATCTGGACCTAGCTTTGCAAGTTCATCAGTTTTTCCGTTGTTGTCTTTTTGTCGTTTATGGCCTGGTACAAACATTCGAGCAACGAGGTTATTGCCGGCTAGTTTTTGAAGAATCTCGTAACCTAGCTATCAAAAATTCACAAAAGATTTAATCGGAATGGTTCACAACAGTCGATTAAATTCCTTTTAACGAAATTTATGTAGATATAGCAATTTTTTCACAACATGATTTCTTTAACCATAGGTCCAGATTTCAATCGTAATATTAGCATGTGTCATATTTTTAAATATTTTATGGCAAAGGAAGAAGTTGATCTCATAATACATGCAAAATATATTCTTTAACTTATTAAAATATTTTAATATGAGCTTTAAAAGTCTCTTTAGCTCAGTAGTAGAGCACTGGTCTCGTAAACCAGGGGTCGTGAGTTCAATTCTCACAGGAGGCAAATTTTTTATCTGTCTTTTTTTACCAAATTGGTTATTTAAAATAAGAATAGTTATGCAAAGGTAAAGGAGAAATTGGTGTAGCATTACCTATATGGTGATTCTAATAAAATGCAAAAAATCATCAAAAATTTTTGATAAAAGTTGATGGATCTGAAGATGCAATAATTTTGTCATCACAAGATTTGTTTTAATAAACTTTTAAACAAAATCCAGAGTCTTTTAAGATCAGGGACACAGAACTGGAAGTATTGGGTTTAATATTCGTTTAACAATAAATTGCTTGTTAAAAATCTGTATTTTATAAATATATATTCTAGTAGAAGGGAAAGAACTTGATCTCACAATATACACAAAAAATATATTCTCATAAGAACCTACAAACATCCTAATTCACACTTTGCTGAAATTCTTAATATAAAGTTTTTCAATATCTAGAGCCTCTTTAGCTCAGTAGTAGAGCACTGGTCTCGTAAACCAGGGGTCGTGAGTTCAATTCTCACAGGAGGCAATTTTATTTTTTTTATAATAAACTTATTAAAAACTCAATGAAACGTTTAATATTTTATTGGTAGCGGAAACTTCCATTTCACAATACTTAAAAATTGATTTTTATCCATCAGCAACCCAGCCGTTTGAGAGTAGAAATCACCAGAAGGAGGCTTCATATAATAGGTCGAGTTTTTTTTTACATTACTAATATGTTAGATTCAACTGTATAGCTAAATATTTCAACACTCAAATTTAAAATAAAGATTCAATGGAAGAATTCCACAAATGGGGACACTTCCCAGCAAAAATGGGTAGTGAAAAGTAAAGATTACCAATTACATTACTTATAATAACCTCTCATTACCCACTGCATTACTATAGTCCCAAAAGCAACTTCTGGTTAATTATGTCATATTCCAGCAGAAATTTCGCTGAACTTAATGCAGCTGTTAGAAAAGAATCACGAGTCAAAGAGACTATTTAAACCACCTAAATTTATAAACTTAAAATTTATATAAAAAAGGCCACATTATTAAACAATATGTGCCTTCTGGAAAATTCCGGTTACTCCCGAACTAACAATAATATTGTCTAGAGCAAAAATATGTGTCGACTTAAATTTAATAAAGATTATTTCATACTCATATGAATATCGTAGGTCTATATCTTCACAAAAATACCAGACACGTGCACGAATGCATTTAAAAATCGTTTAGAGACATTCTAAAAATTTAGAATGTACCAACATTCTATTCTTTCAGTTCGGAACGAATGAATAACATATTCTATGCTTGCAATACAAAAAAAAACCGGTACAGTATTTTATAATTAGAAAAATTCTAAAATACTGTACTCTGAAGCAAATAAATCAAATGATTTTTTAAAGAAAAAAGGTTTTTTATTGACAAATTTTTTTGTTTTATTACGTTTTTTTTCACAATCTTTTTTTTTTGACAATTTTTTTTTATATCTCATATTTTCACTCACTCACCGAATGAAAAGTTTTATTTTCAAAAATTTCGTTCGTTCACTCAATCCATAATGAATGAAAATTTAGAATTTTGAAATTGAATATGCTAGTATCTCGAAAAGTAAGCAAGATAGAGCAAAACGGAGCAAAATTATGGATCAAAATCGATGGCGACCTTTTATGGAAAGTTGAACTCTTTACATCGTCACCTTATTATTGTTTTGCTCCATACGCCATTTTTGAAATAAATGAGTTAGGAATTGAATACATATAATATAAATATCCTCTTTCTTATTCCGAAGTCCGTTGTTTAAAACCTCTTTTCAAATTTGAGATATCCAGCATTTTCTAAGAAAAAACACACCATTTTGACGTTTTTTGAAAATTTGCGTTATAGAAAAGGCTCTAGATTATTTAAAAATTAACGGATCTTGCATATTTTTGGAATGAAGATTAATTATGCTGGTACTATTCTACGTACCAAATTTTAATACCGTAACTTTTGAACATTTCAAGTAATGTCACATTCGCCATTTAGGTTGTGTGGGAGGTAGGCGTGTCCATTGACCGATCATCCCCATTTTTAATACCATGCAACCTGACTATACAAGTGTAAATACCCAGTTTTATCGATCTAGCTCTTTTTGTTTCATTGTTATTTTGTTTGGCACTCAGAACTCATTTGCTCCATGTCACACAAAAGTCCCAAATGTGTAAGCAAAATTGGATATGGAGCATAATACCATAAAATCTTATTTTCTTAAAAGTTTAAAGTCTTTTATTTATTTATTTATTTATTATATGTAAGAGTCTGAAAACTAAAAGCTTTGTTTACAATATATGTAGCAACTGGTAAACATTAAAAAAAAATCCATCGATTACTTTTCGAGAAAATTTAAAGTAAGTTGTTGGCCTATGTAGCAAAACAAAAATAAGCCGACGACATGTGTGAACCCTATTGTGGTCTAAACATTTAATCAAAAAAATTCGAATTCTCGGTAATTTTTAAAAGCTCATATCGCGATAGCTACTGCCAACACGACAAAAAGTTGTGAAGAATTTTTTTTGGATCATAGAACAAGACCACAGAACACCCGAAAGCAATTCGAGCAATAGGTTTTGAGTTATTTAAGTTTTTAGGACCCAATGGGTTAAACGCACTTAAAACTAAAATAACCCAAAAACTATTACTCGGACTAATTTCGGGTATACTTTGGTCTTGTTCTACGCTTCAAGAGCTACCAAATTTCTTCGCTACTTTTTGTGATGTCGGCGGTAGTTACCGAGATATGAACATTTTAAAATTTCCGGGAATTCAAATTTTTTGATTCAAAGTTAGAACCCAATAGAGTCCACACATGTGAAGAGGTTAACTTTGCAATTTTAGTTTTAAGACATTATTTTTAGGACCCAATAGGTTAAACATATTTTAAACTCAATTAACTCGAAAACTATTGCTCGAATTGCTTTCAGATGTTCTTTGAAAAATAATTTCTTCAAAAAAATTTTGGTATTTTTTAAAATATTTTTTTAATTAAAAAAATTCTTTCCAAAATTTACAATTTCGCTTATGAATTTTAAACCACTTCACTGATTTTGCCATATTTAAATATAGCAAAATCAAGTGGCAGTAGCCTAGGTTTAGTCTTTCGAAAGTTAGCGTGTTTTAAACAGACAGACGGATGGATAGACATCGCTAGATCGACTCAAATTCGATCGAGGATCATGAATATAAATACTTTATGGGGGCTTAGACCAATATTTCGATGAGTTACAAACGGAATGACAAACTTATATATACCTTCTATCACTAACATAAGTGAAGGGTATAAAACTATATCTCAGAACCCAAAGAGATATAGTTATATGAGATATAGTTAATATGAGAATTTTTCTCTACGGCGATTTTTTCGAGATATAACAATTTTTCTGTAGGAAAAGTTCCTAAGTACCCAGCAAAAAAAGTGCGGAGTACTTCTATTTGGAGTGCTTTAAAACTATAACAAATGTAATGAAATACATTTGAAATGAAAAAATCACACAAACAGTTTTTTCTGCTCCATAAAAAGTTGTTATTCAGCACTTAACTCATTACCTTCCGCGACACTCCCATACAAAGGTAAGTAGATATTCAGTAGATAAGAAGTACTCCGAGCTTTCAAACAACTTCCAACTACTTCCACGGAGTATTTCTTATCTACTGAATATCTACTTACATTTGTATGGAGGTGTCGCGATAGGTAATGAGTTAAGTGCTGAATATCTATGTATTTTGGAGTAGAAAAAACTGTTTGTGTGTTTTTGTCTTGTGTTTTTTGTTATTTTTGTTGTATTTCATTACATTTGTTATAGTTTTAAAGCACTCCACTGAGAAGTGGTAATGCCTTTTTTTGCAGGGGTATCTCAGCATTTTCTATATGAAAGTGTGTTAATTCCTAATTTCGGAACACGTTAATGGAAAATTCGACTCCAAAAGTTATTCAGAGTCGATGGGTAGACTTTAAGGTGGGTCTAGGTAGTTACAAACATCAGCACCCTGTATAGATGGGTATTTAAAAATTTGGCGGGGTCTTAAGTATGACATTTTTCCTATTTTTTTCATGTAATTTTAAACTTTTTATTATTATTTTTAGCCTATGAACTGTGGTTTAAACAAATCATATTTGAATTGGATTCCATACGCGAAATGTTAAATGACGAGGTGATTGAGGAGACAAAAACTTTGGAAATTTTAAAACGCCTTAATCGCATTGTGCTGATTCTGAAGGTAAAATAATAATTGTTTTATATTTGTATCAATGTCTGTTAATATTTATCTATTTTTTTTTTTTGTAGTTACTTGTCGATCAAGTACCAATTTTAGAAACTATGACCCCTTTGGATTTTATGGACTTTCGTAATTATCTTGCTCCTGCTTCGGGATTTCAAAGTTTACAATTTCGTTTAATTGAAAATAAATTGGGTGTTAAGTCTGAACACCGTGTCAAGTACAATCAAAAATATTCTGAAGCATTTGGTTGTGATAATTCAGCCATCAATGCCATCATACAATCTGAAGTTGAACCCTCACTATTGGAATTAATCGAAAAATGGTTAGAACGTACACCGGGCTTGGAAGAGAGTGGTTTCAATTTTTGGCACAAATTTCAAGTTAAAGTCGATTCATTTTTAAATGAACAAGTAAAAAGTGCCATGGTAAGTAAAAAAGAAAAAACTAAGAAAAACTCGCAATTAAAATTTATGTTCAATAAAAATCATACTTAATTAATTTTTTAATTGATTTAATTAAGAGATTAACAAATATTGCAACTTAAATGTACGTAGTTGATTTAAAAAGTAATTGGTGTTTTGGAATTTTTAGAAACTTTTAGAATTTTTAGAAAATCCTAATATTGATAAATATTTTAATTGAGTCAATTAAAAAATAACTGAAATATGCTTTTTAATTCAACATAATTTTAATTAAGACTTTTATTCTGTGAAAATATTACAAAATACTGGAAAATTAATTGTTTTCAAATATTTACAGAGTGAACCAGTTGAAACTGCAAAAAATTTTCGTTTACTGGATATTGAAAAACGTCGTGAAGTTTATCGCAGCATTTTTGATCCAGCCGTACATGATGCCTTAGTCACTCGCGGTGATAGACGTTTCAGTCACAGAGCATTACAAGGCGCCATTATGATTACATTCTATCGCGATGAACCACGTTTCAGTCAACCTCATCAGTTGCTGACTTTGTTGATGGATATGGATTCTTTAATTACAAAGTGGAGATGTAAGTGTTAGAATAATGAACCAATATAATAATTTTGGAAATAATTTGGGTCAAGATTGATCTCTGTACTACACACTGTGTAGTATCTACGAAAAATTAAGTGAACAAAATCCACTTATTCAGTTTAAAATCTAAGAAATCGGCTTAAGAAGTATTAAACATTTTTTATCCGAATTTAACAAGGGAAGTATCTCAACCCTTATGAAACGATTTGCATGAAACGTAAAATATTGATAAAAGAGATAATTCTAAGGTTGGGGTGTCTCGGCTAATCGGGGAATTAGGGGCTCAAAACATGGGTCAAAAAATGACGAAAAAATCGTTTTTTGGATTTTTCAGTCATTTCTTTCTAAGAAACTACATGATGTTCACATATGAGAGGAAAGGTTTTTTTAATGCCCATCCAACGGTGGCATAACCTTGTAAAAGTTTGGCTTCGTTAAATACTTTTTTTTATGAAAATGTGTAAATGTGTTTTTATATGAATACAGAGACCTACGATGTCCATATGAATACGAAATAATCTTTATTAAATTTAAGTCGACACGTATTTTTTCTCTAGAGGATATTCCTGTTATTTCGGGGGTTATCGAAATTTTCCCGGAGGTCCACATTGTTTCATAAGTGGATAACGAAATTTTGAAACACTGATATGGCCGAAATGCCGAGACACCCCAACCTTAAAATCGTCTCTTTTATATATATTTTAAGTTTCAAGCAAATCGGTTCATAAGGGTTGAGATACTTCCCTTGTAAGAACTTTTCTTTATGAAATTGGATCATATATTTTTAGACTTGCAATCTTTGGAAGCTGGTAGGAAACTGGGTTTTTGACCAAAAATTTGTTATTTCACCCATAAAAGAGTCCTAATATCGCATCATTTTCGAATTAAAAAAAAAACAAGTAGAAAAATTTAATTCGACTTGGTCGAATCTATGAATACCCTCCACAATGTTATCTGATAGTAATTTTCTAAAAAAAATTTAAAAAAATTGCATTACAAATTTTTTATTAGAAATATGTATATTATTTTGAGTCAAACTTTCATTTAATCAATCAAATTTTTTTGAGTGTACAATTTTTTTGACTGTCAACATTTTTTTGAGTCTGCCATTTCATTCAAAAAAATAATAATGTGTAAATTTTTTTTTTGAGTGTAAAATTTTTTTTTGAGTGTAAATTTTTTTTAGTGTACAAATTCTTTGTGTAACAAATTACTTTGTAAAATATTTTTGTTGTTTTATACCTACATATATGTAATACAAAAAAAAACTATTTCACATATTTTCCTCTTTTTATATTACCATCCTTTTCTTTAAAAACCAAAAACAAATTAACATTCAATCATACACATACTTTATTTGATTTTTTCCCGTTACATACAGTTACACTAACAATAACAAATATTTACTTGTCTAACAACTAAACTGCACCCCACGACAAGAAAACAAACAACAACAAGTTTTACAAAACTGGTATTTCACCATGCTATTAAAACTTGTTTAACGAGTTTTCAACAGTTTAAGGTGAAACAAATCTGAAATTCAGTGCATTGCTTATAACTTTTGAACCACTGAACCGAGTTTGCTGAAATTTAAAACCAAACAGCCTTGGGGAACAACAAATATATATGCTAAGCTTCAGTCCCCTCAGAATTGTCTTTCGGAAGTTATAGTGGTTTTAATCTTGTAAATTCGAAAAATACCCTTCCCGAAATTTACTATTTTGCTCATAACTTTTGAACCACTGGACCGATTTCGCTGGATTGCAATACCAACCTGATCCGGTAAATGAAGAACATATATGTCAAACTTCAGGAGCCTCCGTAAAGTCTTTCAAAAGTTAGCGTGTTTTCAACGGACAGACAGACAGACAGACGGACGGACGGACGGACGGACGGACGGACATCGCTAGATCGACTTAAAATCGATCAAGGATCATGAATATATATACTTTATGGGGTCCTAGACTAATATTTCGATGTGTTACAAACGGAATGACAAACTTATATATACCCTCTATCACTAGAGTGAAGGGTATAATGAACTCGCAAACATATACATTGTGTTGTTTACGTTAGGTTGTAAGTGTCTGCTGAGATTTTATGTCAGAACATGAGGCCCGTTGTGATACCACGGGGCTGTAATAGTACTACTAAGTAGTCTTTGTCGTTAAACAAATTTGATTTGGAATTTTGTGAAGCAAGTCTCTGACCAGAAGGTGTCGGGCAATGGCAGATGAAGTGTTCTATAGTTACCAAATCCTTCTCATCCATTCAACTCTGGCAAAAGTCATTTGACGGCCCATTTAACCGCTCAGCGTGTTTTCCTTTAAGGCAGTGTCCGGTAGCAACCACCATCGAAATCTCTCCTCATGGAAGCGATATCAGCTCGTTTATGCGTTTCTGATTAAGATAAGGTCCAGTCTGTGGTGTTGTCTCACACTTCCATCTATTTGCCCATCTCTGATTAGTCTCCGTAGCGGAACAAAGCGATATATTTTACTTGCAAGTCTCTAGAGGCAAACCAACACATTCAAATTCAATTGGAACCTGTAAGATGGTTCCCAGTCTTGCAAGCTTATCGGCTTTGCAATTCCCTGGAATGTCTCTGTGCCCTGGGTCCCATATAAGTCGTATATCAAACAACTTGGCCACCTCATTTAAGGGCGTGCGGCAGTTAAGGATAGATCTTGTTTTCAAAAACATTGACTCCAGGGATTTGACTGCGGCTTGACTTTCAGAATAGATGTTGACTGCAGTTGAAGACAATACATTGTAACTCAACCAGTCAGCCACTTCCTTTATTGCCAGCATCTCTGCCTGGTAAACACTGCAATGATCCGGCAATCTTTCGGTCGGCTCAGCCAAAGCTCCTCCGATTACTCTCAAAAGCCCACTTGTTCGTGCAGCCTCTATACATTTGTGTAAACATTTTTGGAGGCTCTACTACCCAGAATTTCCCTCATCCAAGACTCCCTGGATGGTCATAGTGGTAAAGTGGCGCGAAAAAAAGGCTCAAAAGAGGAAGCACAGTCCACATTTTGTGGTATTGCTATGGCCACAATCAATGCTCCTCCATTGCAGTATGCTATTAAGTCGAAATGCCGACATAGCCGCATACTGCCTACCCAATATGTCCAATGACATTAGGTGAAGTATGATTTCTAATGAGGCCGTAGGTGTGTTCGACGAGCACCAGTAATGCATATCGACGCCATTCTCTGTAAATTCGGGATAACGACACAGTTCCCCTTTGTCTCTAAAGCAGGCCACCAGACAATGATTCTATACAGCAGAATTGGACGCACCCCTGCTGTATAAATCCAATGAACTACTTGAGGGCTAAAACCCCATCGTTTTCCAATGGCCCTTTTACAGGAATATAAAGCAATCGTTGCTTTTCTCACCCGTTCCTCAATATTACGCCTGAAATTCAACTTCCTATCTAGAAATACTCCAAGATACTTGGCTCCATCTGAGAAGGTGATTTCAGTGCCGTCCAGAGAAATAGGATCAAAAGCAGGAATCTTTTTTTTTCCTTGAAAACAAAACAAGCTCTGTTTTACTTGGATTAACTCCTAGACCACAGTCTCTTGTCCATTTAGACAGATCTTTCAAAGAACCCTGAAGAATGTCCCTCAATGTTGGCAGAAGCTTCCCCTTTACCGCTATCGCGACATCGTCAGCATATGCGACAACATGACAACCACGTGCTTCTAGAGATAGTAGCATTGAATTCAGTGCCAGGTTCGAAAGAAGTGGCGAAAGAACACCTCCCTGTGGTGTGCCCCTATTTACAAATCGAGATATGACAGACGATCCGAATTTAGACGTTATACGTCTATTAGCAAGTAGGCCTTCCAGCATTAAAACGATCCCACGCTTTACTCCCAGACCAGACAATGCACCAATTATCGAGTCTGGGATGACATTATTAAAAGCTCCCTCTATATCAAGAAAGGCCACCATATTGTATTTCTTTAGCGAAAGCGATCTCGCGATGGTTCCAACGAGCTGATGAAGAGCTTTTCCGTTAATCTACCCTTGCTGTATGCATGTTGCCTTGTCGAAAGCAACCTCACTCTACGCAAATATGAGACTATCATTCGTTCCATTGTCTTTAACAAAAAAGAGGACAGACTAATTGATCTGAAATCCTTCGGAGCTGTGTGGGAACTTTTCCCAGCCTTCGGGATAAAGACGACTCCGGTATCCCTCCATTTTAAAGGAATATACGACCAGTTGATGCATGCTGTATATGGATTATACAGCCAAGGGGCTATATAGTCCGACACTTGCTGCATCTCAGCCGTGATTATACCATAAGGTCCAGAGGATTTATAGGGTCTGAAGCTTATAATCGCCCGATTAATGTTAGAATAGTTATTATTTACGAATCAATTTCAGATGTTTGGGCTTCAGAACGATCCAAAGCTTAAAACAGCGTCATTAAATTAACCGAAAAATGTGTGATTAGAAGAAGATCCAGCTACTCTCTACTGGAGGTAGGATCTTTCAGGTATCCTATGTGCAAGGAGAAGAAGCCAGAATATTGTTCAGCTTGGATGCCTCAGAAACGTTTTTTATGTTTCCACAGAAGTTTCTCCAAGAATCACATTTGGCAAATCTGATCGTCTTATTATTCTTTAGTTGCAGCCTATTGAAGAGTTTGCCTCTTTAAAGAGCTTTCTGCATGAATCTTTACTCGTCTGCAACTATTTTGACCACCAAGGTGCCTTTTTTTGCCCTAAGGCTTTGCAAAAGGGCAAGATGCATTAAACGACCTATTACAAGAATTTGTTATATGGTCAACCAGACAGTCAATTTCCGCCAAACTATAAGGTTCAGATAAGGGTACTTCGTCCAAAAGACCAGAAAAATCCCCCTATATTTCCCCCAGTTTGTTCTCCACCAGGGTTGCCAGAGTTGTTGGGTACAAAATCGTCAAAAATGTACGATTTTTATAAAAAAAAATCGTCAAAATCGTCATCCCATTTTGGCAAAATCAGAACAGGAAGAACAAAGCCCCCCCTTGTAAAACAAAACCTACCGCTGAAATTTTTTTTCTATATTTTTTGTAATATTTTTAAGCATATGAAATATTTTTATGAAAGAAAAGATTATGCAGTTGGGTCAAGTTAATTGGAAAATGATTTTTTTTTCTGTCCACCCTTTTTTGTGGGCACTTCTATAAAAAAATAATTATGATAAAATTGCGTAAATATCATACAAAATCAAAGAAAAAAAAAAGTCCTCCGCCAAAAAACTCCCTATAATTATTTTAAATTTTGGAGGAAAAATGAAAATGTAACACTCTCACTTGTTTCTTTTGTCCATTTTTGTACAAAAATATTGGTGGATATTTTTTTTTACTTAACAAAAAGCAAAAAAATATTCATTGAATACTAAATTTGTATTAAAAATTTGTTAAAAAGTAGACAAAATTGTCAGGTTTTTTTATTTTTAAAAATCATCATTTTTGGGGCAAAAATCGTCAAATCGCCATTTTGCTATTTTGAGGAGTAAAAATCGTCTAAATGCAGAGAAATCGTCAAATCTGTCAACAGTGTTCTCCGCAGATTTCATGAGACTGCCTGAACAGGGCCATGCTTCCTGAGTCAAAACTCAATGTAGCGATGTTCTGAGATGATGTGGGGTTTAAGACCGATTACAAATTATTACCAAAATAGAGAAATTTCAAACGATATTATGTATTTTACTAGAGAGAGGAGATTTTAAAAATGCAAAACATTTTCTTTTTAAATATATTAAATTTTGTGTTTTTATTTTTTCATATGCAGATAATCACGTCATTATGGTTCAACGTATGATTGGTTCACAACAATTGGGTACTGGCGGTTCTTCTGGTTACCAATATTTACGTTCCACATTAAGGTTGGTTTTAATTTAAACAATTATTATTTTCATTATGTTTTATTACTCAAATTCTATTTAATTTTTCTCTAGCGATCGTTATAAAGTCTTTTTGGATTTATTCAATTTATCAACATTCTTGATACCACGTGAAACCATACCGCCATTAGATGAAACTATGAGAAAAGAATTAATTAATTGAATTTTATCATTTTGTATAAATAAAACATTACTTTTCTTAAATTTAGTTAAATTTTCGTTTAATAAATCAAAGGGTTTAGCAGCACAAAAAAACTAATCTAACAAGAAGTCGTTAATGTAACAAGGGAAGTACTCCAACCGGTATGAAACAATTTAATTGAAACTTAAAAAAAATATAACAGAGACGATTTTAAGGTTGGGTTGTCTCGATTAATCGGCCATATATTGTTTTTTCACAAACAAATTTGGATCAAAATTTATATTTTTTTGTAATTTTACAATTTTTTTGTAATTTTACAAAGTTCCAAGATAATTAAAAAAAAAATGCCTGCGAATTTTGTACTCTTGCCCAAAACATTAAATCATGATAATGTTTGGCGGAGGATTTGGGTGTACTTTCCAAAGCAAAGTTTTTTTTAGAAAAAATAATGTTATATTACTTTGCTATATACTATCAGTCGAGGATCTCATTAAAAAACCAAAAGAGCTGTACATTTTGAAAGTGAGTACAAAAATAAGTGCAAAAAAGTGTTTTTACATTTTGGAGAGTACGAAAGATTCGACACCAAAGAATATAACACTCTCACTTGTTTTATGTACACACAGAAAAATAAATTTCCAATCGAATTTTTTAGTTGTATCAACTCATAAATCGATTGTCGCTACTAATTTTTGGGTGTGGCAACCGAATTTTTTTATTGTTTTAATTAAATGTCTGTTGGATCAACCGAGTTTAGTTGAGACTACCGATATTCAATTCTGATAACCTATATGCAAATGTATCAATCGATTTTTAGTTGTTTTTACTAAATTTCAGTTGGAAATTTGGAAATTTGGGAATTTGTTTTCTGTGTGTACATTTGATAAACAAATGGAAAAATTTTTTGCGAAAAGCTTAGACTTGGTGAAAAAGTAGTTTTGGTAAAAAAAATTATTTTTTTTTTACAAAAAATTAAATTATGTTAAACAAAATTTAATGAACCCAAAATTTTTGATGAAAAAAAGTTTTTGATGATTTTTTTTTGATGAAAAAAAAAATTTTTTGATGTAAAAAAAAATTTATGAAAAAAAAAATTTTAGTGAGAAAAAAAATTGATAATAAAAAATTTGAAAAAAAAATTTGATGAAAAAAATATGTTAACAAAAAAATATGATAAAAAAAAATTTTGATGAAAAAAAAAATTTGATGAAAAAAAAAAACTTAATGAAAAAAAAAAAATTAATGAAAAAAAATTGATGAAAAAAAATTTGATAAAAAAAAATTGATAAAAAAAAGTTTGATGAAAAAACAAAATTATGAAAAAAAAGTTTGATGAAATGATGGAAAAAAATTGATGAAAAAAAAAATTTGTTGTTGAAAAATAATTATGTTACTATTTATTCACCAGCTGGTGAAAAACTTTTTTATTCACCACAAGGTGAATTATTATCCAAGTAACAAACCCAAGTTATTAAAATTGTTGGTTTTAAGAAAATGAAAATAGTAATTCTTGTTTTCTTTTTCGTTAATTGTTAGCTTATATAGTCAAACTGAGGTGGCGTCCTGCAACTTTTTTAAAATTAGACACCAGTCTAAAAACATTATCATGTTAAAAAAAAAAATCTAGTTAATTCACGAGAATTCCTTGTAATTTTAATTGCGCCAAAAAAAACTGTAAATTTACAATTTTATTGGTAAAAAGCTTGTAAAATTACAAAATAATTGGTAAAAAGCTTGTAAAATTACTAGAAATTCTCGTAAAATAGGAGGTAGCAAAAAATCTTGTTAAGTTACGAAACCTACTTGTAAATTTTATCGTGTCAAAAAATTTATAAATTTACAATTTTATTGGTAAGAACCTTGTAAAATTACAAAATTATTGGTAAAAAGCTTGTAAAATTACTAGGAATTTTTGTCAAATAGGACGTAGCAAAAAAGAAAGTTTTTCTTGTATTTTAACAAGTTTTTTTTTGAGTGTATAGCCCAAAACATTAAACCATTGTAATGTTTTGCTAAAGATTTGGGTGTACTTGCCAAAGCAAAGGTTTTTTTTTAGAAAAAATACTGCTATTTGCCGTCCATCTGTCTGTGGAAAGTCTAAACCAAAAGAGCTGTAAATTTGGTAAATGAGTGCATTACTTAAGTGCAAAAAAGTTTTTTTTTACATTTTGGAGAGTATTAATGATTCGGCACAGAATAGTATAAACTCACTTGTATTTTGTACATTTGTTAAACATAGGAAAATTTTTAGGTCAGAATTTTAGACTGGGTAAAAAATAGTTTTGAAACATTTTTTGATACAAATTAAAATTTTAACAAAAAAAAAAAAGTTTTATGAAAAAAAATGTTGGTTAAAAAATATTTTTTTTTTATGAAAAAAAAAAAAAAAAAATGTTGATAGAAAAGTGTGACGAATTGATAAAAAAAAGTGTGACTTGTATTTTGTACATTTGTTAAACAAATGGAACATTTTTATGTCAGAATTTTAGAATTGGTAAAAAAGTAGTTTTGAAACATTTTTTGATAAAAATCAAAATTTTTACGAAAACAAAAGTTTTATGAAAAAAAAAAAATTTTGGTTAAAAAATATTTTTTTATATGAAAATTTTTTTTTTGAAAAAAAAAAATTTTGATAAAAAAAGTGTGAGGAAAAAATATGAAAAAAATTTCTGATTAAAAAAATTTCATGAAAAAGAAAACTTTTATGATATTTTTTTTATAAAAAAATGTCATAAAAAAATTGATTAAAAAAAATAAAATTTTATGGAAAAAAAATCATATAAAAAAAAATTTTTGATAAGAAAAAAATTTGACGAAAAAAAAATAATAAAAAAAAATTATTGAAAAAAATTGATGAAAAAAAAATTATTGAAAAAAATTGATGAAAAACATAAAATTTGATTAAAAAAAAATTTTAATGGAAAAATAAAAAAAAAATTTGATAAAAAATTTTTTTTTGTTGAAATATAATTATGATACGTTTTATTTACCGTCAGGTGAATGAGATGAGTTATTATCTGACGCAGAGGCCAGACCAACAACTCTTAATGTATTTCGACCCACTGAACTTGAATATGTCATAAAAAAAAATCAATCGTTGGGTTTTCTGTAATCTTACAAGAAAATTCCCAAAAGTGACTAAGTTCCAAATTTCTTTGAAATTTATACACAAAAAAAAAACTAAATTTAATCTTTATGTATTGTGTATAAATTTTAAGGAAATCAGGTAGTTTTACTTTACACCCTTTTCTTGTAAGATTACAAGAAAATTCCATTCTGCAGGCGGAATTGAGTTTAGGACGTCAAAATACATCAATCGATTCAATTTTTTTTTTTTTAATTTCAAAAAAAATCTCGAAAGGTCCCGTTGGGGACTTTCCTTGGAAGATTACAGAAAACGCCAACGATAGATTTTTTTGATGGCAGATTACATTAAAATTTGTTGGTCTAGTTTCTGGGTCAGAATTGTTTTCTTTTGTTAAATAATGCTTTAAAAAAAAATAGTATTTTGTTTTTGCCTCCTGTGAGGATTGAACTCACGACCCCTGGTTTACAAGACCAGTGCTCTGCCACTGAGCTAAAGAGGCTTACTTTTAGCATAACTTTTTTTAAGGTTTTGTATAAAAAAGGTTTTTATTGTAAAAAATGTAAGATATGCAGTTACGATCATCAAATTCATGTACAACAATTTCAAATAACTTTTTGTGTTTGCTTTTGACAATACTTATTCCTCTATTTTGGGTTTTATCTACATTTTTACATCATCTTTTGTTATTGTTCTTTATTAAGTATATTTTATTCAAAACAAGTAAAAAAGTTAAATTCGGCCTTGCCGAATGTAGTGATACCCTCCACAATTTCAAAAAGATTATTGCAAAAAACTTTATTTAAAAGGAAATTAGTTTTGAAAAAAAAAATTTTCGAAAAAAAAAATTTCCGTGAAAAAAAAATTTGGGTAAAAAAAAATCCGCGATTTTTTTTTTTTTGTGTTCGTACTTGTTTAAATACCATTTGGTGTTCAATTATGTTCACATATGCCAACCAGAAGCCGAATTAAAGCATTTTGTATTTTTAGGTTATGTTGAATGTACTGAAATTTTAAAGGTGTGCTTACATTTTCGTTCATAACTTTTGAACCGCTGAACCGATATCGCTCAAATGCAATACCAAACTTCTCGGGAGAACTTCCAATAAATATGTTAAGTTTCAGTCATCTCTGTGCAATATTTTGTCCGCGACAGCATTTTCCACAGACAGACAGACAGACAGACGGACATCGCTAGAATGTCTTAAAATCGATCGGGCATCATGAATATATATACTTTATGGGGTCCCAGATCGATATTTCGATGAGTTACAAACAGAATGACAAACTTATATATACCCTCTATCACTAGAGTGGAGGGTATAAAAATATAAATATATAAATTTTATTCAAAAAAATATAAATATAAAAAAAGTATGTAATGTTTGCCTCCTGTGAGGATTGAACTCACGACCCCTGGTTTACAAGACCAGTGCTCTACCACTGAGCTAAAGAGGCTTACATTTACCATAAGTTTTCTTTTAAAAATATTTCTAAAATATTAAAGTTTCATATTTCTAAAATGTTAAAGTTTCTTTAAAAAAAGACAACCAATTACTCAAGCGTAGTATTTTTTTTTTTATATCGATGGTCATACTTTGACAACACGTAACTCATAAAAAATTAAAGTTGCATCTAAATAGCATCTAAATTTTTTTTTAAATAACATCCTTTAGCTAATTTTTTAAAACTTGGCTCAAAACGTTTCCTAAATAACTTTAAGGAAGTTGTATATGATTGATTAGTTTTTGGGTTTTGCCAATTTCTTATTTATTCCAATGTTACATCGAAAAATTAAGGTTTTTTAAAATATCTTTTATTTAACATGCAACTTTCAATAAACCAAAAACACTCTTTTTTATAAATTATTTTGTTACATGTTATAAAAAAATTGTATACTTTCGTTTCGTTTTAATTTTGTTCAAGCATCCCAGAAGCGAGTTTTTAAGAAATAAGTTACGTGTTGTCAATGTTTGACAATCGATGTATTAACACATCTGTTATCACTTGACTTCTTCTGTGTCAAAACATTATTTACACAACTATTTGATAATTGATAAAAAAAAATCTTCTTAAATTGTTACAAACATTTGTGTTAATATTAAATATTTGAACATATATGAGGCATTGCACATCAAATGTCCCGCAGAAAAACATGTGTCCCATGAATTTTTGAATAGATTGTGTGAATAGTCCTACATAAAACTACACCAAAAAAAAAAAAGTTGGTATTTAATACTAAAAAATTAACTAAATGTTAGTTCAAAAGGATCTAGTGCAGAAATTGGTAACCAATACTAAAATTGTTTACTAAAATTATTGAAAACAAGTAAAAATTACTAATTTTAGTACTTTGAAGATAGTAAAATTAGTAAATAATTAGTAGATTTTGGTACAAAATCACTTACTAAACCTTTTACTGTAGAATTATTTTGAGTGTAAGAAAATTGCGTTTTTGGTTTTTCATTTTTCAAAAACTGGGCTTATTAGTCATGGTCAAATCGTGGTCAAAAAATTATCAAATTTGTGTCGCGTTGACTTGTTTAAATATGTATCAAATTAAAACGGAATCCACCACAATCTCAAAAATTTACATCTATATATGGGGCATTCCAGGCCAAATTACTCACTTTTAGACCCGACCCCTTTCGATTTATTTTATTTTTGGATATGTTTTAGTACTTATTATGCAACTTGGACACCAATTTTCAGCCTTTTATTCCAAGATGGTGTTGAGTAATCAATTTTTCAAAATGGGGATTTTTTCAAAAAAATTAAAAAATTTAAATTTTCAATTAATTTTGACCAGTTAAAAATATAGATATCTTAAAAAAAGTTGGAACACGTTTTGTTGTTATTTAAATGTAGTTTTAGAAAAAAATATTTAACAAATTATTCGAAGTAATTATCACTTATTTTTTAACGTTTAAAAATTAAAATCGACTTTTTGAAAAAGTCCGAAACCTTCGATTTTTTTTACAAACGTCTAAAAGTTATACTCTAAATTACGCAACTTTTAAGCCATAATTAAAGATGTGATCGCAATTTGTTCTATTTTTTTTTTTTCAAATTTTGAAAATTGCACCTTTTATTTTTTTACTATGATTTATTTTATGTGGTGCTCCAAAAAAATTAAATTGGTAGATACTGACCCTAACTTACCCTAGATATATTCATTTCGAGGTAAAAATACGCCTCACAAAAATTAAGAACGATCGGACATGGATAAGGTGTTCCGCATGGGCCTTGAAGTTTAGAATACGGATTACAAGGAAAAATATGAATTTTTTTCTGTTTTCTAAATTTTTTTTTTGTATTTTAAGTTAAGTTTTAATTCAAGTGGTTACAGAATTATAATACGGAGTAAAATGCCTCTCTAATAAGGTACCAAAAACTGAAATCGGTTGAAAATCAGCCAAGTTATTACAACTTCCCCAGGCATCTAACGTATGGCAAACCACTTGATTAAGCAATACAATCCGATTTTTGAAATTCATTGAAATTTTCTACTGTAATAACATTTTTTTATTCTTCAAGTTCAAATGTAATTATATGACAAGTATTTTCGATATTGTGTTTTGCTAACATTTTTTAAATTAATGCTAAAAATGCCAACATTTTCACCACCCTTTTGAAATCTCTATTTAAAAAAAAAATTTTTTTTTGTTTTAAAATTTGGAAAAACCAAAAAAAATATTACACTGAAACATCAATAATGAAAAAATGTTATTACAGTAGAAAATTTCAATAAATTTTAAAAAACGGACTCGTATTCTTTAATCAAGTGGTATGACACACGCTAGATGCCTGGGGAAGTTGTAATAACTTGGCTGATTTTCAACCGATTTTAGTTTTTAGTACCTTATTAGAAAGGCATTTTACTCCACATCATAATTCTTTAATCACTTGAAATAAAACTTAACTTAAAATACCAAAAAAATAGAAAAACTCATATTTTTCCTTGTAGTTTGTTTTTTAAACATCAAGGAATATGCTAAACGCCTTACCCATGTCCGATCGTCCTAAATTTTTGTGAGACGTATTTTTACCTCCAAATGAATATATCTAGGGTAAGTTGGGGTCAGTATCTACCAATTTGTTTTTTTTTTTTTGGAGCACCATATAAAATAAATCAGAGCCAAAAAATAAAAGGTGCAATTTCAAAAATTAAAAAAAAAAATAGAAAGAATTGTGATCACATCTCGAGTTATGACTTAATAGTTGCGTAATTTAGAGTAGAATTTTTATAGTTTTTTACAAAAAAATCGAAGGTTTCGAACTTTTTCAAAAAGTCGATAATAATTTTTAAACGTCATAAAATAAGTGATAATTACTTTGAATAGTTTTTTTATATTTTTTTTTTCTAAAACTACAATTAAATACCAACAAAACGATGTCCAACTTTTTTTAAAATATCTATAACTTTTAATGGTCAAAATTAATTAAAAATTTCAATTTTTTAATTTTTTTTTTTTGAGAAAATCGCCATTTTGAAAAATTGATTACTCAACACCATCTTGAAATAAAAAGCTGAAAATTGGTGTCCAAGTTACATTTAATAAATACTAAAACATATCTAAAAATAAAATAAATCGAAAGGGGTCGGGTCTAAAAGTGAGTGATTTGGCTTGGAATGCCCCATATATAAAAGAGTAATGTGACTGACTGACTAACTGACTTATTGACTGATTCATCATCGCCCAGCCCAAGCCGCTGAAGCTAGAGACTTGAAATTTGGACTGTAGTTAACCTCCCGGATTAACGGATTTACCCCCTTAGTGTTGATTCTAAGGGGGTAAAATGGGTAAAAACTGTACTTTTGGTACTTTTTATATCTCCTGAAATAATGGGCATAGAGACTTAAAATTTTGACTGTATGTTCACCTCCCGGAACATAGATACACTAAGGCCGGATTTTTTCCAGTGTTGATTCTAAGGGGGTAAAAAGGGTAAAAAAATGTACTATTGGTACTTTTTATATCTCCTGAAATAATGAACATAGAGACTTTAAATTTGGTTTGTATGTTCACATCCTGGAGTATAGATCCAGTAAGGCTGGGTTTTTGCCAATGTTGATTCTAAGGGGGTAAAAATGGTAAAAAACTGTACTTTTGGTACCTTTTATATTTCCTTAAAAAATGGTCACAAAAACTTAAAATTTGGACTGTATGTTCACCTCCCGGAATATAGATCCACTACGGCTTGATTTTTGCCAATGATGATTCTAAGGGGGTAAAAAACTGTACTTTTGGTACCTTTTATATTTCCTAAAATAATAGTACTAGAAACTTGAAATTTTCAATGTAGGTTCACCTCCCGGAAAAAAGATTCACTAACAATAAGTCTGGGTTTTTGCCAATGTTCATTCGAGGGGGGTAAAATGGGTAAAAAAGTGTACTTTTGGTACTTTTTTTTATATACTGAAATAATGGTCATTTAAACTTCAAATTTGAAATGTACACTCAAAAAAATACGTTAGTAGATTTACTAACTTTTTTTTGCTAATGCTAGTTAGCTTACTTTTAGCAAATTTTTAGTTGAGATTAGCATTTTAGCAAAAAATTCTTGTAAACTTCATTTAGCGCATTAGCAATTTTAAACAAACTTTGAACTAATTTCTTTTGCTAAATTTAAAATTGAGTTGACATTGACATTTTCACAAGATTTTTTGCTAGCAAAAATAAATGGTAATTTTTTTTTTTATTTTCAGAAAACTTAAAATGGCGCTATCTCGGAAACTTAGCCAGATAGAGGAAAATGGAGGCCATTTTTGGTTCTCGGTCTTCTTCACATGAGTGGACTCTAATGGGTCCTAACTTTGGATCCAAAAAAGTTAGCATTCCCGAAAATTTTAAAATGCTCATATCTCGGTAAATATTTCCGACACAACAAAAAGTCCAAAAGCATTTTTGTAGCTCTCGTAGAACAAGACCCCAAAATAGTCAAAAGCTCTCCGAGTAATATTTTTTAAGTTATCGAGTTTTTTAATTCTCAAGACCCCAGCAATCCCCTATAATCACGTATCTCAAAAACTAAGCAAGGTAGAGCGAAACGGACACAAATTTTGGATCAAAAACTATGACGATTTTTAAGGAACCCAACTAGGTCTAGGCCCATCGGGGTCTGGACCTATCGGGTCCGAACCCAATGGGATCTTCAGATGTGTATGAACTAAGTTAAAAAAAAAAAATAGTTAACTAATTATTGGCAAAATATTTTTGTTAACTTTAGCAAAAAAATTGTGGGTTCAAAATCAGCAAATTTTCTTGTAGGTTTACAAGCTTTTTTTGCTAACATTACGGTTTTTTTTTTTTTAGTGTACTTTCTGCACCAACAAATCGCTAACTCAAAATACGAATGTCGTATGTTTTTTTTCGACAAAAACATTCGGAGTCAAAAATGCTAATAACGCCTTGTTGATTATAATTATAGTAAATTTGACTTGGGCTAATGAAAATAAATTACTCAGACTATATTCAATCCAAAACTGGAGAGAATCCATAGGGCCATTTTGAAGATATTTAAAACCGTCCCCTGAAATTTCTGTTTTGCTACATACGACATTCGTATTTTGAGGTAGCGAAATGTTATTGTAAATTGACATCCTTAATCCAAATAATCCATTTAAACTTGTCTAGCACGCTCCATTATCGAGATATTCGCATGTAAAAATTACAAAAAGTCGCGTGTTTAGTGGTTTTTAAAGCGACATTTGTTTCGATTTGTTAGCCTCTTTGTGGCTCCACTGTGATATATTATTGCGTTAATGCCAATCACTTGGGAATATTTTATATAAAATGGACCTGTAGAACACAAAACTTACTATCATCTTAATTGCAGTAATTTGTTGCGTTTTCGTGTTATTCGCGTTTAAAAATGCATCCAATTTCGTACCACGAAAAATGTCTTCAAAATGCATTTTTGTTTTTACCGTTTTAATACTGCAATGTAAATTTTCAAATTCTTTGTATATTTTTGTCTTTTTTATGTCTCTAATAGTTTTCGAGAAAATTCGAATATTGTAATTTTGGCATTTCAACCGCGATTTTTGCAAAAAGTGTTCGATCAAAGATTTTGATTTTTGTTGCTAAATTTTTACTAAGACCTCCCAAATACATATTCAAAAAAAAATTATGGTGGTCGCACTTTAAGGTTACAGTTTATTAGACCAGCCGTGAATACGAAGCATTAAAGTCGTATATGTTTTCTAATCTCAGTCGTCATGAGGAAGGTTTCGGTATCTTAGACTTTTTCTTTTTCTAAGGAAATAATTTGGAGGTTCTGTGAATTTTTCAATGAATTGAATGAAAAAGTGTTTCTAAACCTGTGAATTTTTTTTAACGAAAAATATTAGAATTTTTCTGTGCAAAGTTACCTAAGAAACTGAGAAATTTTTATAAAATGTGTATCAGAATGCAAGATTTCTCTATAGCAAGTTTTTCTATAGGAAAAATGCCTCAGAACCTAAGAAATTTTCTATTGGGAAAATATCTCAGAATCATAAAATTTGACTTTAAGTAAATGACTCATAAAATGTTCAAGATCAGAAAACACTTCAGCATAAAACATAGCCAAATCTGATATTGTTTTTTATTCGAAAATTGTTGCAGAATCTGGGACTTTTACTATAAGAAAAATGCTTTAGAACCTGAGACTTTTTCTTTTATATTTTTCGAAATTTTAAAAATGTTGTTAAGTTCTTTTCTACACGGTGAGCCTCAGAGATGTTTAGGTTGACCTTTAGTGTCGATGAAAAGTGTAAACGCAGTTCGATTTCTACAAGATTAAATGTCACAAAACTTTTAACCGCGAGATAACGTGAAATTAGTGTTTTTGTATTTTTTAAAATTTCGACATTAAAGTTTCTTAAATATTTTCAGAAACTGGGTATACAGTTTTAATTGTACTATTTAAAGGTCACAAAACAGTAAACATCAAAATCTTATCGTCTTTAGTTCGCGATAAATCGCGAAATTAATTTTTTGCTGTTTTTGTTTTCGTTTTTTATCTTTAGATAGGTTTCCTTAAAATTTCGTAAAAACATGGTATGTAGTTTTACTTGTGCTTGCTCGAGGGTCAAACAGATGTTGACATGGAAATTGTAGGAGTTAAATGTCGCGAGATATCGCATAATTATGTAATTTTTATACCATCCAACCACAGTATGGGGGTATACTCACTTTGTCATTCCGTGTGTAACGCATCGAAATATCGATCTAGGACCCAATAAAGTATATATTTTATTGATAAGTGATCGATTCTAAGACATTCTAGCGATGTCCGTCCGTCCGTCCGTCCGTCCGTCCGTCCGTCTGTCCGTCTGTCCGTCTGTAGAAGACACGATACAGTCCAAAATAAAAGAGCTAGACTTCCGAAGTTTGGCACGAATATGTCTTATATTCCTAGGCAGGTTAAGTTCGGAAATGGGCAAAATCGGACCAAGGGCAAAAAAGTTCCCCCTTGGAGAACTAAACCAACCCATGAAAAAACGCATTTTTTGCAGGGTTTTTTGAACTTTTGCTAAGCAAATGCAACATTCTTATCTCAGAAAAAGTTCAAAATCGCAAGGGGAAGGTGCCCCCTAACGTCTCCCACCAACCCCCCCCCCCAAAAAAAAAAGACGCCCCTGCATTTTTTTTTTAATTGTATTTTTTTACATTTTGGAGGGTATAAAAGATTCGGCACAGCCGAATGTAACACTCTCACTTGTTTTTTTATTATTTATTTATATTTTAAAACCGCTTCTTTAGAAATGATAAAAAAAGTGGTATGTAGTTTGTTTTGAACATATTGGAAAAAATAAAAACTGCTACAAAAAAATTATAGCTGCTCACTTTCGCGAGAAAAAGCGAAAAACAGCTTTCTGGGCGTATTTCTTGTTTTGATTAATAAAAGAAGTTTCTTTAACATTGTTTAAAAACATGAAATGCAGTTTGAATCTATTGATCAAATGTGATAGAGCTGTTAACATTTAAATTCTAGCTGCTCAATTCTTCGAGATATCGCTAAAAAACTCGCTAAACTACTATTTATTCATTACTTTGTGTTATTTTTGGTCTGTAAAAACATTTACTTCAATTAACGACAAAAATGTGGTACGCAGTTTGAATTCGAGATTATTAAACTGCAAGCAGAAAAATTATGGATGATCAATTTCCCGAGAAATTGTACTGTTCACGCTTTTATATTAATACATTTTTTTTCTTTAGTGTTTAAAATAAAGCGAAAAAAATCAACAAACGGCAAATATATTGTATGTAAATTTTATGTGGTTAAAGGTGGTAAAACTGCTCAAATCAATATCTTGACTGCTAATTTTCCCAATTTTTTATTTATTTTTTTAATTTTGCTATTTTTCGCAAAATTGAGAAGATATGATTTCGATGTTAACTGTTTTGTGACCTGTAAATAAATACAATTAAAACTGCATATTCAGTTTTTGAAGATATTTAAAAAACTTCATTGTCAATTTTAGAAAATACAAAAACCCTAATTTCGCGATATCTCGCGAATGCGAGCAGCTACGATTTCGCTGTTAACAGTTTTGTGACATCTAATCAAGTAGAAATTGAACTGCGTTTACACTTTTCGTCGACACTAAAGTTGAACCTAAACATCGCTGAGGCTCACCGTTTCTAGAGGAGTAAATTTTAAAATGTTTCTATGGAAAAAATCTTTTTAAACAAAACGGTTTACAAAATGCTGCAAATCCGAAATCAGAAGTTCCCTGTAAGAAACATTTTTGGAGTAAAAAATAAAAGTTCGCCTCAAGCTCTATGAAAAGGTCAAGGAAAGAAATTTGGGTTTTTTTTTGTTAATTTCTTGAACGTAGGAAAAAATCTCCATTTTTGCAAATTTCAAATAAAATTGTCTCGAAAACCGTTTCGCCGAATATATTTTCTTTTTTCATAAAAATAAACAGACCTATTATTTTGCTGCCAAATCACGCTTGTCAATTTAAAACAGTTGGTCACATTAACGAAAAATATTGCATTTCTTATCCGAATAGAATAAACAATGAAGCTACGTATGAGTAATATTTAAAATAATCCTAGATAAATAATACTCATACGTCATGGTGCACGCTATTCATATTAAATTCTTTAACATTTCTCTTTAAAAAAGTGCAAAAGCTTTATAAAAAGCTTTCTTAAATATTTAAATTGTAAATTATAATAGTAAGAATGTGGTCTCACAACACACACAACCACCACATGCCTGTATTATCAAACATGTTGTGCTGCAGTAAATTCAAAATAAAATAAAAAATAATGAAGGAAAAAAAAAACGATGCTTTCAAATAGAAAACAAAACATCACACGATATGTAATGAAGAAGAACGAAAGAAAACAACAACACAAACTAAACGCACATAATACGAGAGAGATACAATTAGATTTCTCTGGGTAAAATGGGAAACTTACACGCTCTCTTACACACAAACATGTGTATCGGGGATAAATAGTGCAACTTTAGAAAAAGTACTAAAACGAAATAAATAAGGTACTCTTTGAACATAAAATTACTAAATACATTAAAATTTTAAAAAATATATGTAAATTATACTCACAATAAAGAATAAAGTCAGAAAAATTCAAACAAATTCGAAAGTTTCTAAAAAAGATTTCAGGAAATTATGAACAAGTCAGAAAAAAAATTGAAAATGTCAGGAAAATTTAGGAAAAATTAAAGTTATAAGAAAATCAAAAAAAAAAAAACTATGTAAAACAAAATCAGAGAAATTCACAAAAATTACGGAAAATATCAAAAAAGTAGGACATGTTTAGTACAAAACAACTTTAAATTATTTAAAATCATTAACTTTAAATGTGTTTTAAAAAAACTTTAGCCCTGAACTAAAAAAGCCTTGCGGGTTTTGTTACATAAAATGTCAACGATCATATGCTTTTGGTTTCATTCCATTCCTATTCGGAAAGTTCGATTTTGTGCACTCAAAAAAAACCCCTGTCAAATTCCTAGAAAAAGTCTCGTAATTCCATTTTACCAATATTAGGCAGTTTTCCTAGTTTTTTAACAAAAAAATTTCGATCGAAATTAAAATTTTTTCGTAATTTTACAATTTTTTTCTTAAATTTTACAAATTTCCAAGGCTTTTTTCAAAAAAAAAAAAAATCTATTAAATTCACGAGAATTCCTTGTAAGATTTATTGCGCAAAAAAAGTTGTAAATTTACAATTTTATTGGTAAACAGCTTATAAAAGAATTCTCGTAAAATAGGAGGTAGCAAAAAATTTAGTAAAGTCAGGAAACCACCTTGTAAGTTTTATCGAGTCAAAAAATTGTAAATTTACAATTTTATTGATAAAAAGTTTGTAAAATAACAAAATAATTGGTAAAAAGCTGGTAAAATTACAAGGAATTCCTGTCAAATAGGAGATAGCGAAAAATAAAAATAACACGTTTGTCATTGTCTTGTCTTGTCATTTTACAAGGTTTTTTTGAGTTCATCACTGTGTAATTATGGCATATTTTACAGCTTTACTACGGCCTTACCAAGTAAATAATTGAAAATTACACTACACTCAAAAAAAAAACCTTGTAAAGTTACCAAAAAATCTCGTGATTTTACGAGGCTATTCTCGTAAAATAGGAGGTAGGTAAAATAACCAATTTTATTGGTAAAAATATTGTTTTAAAACCGGAAAAATAAAAAAAATGGTAAACTTACAAGAAAAAATGGTAAATATGTTTAAAAAAATGGTAAATTTACAAACCAAAATTGTAAATTAACAAAAAAAAATTTTTTTTTGTTAAACAACATAAATCCTCGTAATAAAATCAATTTTGTAAAATAACTGTAATTTTTTAAAATTTTGTCAACTTTTTTTTAAATATTTTTCAATAAAAAAAAATATTTTTTTTTGTTAAACAACATAAATCCTCGTATAACATAATTTTTGTAAAATAACAGTTTTTTTGTAATTCAACTAGAATCCTCGTAATAAAAACTTTGTTGTAAAATTACAGTTTTTTTTTTGTCAAATAACCTTTCAAAATGGTGGAATACAATTACGAAAATAAACTTGTAAAATTACCAAAAAAACTGCAGTTCTCGATTTTTTGTTAAAAAACAAGGAAAATTGTTAAATATTGGTAGAACGGCATTACAAGGCATATTACCAGGCATTTTACCAGTTTATTTTTTTGAGTGTACACTAGTGTGGCCCAACACCATATGGAAAAATACCAAGTATAACTCACAACTGAACGTACCTCAAAATATGATAGATGGCATCGTAATGAACAATTTGTGCCAAATTTCAGCACCCTACAACGATTGGAAGGGGATGCTAACTCATCATAAGTGTTTGCAACCTTCAAAGAAATCTTGAAATTTTTTTTATTGGAATCTTAAAAATAACCATATGAAATGCTAGCGTTACAAGAGCACATAATTCACATGTGGCCATTTTGTCCTAAGTTTGTCCTTAAACAAAAAAAAAATACATATTAAAAAAGCGGAACCCTGCATTTCACTAAAACCGCTGTAACTCAAAAACTATGCGGACCATTAAGTTGCGATAAAGTTAATTTGAAAGGTAATACAAATATCTTTAATTTGAGTATAATATCCAAAAAAAATTTTTTTGTTTTTTTCCTAATCGAAACTAAAATGTCCTTATTGTACTTTGTAGGCAACCTTAGGGCAAAATGGCCATATGTGACTTATTTGCTCTTGTAGCGATACCATTCCATGTAGTAATTTTTAGGATTGCAAAATTTTTTTTTTTAGATTTCTTCGGAGGTTGCAAACACATGTGATCAGTTAGCATCCCCTTCTAATCGTCGTAGGGTGCTGTAATTTGGCTCAAAATATTAGTTACGATACCATCTTTAATTTTTTAAGGTACGTTGACCTGTAGCGAAGCAAAAGGAATTTTGGGCCACCCTAGTGTACACTGAGGAAAAAACAATATTTAAATCAAAAATGTTCAATGTTATTTTAAACCTGCTGCAATAAAATTTTAATATTATGATTGATTTAAAAAAAAAAACATTTTTGTTTTAAAATTGCCATTTTTGTTTTAAGTTTTAACAACTTACGGCCGTATTCAAAATGAAATTCTAGACACTGTCTAGATACTGTGTAAGAATTTCTTATTCAAAACACATTTTCTTAAACATCTCTTGCCTAACTGGTGCCATATTGATTTTGTAAAATGTCAACAACAAATTAAATGCCAAAGAGTTAAAGTTATTTTAAAACTCTCGCTTTTATTAAAAACATTTTTTAATACTTGCTTTTTTAATTAAAGTAATTTTTAGTAAAAAATTAAGATATTTTTTGTGGTTTTTCATAAATTTTTTTGTTTTTTTCTTATGTGATTTACTAAAACAAGGATGGTCAACTTTTTCTTAAGTAGACTTAACTACACTCAAAATAATCACTCTGTTAAATTACAGAGATACTCTGCTGAGCCAGCAGAAAATACCATAGATTTCCAACCAGCAAGATTTTTTGTTATTTTACGAAGAAAACTCTGTAAAATGATTTCGATCAAAAAAAAACTGTAAATTTACAGAATTATCTGTAAAATACTGATAAAACCAAGAAGAATGTTACCAAAAAACTCTGTAAATTAACAAAGTTTTAGTTAAATGCATTTATGAGTTCAAAATTTTACAAAAAAAACTGTAAATTTACAAAGTTTTAGTTAAATCCATTTTATGAGTAAAACTTCTCTGCTTCAAAAATATTAATTAAAATTAAATTAATTAAAATTAAAATTTTGTTAAATTTTCCCGCTTTAATGCTTCCAAATTGTAAATTTACTTTTTTATTTTTGTAAAAATTACGAGTTTTTAACTAGTAACTCCAATTTTACAAAATTTTGTTTTTCGGTCACAAGAAAATACGAAGTATTTTCTTAAAATCTGTATTTCGACAGATAACTTTGTCAAATATCTGTCGAATTGAGATTACAGTCATTTTACAGAGTATTTAACAGAGTAATTATTTTGAGTGCAGCAGAAAATACCATAGATTTCCAACCAGCAAGATTTTATGTTATTTTACGAAGAAAACTCTGTAAAATGACTTCGATAAATAAAAACTGTAAATTTACAGAATTATCTGTAAAATGTTTATGAAATCGACCAGAATTGTACCAAGAAGCATGGATAAGTAATAACTTGACACAAAATAAAGAGAAATGGCATCATTTAAATGCGGTGCTTAAATGTTTCGCATGCGAATGTTTAACTTTGTAGAAATTATTTATAAACTCGCTAGATGCTCTCACGTTTTTTTTTCATAAACTTCTTATTTTCAGTTTCTCATTTGAGCAGGCTCATTCCAATAAACACTTTTATAAAAGGGAAATCGTTTAAAAATGCCTTGACTTCCTTATATATCTTTTTAATGCGCTTGATATGGCTTTTACACAACGGTCACTATTTCATTCCAGATCAATTTGTCCTTCCTAAAGTGCAAGAGTACCTCCAATTTTACACGACATCCTCGTAAAATTTACCAGCTTTTTTTTTGTAATTTAAGACGCTTTTTAAAGAGGTGTTGAAATATTTGGAAGTTTTTTTAAGAGCTTTTTATTTGAAAACTGTAGCGGTTCTCACCCTTGATAGAAAACAAAAAAGAATCGGAGAAATGAAGAAAACAAGAAAATGTTTGACAGATATAACAACAAAATACATGTATTTCTGTCAAACATTTTTTTGTTTTCTTCATTTCTCCGATTTTTTTTTTGTTTTCTATCAGAGCGGTATTAAAATTACAGATGAAATTTAGTATTTTGGTTACGAGAAAAAAGCAATGTATTTTTCTAAAATCTATATTAAATAAAGATTACAAAGTAAAATTACAGATACAATTTTGATTTTCGGTCACAAGAAAATACTAAGTATTTTCTTAAAATCTGTGTTTCGGCAGATAACTTTGTCAAATATCTGTCGAATCGAGATTGCAGTCATTTTACAGAATATTTAACAGAGTTATTATTTTGAGTGTAAAATCAATTTGAATAGACTCTTGAACAAACAGTGAACAAGCCTTAAAAACATTTTAGTTACGAACTCGATGTTCAGGGTGAACAACCCGTGTCTAAAACTTCATTTTGAATACGGCTGTTAAAGTTTAATATGATGCCATTTAAGTTCGTTACAAATTCAAATTACTTAAAATTTTGACTTTTGTTTTCTGACATTTCAAAACCATGTGTCATATAATAATACGAAAACAAATTTAATTTAAATAATTTCATTGTAAAATATTTTATTGACGCAAAAAAAGCATTTTCGGAGCCAAAGTGAAAAAGTGTACACTCAAAATAACTACTCTGTTAAATACTTTGTAAAATTACTGTAATCTCAAATCGACAGATATTTGACAAAGTTATCTGCCGAAATACAGATTTTAAGAAAATACTTTGTAATTTCTTGTGACCGAAAAAAAAATTGTATCTGTAATTTTACTTTTTTCTTTGTAATCTCTATTTTAAAGATAATAAATAGGGCTTTTTTTGATAAAATACAGATTTTAGAAAAATACTTCGTTTTTTTTCTCATAACCAAAATACTAAATTTCATCTGTAATTTTACTATTACTCTGTAAAACGGTTTTCAAATTAAAATCTCTTTAAAAAAACGTCCAAGTATTTCAACTCTTTTAAAAGCATCTTAAATTGCAATAAAAGATGCTAAATTTTACGAGGTGTAGTGCAAAATTGAAGGAAGGAAAAATTGATCAGGAATCAAATTGTGACCATTGTGTAAAATCCACATCAAGCGCATTTAAAAGATATACAATAAAGTCAAGGCATTCTTAAACGATTTCCCTTTAATTTTATAAAAGTGTTTACTGGAATGACCCCACTCAAATCTGGAACTGAAAATGAGAAGTTTATTACAAAAAAAAAAAAAAAAACATTGAGAACATCGAGAGAGTTTATAAATAATTTCTACAAAGTTAAACATTCGCGTGCAGGGCTGCCATATTTGCCGATTTATCGGCATTTTGCTGATTTTTTGCCTCAAAATTATCAAAGTGCCGATTGTCCGATTTTTTCTCTAAAAATGCCGATTTTTTGATCAACTCTAAAAACACGGTCACTTTTTATTCCCTCTCCTTAGTGAATATTTCTGATATTTCCTTGGTCTTTAAAAATTTTGTTGTTTTTATACCCTCCACTCTAGTGATAGAGGGTATATATAAGTTTGTCTTTCCGTTTGTAACTCATCGAAATATCGGTCTGGGGCCCCATAAAGTATACATATTATTGATCAGTGATCGATTTTAAGACATTCTAGCGATGTCCGTCTGTCTGTGGAAATGGTGATCACGGACAAAATATTAGATGGAGATGACTGAAACGTAACATATTTATTGGAAGTTCTCCCGAGAAGTTTGGTAGTGCATTTGAGCGATATCGGTTCAGCGGTTCAAAAGTTATGAACGAAAATGTAAGGACACCTCAAAAATTTTGGTGTACTCAACATAACCTAAAAATACAAAATGCTTTAATTCGGCTGCGGGTTGACATATGTGAACAGAATTGAACACCGAATGGTATTTAAACATATCTTTTGACAAAAAAAAATATCGCGGTTTTTTTTGCCAAATTTTTTTTTCGCGGAAATCTTTTTTCAAAATTTTTTTGTTTCAAAAGTATTTTCCTTTTAAATAAAGTTTTTTTTTCAATAATCTTTTTTGGAGGGTATCAATACATTCGGCAAGGCCGAATTTAACTATTTTACTTGTTTTTTTTTTTTTAAATATATTTTTAGTTTTTTGATCCAAATATAACGTAATATTAGCTTAGTTTTAATTAGCTTATTAGTTTTGTTGGCCTTTAGTGCAAAATTGTTCTGTTTTGTTATTTTTTGTCAATAAAAATATGTTTTATTGTATTTAAAATGGCTATTTTTCATTTGCCGATTTTCTGCCGATTTTTGTAAATTGAAGTGCCGATAATGCCGATTTTTTTTTGAAAATATGCCGATTTTTCATCAAAATCATCTGGCACCCCTGTTCGCGTGCGAAACATTTAAGCGGGCGCATTTAAATGATAGCATTTGACTTTATTTTGTGTCAAGTTATTTACTATCCATGCTTCCTGGTAAAATTCTGGTCGCTTTCATCAACATTTTACAGATAATTCTGTAAATCTACAGTTTTTTTTATCGAAATCATTTTACAGAGTTTTCTTCGTAAAATAACAAAAAATCTTGCTGGTTGGAAATCTATGGTATTTTCTGCTGGCTCAGCAGAGTATCTCTGGAATTTAACAGAGTGATTATTTTGAGTGTAAAAAAAATATAAAATTAATATGCATATGAGGCATTCCACACCAAATGTTCAGCGAAAAAACAAACATGTGTACCGTAAATTTCTCAATAGGTTGTATGGATAGCCCTATATGGAACTAAGAAAATTTCGTTTTTGGTTTTTGTGTCGAATTGCGTTGATTAAATATTAATCAAATTAAAACGGAATGTACCACAATCTCAAAAATTTTCATTCTTGTATTTTTTTTTTTTTTTGGAAAATTTTAAGAACTCGTTCTTTAAATAAATATACTGGGCCCAGGAGGCGTGGTCAAGTATTCGAAAAATGGTAAAATTTATGTCAAATTGCCTTGATTAAATATTTATCAAATTAAAACGGAATATTGGTCTAGGACCCCATAAAGTATATATATTCATGATCCTTGATCGATTTTAAGACGATCTAGCGATGTCCGTCCGTCCGTCCGTCTGTCTGTCTGTTTGTCCGTTAAAAACACGCTAACTTTTGAAAGACTTTACGGAGGCTCCTGAAGTTTGACATATATGTTGGCCATTTACCGGGTCAGGTTGGTATTGCAATCCAGCGAAATCGGTCAAGTGGCTCAAAAGTTATGAGCAAAAGAGTAAATTTCGGCAAGGGTTTTTGCGAATTTACGAGATTAAAACCACTCTAACTTTCGACAGACAATTCTGAGGGTGCTGAAGCTTAGCATATATATTTGTCGTTCCCCGAGTCTGTTTGGTTTTGAATTTTAGCAAAATCGGTCCAGTGGTTCAAAAGTTATAAGCAAAGCCCTGAATTTCACATTGGTTTTACCTTATACTGTTGAAAACTCGTTAAACAAGTTTTAACAGCATGGTGAAATTCCAGTTTTTTTAAAACTTGTTGTTGTTTGTTTTCCTGCCGTGGCTTGCAGTTTAGTTGTTAGACAAGTAAATATTTGTTATTGTTTTTGTAACTGTATGTAACGGTGTATAGTTAGTATTTTTGGAAAAAAATCAAAAAAAGTGGGATTTATATACAGGGTGTTTCAAGTTCGAGTTTCTTTTTCAAATGCAAAATAAACACACTTTTTTAAAGGAAATTTATTATCTGTTTATTAATATATGTAGTAGACGTTCTACCATTTATGAATAAAAAATAATATCTTCCAAATGTCCCCGTGTCTACGCTTACACACGTCGATTCATAAAGCAAAATTGTCGATGGCATTTTGGCATACCTGTGGCTTTATCTCGGCAATTTCACGCCAAATGTTGCCTTTCAAGGCTTAAATTGTTTCTAGTTTATTTGTTTAAACACTCTCTTTAAGATGGTCCCAAAGAAAATAGTCCAAAGGCGTTAAATCTGGCGATACTGACGGCCAAGTTGCTTCAGATCTTCGTGAAATAATCTTCCGGGAATTTTGCTCGCAATCAATTCATTGTTTCGTTGGCTGTCTGGCATGGCGTACTATATTGTTGAAACCTCATATCGTCAATATCCATATCATCAACAATAGGCCAAAAAAAAGTTGTCAACATGTCACGATACCGTAATCCGTTAACAGTGGCGATCTTGGTGGCCAAATTGCTTCCGATCTTTGTGAAATCATTCTGTACGGGAATTTCGCTCGCAATAAACTCATTGTTTCGTTGGCTTGTTGAAAACGCATATCTTTAATTCGATATCATCAACAATAGGCGAAGAAAAAGTTGTCTACATGTCACAATATAGTAATCCGTTGGCGGTAAAAATGTCATCGAAAATTTCGCTAAAGGAATCGACGTGTGTATTCGCAAATGGTAGAATCTCTACTTTATATATTAATAAACAGCTAATAAATTTTCTTTGCAAATGTGTGTTTACTTTGCATTTAAAAAAGAAACTCGAACTTGAAACACCCTGTATATGATTGAATGCTAGTTTGTTTTTGGTTTTTAAAGAAGAGGATGGTAAAATAAAAAGAGGGAAAATGTGAAATAGTTTTTTTTTTTGTTTTACATATAGGTATAAAACAACAAAAATATTTTACAAAGTAATCTTGTTTCTCAAAGAAATTGTACACTAAAAATAAATTTTTACACTCAAAAAAAATGTTTCACTAAAAAAAATGTACACATATATTTTTTTTTAATGAAATGTCACACTCAAAAAAATGTTGACAGTCAAAAAAAGGATACACTCAAAAAAATTTGATTGATTAAAAAAAAGATTTACTCAAATTAATATATTTTTAATAATTAATTTCGACCAAGTCGAATTTAATTTTTCTACTTGTTTTATTTTGTTTTTAAGTTTAGATGTTTGTCTATCCACACAAAAAAATTCAGACATGTGTTTTTCGTTATTTTCGAGAAAATCGCATTTGAATATTAAATTTCATAACAATTTTGTAATTTGCTTGTATTTTCTTGTTTTAACATGGCGAATGAGTAATAAATATTTGCATAAATACGCTACGTTGAAACAAGAAAATACAAGCAAATTTTTTAAATTGTGATGAAATTCAAATGCGATTTTCTCGAAAAAAAAAACGAAAAACCCATGTCTAATTTTTTTGTTTAGATAGACAAACGTCTAAACTTTCAAAAAAAAATTTAAAAAAAAATAATAATAAATAAATTGACTTTTTTAAAAAATGGAAAATTTCAGAACAGGTTCTGAAAATTTTCCAAAATTTTAGTCAATAGCCCATACAAAGCTATACAAGAATGTACATTTTTGCGATTGTGGTGCATTCCGTTTTAATTTGATAAATATTTCAACAAGGCAACTCGGCACAAATTTTACCATTTTTCCAGTATTTGACCACGCCTCCTAAGCTAATTTTTTTGAAGGATTTACGTTAGCTAAAAAGAATGCCGGTATTTTTTTGGGAAAATTTTTGTTCCTTGGGGTGGTTCAACGCATCTGAAATCGCGAATTTTAAGCAGATTTTTCTACAGAGCAAAAACGGCTGAATATATCGCAAATCTGATTTCACCAATCGATTCTAAAGCAAAAATTATTACAATGGTCGTTTTTTGAACTCTTAGAAAAAGTTCAAAAAACCCACCACAGAGGGCAGAAATATAAGGTTTTTCCATTTTTCTTTTTAAATTAATTTTTAATATATGCACGATTAAAGGGAATTTTCAGCTTAACAAAATGGTACCAAAATATATGTTCCATCACAACCCGTTAAGAAGTTATAAGTTCTTAAACATGGACAAAAATACGTTTTTTGAGAACTTTGATCTCAATTTTCACAAAAACCTGACGTGATAGAAAAATTTAAAAACCAGATTCAGAACCAGTATCGAAATGTTAATCGAAAACAATTTGCACGATCCCAGAATATCATCCAAAAATATCACAAAAAATGCCCACAATAATGCACAAAAATGCGTTTTTTATGAATTTTGACCTCAAAGTTTCCAAACTTTGGAAACCAGATTTGGAATCAGCATTGAAAGGTTAATCGAAAACGAGTGTTTAAACCGCTGACGCATCCAGAAAATTTTCAAAATTTGGTCAGTGTTTTATAATTTTGTCATTAGAAAAAAAAACTTTGAAGCCTTATAACTTCTTAATGGGTTGTGATAGCAACAAAGACTGTCAATTATAAAGATATCTGAAGTCACTCAACTTCTGTTAAACCCTCTCTGGCAAATTTTTAGCAAATAAAAAGTCATTGGATTTCACGATATTGAGAAAAAAAAACACTTTTTTACCGCTAAATGCAAAAAAATCACTCCATTAAGTCGGAATAACGATAAATTGCAAAATGTTTTTCTTTTTTATTTTTGTTTGTTCATTTGTCCTCTGTAATGGCATAGTTAGCCAGAGAGGGTTTAACAGAAGTTGAGTGATTTCAGATATCTTTATAATTGACAGTCTTTGATGATAGATAGGTGCTTTTGTATCAATTTTTTTAGCAAACACTGCCTCTTCGTCGTGCACGACTAAAAAAATAATTTAAAATAAAAAAAAATGATATTTCCGCCCCCTGCTGTTGGTTCTTGGAACTTTTTTTAAGAGTTCAAAAAACTGTATTAATTTTTGCTGTAGAATCGACTGGTGAAATGAGATTTGCAATATATTCAGTCGTTTTTTCTCTGCAGAAAAACCTGCTCAAAATCCGCGTTTTCAGATGCATTGAACCACCCCAAGTAGTGAAAAATTTTCCAAAAAAATACCGGCATTCTTTTGAGGTCCCCTTAATTCTTAAAAAAAAAATTATGATACCCGATAAACAGATTAAGTGACATAGTCATCAAACGAACTCTATGTACATCTCCATGCAAACTACCCCAACGATTACACATTTTTGACAATAACGAACTTAGCGAAGCCGAATTTGGAAACGATCGATACACCATTGGATAGGCCTTCAAAAATCCTCTCGACCTGTATAAAGTATTCATATAGTTTCTTTTGAAGCTATAAAAAACAGATAACTCTTATTTTGCTCCCCTCTTTCCTGTATGCAAGTTTCAGGACAATCGGTGTGTGCCCTGTGTAAGACCATCCTTCTTAGTCCCCCATATACAAATTCCGACCGATATTCAGTTAAATCGGTCTATTGGCAAACAAATTAACCAATTCCACTAAAATTTGATCTGTGTCTGTTTTCTAAACTAAATTAAGATCTAACAAAAAATAAATCCAATCGGTCCATGTTTGGACTTGGGACCCATTTTCCGAAAAATACTGGTGTAGAGAACCATATCGTCGGTCGTGACCGATTATCACTTTCTTACTTGTTATAAATATACAACATCTCTCTCTTTCTCGCTCACAGCTGTTGACAGAGCATAGTTACATACAAACTGGTGGTGTTATGGCACACAATAAACGTTTTTTTAATACAATTATTTGTTGATATGCTTACGGTTAGTGGCTAGAGGCTAAGCCCAACAAACAAGAGGTCCGGTGTTTCAAATCTTGGTGGGTACGAAAGATAAAAAAGATGTAAATTTTTAAAAATAGAAAATAGAAAATAAAAAAAAATCAAATTGAATTAAATAAAATCAAATTGTAAAAAAATAAAATTGAATGATTTTTTTTCATTATTTTCAAATAAACAAAAAAAACTGCTTCCTCAATGAGGAATCCTCATATTGATAACAAGTTACATTTGATGAAAAATTAGGCAACATTTCATCATATTGATGTAACTTTTCGTTTATTTTATTAATAATTATTTACATAAAGGTAAATTTATGACATATTTTTGCATATTTTTGGTAAATTTATGACAGATTTTTGCTCACTCCGGTTTTTTTTTGTGTATATAAACCAAGGTTGGAAATCGAATCGAATAACGGTATCGATATCGGTATTGGTATCGTTTTTTATTTATTTCGGTATCGGTATCGGTTACGGTATTTGAGTTAAATCGGTTACGGTATTACCGATACCGAAACGTGAATACCGGTACGTACCGGTATTACCGAGAAAATGCTAAAAATATAAAAAACGTATAAAAACTTAAAATAAAATATATTTTTTTCCAATTTTAATACTAAAGTCTTATTTACCTATTTATTTTTAGCATTTTTGTTAAAATGCCCTCTAAAATGTGAAAAAAAAATTTAAATGAGCGTTTTTAGGGGGTCGACGTTGCCGGACCGCACCTACAAAATGGGGCGAGCCGAGAAAACTGTAATTTTTTTATCCCTCTATTCAAAAACAAGTAGAAAAGTTAAATTCGACACAATGCCCTTTTAAAGTGATAGTTAATTTGCTAACGTGAAAAAAATTAACAATTTTGATTAGAAATATTTTATTTTGAGTAAAAAACTTTTTTTAGTCATTTTTGAAAAAAAAAAAAATTTTTTTTTTTTTGTGTGTAAAATTTTTTCGAATGTAAGTTTTTTTTGTTTTAGTGTAAAAATATTTGTGAGTGACAAAAATACTTGTTAAAATATTTTTCTGACTCTTCAATTTTTTCAAAGCTGGCTTAACGGTTTTTCTTCAACACGTGAATTAAAAGTGAAACCAATCTGAAATTTACGGTTTTCTTAATAAATTTTGAAAAATTTGGAAAAATAGGTCTTCCCTGTCTATACAAGATCATATTCAAAAATATTGCAAAAAATTTTTCGCGAATTATGGGATTATTAAGTAATAAAAAATCACCAAATCGTTACTTTATTAGCAATTTCTACGAATTAAGCCACTTCTGAAAATTATACTATGGTGAAAAACCTTCTGCTTGTGTTCCAAATACCTCCCCAGAATTCCTATTAATATCAAAAAAATTCTTGGCACCAGTGGCGTATACAGGGGGGGGCCCCCCCGAAATGATTTCACAAATTTGGTTTAAAAAAATGGACCGAATTGTAAGTAAATTGTAGTCAAATATTAAAATGCGTCTATGTATTTTAGAAAAATGTGTCAGAACGAGACTATTTCATAAAAAAAAATGTCTCAGAATCTAAAACTTTCCATAAGAAAAATGTCTGAGAATCTAAGACTTTTCTATAGGAATAATGTTTTAAAATATTGGACTTTTTCTCAGAATCTAAGACTCTTTCTATAGGAAAAATGTCTCAGAATCTTAGACTTTTTCTATAAAAAATGTTTCAGAATCTGAGAACTTTCCATAGGAATAATGTCTCTGAATCCGAAAAATGTTTTAGAATCTGTGAACTTTCTATAGGAATAATGTCTTTGAATCTGAGAATTTTTCTTACAATCTAGAAAAAATGTCTTAGAATCTTATACTTTTTTTACGAAAAATGTCTCAGAATCAACGAATTTTTCTTAAGGAAAATTATCTCAAAATCTAAGATTTTGTGTATAGGAAAAATGTCTCAGAGACACAAGCTGAGACTTTTTGTATAAAAAATGCTCCAAACTAAGACTTTTTCTATTGTAAAAATATATTTATCTATAAGAATAATATCTCAGAATCTGAGTATTTTTCAATGGGAAAAATATTTCAGAATTTGATACTTTTTCTTTAGGAAAAATGTCTCAGAATCTGAGGCTTTTTCTATATGAAAAATGTTTCAGAATCTGCCAATTTCCTATATGCAAAATGTCTCAGAATCTGAGACTTGTTCTATAGGAAAATGTCTAAGATATGAGACTTTTTCTATAGGAAAAGTGTTTAAGCATCCGAGACTTTTTCGATAGGAAAAATGTCTCAGAATCTAAGAAATTTTCTGTAGAAAAAATGTCTGAGAATCTGAGATTTTCTATAAGAATCTGAGACTTTCTATAAGAAAAATGTTTTAGAATTAGAAAATTTTTCTATAGGAAAAATGTCTAAAAATCGTAGACTTTTTCTGTAGGAAAATTTTCTCAAAATCCTTTAGGAAAAAGATTTTAAAATCTATGACTTTTTTATAATGTTTTATTTTTAAAAAGGTCTCAGAATGTGAATTATTTTTCTTATATGTTTCAGAATCTCAGATTCTGGGAAAATGTCTTACAATCGGAGTCTTTTCTTTTAGAAAAGTATTTTATGATATGTTTATAGAATCATTTTCTAAAGTGACTTTTTCCCAAGAAACGTTTTCCTTTAGAAATATGATATAAAGTCCTTGACTTTTTCTATAACAAAAACTGTCTTAACTGGAAATTGTCATAATCTTAGACTTTTCTTTGAAAAACATTCAGATTCTGATAATCTTCTTTGTAAAAATGTATCAGCATCTGATACAATTCACACTTTAAAAAAAGGCTTGTCTCAAAAAATTTTTATATATAAAAAAATTTAAATTGTTTTCCCCCAACAGTTTTAAACTTACACAAAAATGAAGAATTTGAATGTGTTACATTCGGTTTAAGGAAAATATCGAAAATAATTCTAAAACATGTGCTGTTATGTAAATTTTTTGTAAAAAAAAAAATTAAAAAAAATGTTGGGCCCCCACCGAAATAAAATCCTGGATACGCCCCTGCTTGGCACCCACATCGCGGATTAAATAAAAATCCCAAAAAAACTATATTAACGAAAGGGGTCCAGAAAGTTTCTATTGGGAGTCAAAATGACTCCATAAAAATTTCGTGAAAATCAATAATTTATTTCTGCTCCCGCATCGCGGTTGAAGTATGTTTTTTTTTTGGAAATTTTTACTTAATCTACGATGTGGATGCCCAAAGATTTTTTCGATTTTTATGAGACTTTGGGGAGGCATTTGGAGCACGATTTTTAATTTACAAAAACCAAAAAAATTACAAACTTCTTTTATTTTTTTTTTTTTTAAACATGTTTTTTTAGGAAAACCCGTTTCAATACCGGTACGTACCGGTACCGAAGGAAAAGGTTTTTGGATACCGGTATCCGATACCAAAACTGAGTTTCGGTATTGGTATTGGTACCGGTATTCAATTTAAAGGGTTTTGAAACGGATAACGGTATTGAAAAGATATCGATTGCCAACATTGATAAAAACCAAACGCAATAACGAAATGATTTAAAAAATTGTTTTTTAACATTGCGTTAGCTTTGGTGATGCGTTTAATTCGATGGCGGTACTGCGGTACTTTAAGAATAAAAAAAAAGTTCTTTAGTACTCAAGTTTCCAACCCTAATGTGTATGTAGCAAAAAAAGAAAAAAAGTTTTACTTTCAGTTCAATTTGTCGAAAGAGCAGCTCATTAAAACCTCAACACACGTCAAACGTATACGTCAGTTGCATTTGAAATTTAAACCAGAAAAGTTTAGTTGTTTTGATGTTGTGCTACTAATAGTTTCCTTTAAAAAAAAAAATGTGTTAAATAGAAAAAAAATAAGAAAAATAATAGAAAATTATATATAGTGTCCTGTTTTCTTTTTTTGTGTTGAGCTAAAGATTTTATATGATTTAAATAATTTAAAAAAATCTTTTAAAAGTAATCTGCGGCATACAAAAGTGATAAATTTGATGATTTAAATAAATTTAAAAAAAAATAAATAAGAAAATAATATTGCAGCTCAGCATTTATGCACGTGCAAAGTTTAAAATAACCTTGAAAATTTGTATTAAATGCTAAAAAAAAAGAATAAAAATACACAAAAAATATACAGAAATCAACTGAATTTCAGCTATAATATAAAATACTTATATGGGCAATTTGTAACAACAAATTTTTACATTTACACATTTTCACACCAAAAACCGTAAAAAAATCAATTCATAATTTGTTAAAAGGTGAAAACAAGTGAAAATCAAAAGACAAAATATATTATTAAAAAAAAAGTAATAAAAATAAATACTTAAGAGAAAAAGAAAAGAAAACAAATTATAATAGAAAACTACACAGATTTTAGCGAAATAAAACTTGTAAAAATAATTTCGTTTAATTTTACTTAGTATAACTTAGCAATTGTACCTTTGCAACAACAACAAAATCATCTAATGTACAAAGTGAAGGCAAACATTTTTATTTTTTTAAGGCCATATTTTGACTTTTTTCTCCTTTTTTCATTGTTGTTGTTATTTTGATTGTAATAAATAAACACGAACAACAATAACAGAACCATAACACAGTCACGCTACACCATTTACAGGTGTAATTCGCAAAAACATCAATTGTAATTCGCAAATTCTACTTGTATATCGGAAATTCCATTTGTAATTCGGAAAAAAATCCATTGTAATTCGAAATAGATCAATTGTTATTTGAAAAGGATCAATTGTAATTGGAAAAATATCAATTGTAATTCGAAAAAGATCAATAATTATTTAAAGATTCCAATTGCAATTTCAAAAATATCGACTGAATTTCCATTGATCTATTTCGAATTACAATTGATCTTTTTCGAATTATAATTTATCTACTTCGAATTACAATTAATCTTTTTCGAATTACAATTAATCTTTTTCGAAAAACAATTGATCTCTTTCAAGCTGCGATTTATCCATTTCAAATAACAATTGATCTTTCTCGAATTACTATTGATCCTTTTAGAATTACAATTAATTTATTTCGAATTACCATTGAACTTCTTCGAATTACAATTGATCTTTTTTGAATTACAATTGATCTATTTCAAATTACAATTGATCTATTTGGAGTTACAATTGATCTTTTTCAAATTACAATTGATCTACTCCGAATAACAATTGATCTTTTTCAAATTACAATTGATTCTTTCGAATTAAAATTGCTCTATCCCGAATTACAATTGATCTTATCCGAATTACAATTGATATTTTCCGAATTACAATCGATTTTTTCTAATAACAATTGCTCTATTTGGCTTTACATTTGGAATTTTTCGAATTACAATTGATCGTATTCAAATTATAATTGATCTTTTTCGAATTACTATTGATCGTTTTCAAATTCCAATTGATCTATTTCGAATTACTATTGAACTTTTTCGAACTACAATTGATCTTTCAAGAATTATAATTGATCTTTTTCTAATTACAATTGCTCTATTTGAAATTACAATTGGTCTTTTTCGAATTACAATTGATCTATTTTGAATTAAAATTAATTTTGTTTGGCATTTCAATTAATCTTTTTCGAATTACAATTTAACTATTTGAAATTACAATTGATATTTTTCGAATTAAATTTGATCTACTTCGAAATACATTTGATCTTTTTCTAATTACAATCGATCTTTTTCGAAGTACAATTGATCTATTTGAAATTATAATTGATCTCCTTCGAATTACAATTTATCTTTTTTTAATTACAATTGATCCTTTTTTAATTACAATTGAACTTTTTTTAATTACAATTGATCTTTCTCGAATTAAAGATTATCTACTTCAAATTCCAATTTATATTTTTTGAATTACAATTGATCTTTTTGAATTACAATTAATCTATTTTGAATAACAATTGATTTTTTTGAATTACAATTGATCCTGTTCGAGTTCCAATTTATCTTTTTCGAATTACAATTGATCTTTTCCGCATTGCAATTTATTTATTTCAAATTACATTTGATCGACTTCGAATTACAATTGATCTTTTTAGAATTACAATTGATTCATTTAGAAATACAAATCATCTTTTCCGATACACACTTAATCCATTTCCAATTACAATTCATCCATTTCGCCATACTGTTGAACTACTTCAAATTCCAATTTATCTTTTTCGAATTAAAATTGATCTTTTTGAATTAAAATCGATCTATTTGGAATTGCAATTGATCTCTTTTGAATTTCAATTGATCCATTTCGAATTAATATTAATCTTTTTTGATATACAATTGGTGCATTTCGAATTACTATTGATCAATTTTGAATTACTATTGATCTACTTTAAATTAAAATTTATCTTTTTCGAATTACAATTGATCTTCTTCGAAACAAAATTGATGCATCTCTAATTACAATTGATATCTTTCGAATTACAATTGATCTATTTCGAACCACAATTTATCTTTTTCGAAGTACAATTTATCATTTTCGAAATACAATTGATCTTTTTCGAATTACAATTGATCTTATATGGGTTCAAGTGGAAAAATGTAAAAGTAAATTTAATTTCTAAAAACTATAGACATTTCTGGTATTCCTATTCAGGTTTTAAACGGTTCCAGTTAACCGTCATCTTCAGTAGGATTTAAATCTCGGCTTGTTTCGCTAATGATAATCGTTTCTCTTATATTATCTTGTATATTTCTGTCATATTCATACTATTAACAATTCTGATTGGCAGACACTTTAGCCCACACAACCACCGTATTGTTAGAATATGTTGTGGATAACTATCCGTTTTGTGTTCAAATTACAATTTATCTTTTTCGAAATACAATTGATCTTTTTTGAAATACAATTGATATATTTTAAACTACAATTGATCTATTTTGAATTACAAACAATCTTTTTCCAATTACAATTAATATTTTTCGAATAGCAATTGATATATGTATTTCAAATTACAATTGATGTTGTTTTAATTACAATTGATCATTTTTGAATTAAAATTAACCTTTTTCGAATAACAATTGATCTATTAGGAATTACAGTTGGTCTTTTTCGAATAACAATTGATCTATTTTGAATAACAATTGATCATTTTCGAATAACAATTGATGTTTTTCGAATTACAATTAATCTTTATTGAATTACAATTGATCTATTTCGATTTCCAATTGGTCTACATATTTCGGATTTCAATTGATCTTTTTCGAATAACCACTGAAATCTTAAAATTGATCATTTTCGAATTACAATTCATTTTTTTCGAATTACAATTAATCTTTTTCTAATAACAATTGATCTTTTTGGAATTACAATTGATCCATTTCGAATTGCAATTGATCTTTTTCGAATTATTATTAATCTACTTCGAATAATAATTTATATTTTTCGAATTACAATTTATATTTTTCAAATTACAATTGATCTTTTTCGAATTACAATTGTCTTTTTTCGAATTACAATTAGAAATTTTGAATTACAATGAATCTTTTTCGAATTACAATTGATCTATTTGGGATTACAATGGAAATCTTTGAACTATAATTGGAATCTTCGAATTACAAATATAATTTTTTGAATTACAATTGATATTTTTCGAATCACATCTGTAAATGGTGTAGACACAAACACACTCACACATATAACCAAAATAAAACACATTCATCTCTCTATATGTAAAAAAAAACCTATAAAGTAGGCCTTTAATGACCACAATGTATAAATGGGAGTCTTTAGCAAAAAATTCTTTTCAAAGAGAAGAAAACCAACAACATATACAAACAAACACACTTCTATTCTCACCACATGCATGCATACTCGTGCATAGTTAAAAAGCAACCAAGTCTATAGTAGAACCCATTATGAAAATAAAAGACTACCAACTTCAAAATGTCGTATTTTATCTCCATGATGTTTAAAATCCTTTGAAGCAGCAAATGCAGCTGCACGTTGATATAAACTCTTATTGTATAAATGTAAAATGGCATATGCTTACAGACAAATGCACACAAACACACACACAAATTCACTTATATAAAGAAGGTTTCCCAAGAGGCATACAAATTGCAAAATTTGTGCATTAGTGAAACTTTCTAACTTTCAAAAAAAATCAATAGACGTTATTTATGTTCAAGGGAAACAGATTCTTTGTAGCACCCAAATTTGTTGTCAATCAATGGATGTGATAGTAGTAACTATGATTTTCAGTTGTAGTAAGAGAATTTGGATAATCCAAATTCAGAATCTTGATAACCATAACACCTTAACAAAAATTTCACTCAATAGACAACCTCTGTCAAAAAATTTGTAAAACTACTTTCAATTAAATATAGAAAAAATTTTGCAGATTTTTCTGCTGAAATAATTATTTTACCAGAATTTTCTTTCATTAATTTTCTGCAAGCTGAAATTGTTCAGTACTTTTACTGATTCTGTTAGTTGATTTTCAGATTTTCTGTTTGCAGGTTTTTAGCAAATGCTCCTACTAAGGTTGTTCATTATTTTGATCAGGAAAATAAGGTATGGGAAGGAGGAAAGAGAGAGTAGTGTTTGCGGATATTTTATTAAAACTTTTTATTCCATATACGAATTGTTCGACTTAAAAAATTAACTTTCTCTGTAATGCGTTGTGCGAAACACAGGACAATCAACAACAAACGACGATGCTCCAATGAATCAATAGAGTTGGATACACCACTTTCGTTGGTAAGCTTCACCGCCCTTTCACGAACAGTCCAAATATGAGAGAGTTGTATTCCATTTTCGGCCGGATATAGCTGGTATAGATAGTAAGGAGATCGGATGAAGTGAAGTAAGTCTTGCACCGTTTCAGAAAACCAAGACACTTGAATGCCTCTTTCGACACTTAAAATACGTGTTTATTCCAATGGGCATCACTTTGTATTTTTATGCCCAGAAAATCAAGAGTATCCGATTCCTCAACAAGTATACCATCCATAGATATAGGTTAAAATACAAAATTGGGTCTTGCGTGCATTAAAATCGACCTTATTCGCTCTACCCCACTCGGAAAGGTCCTGGTGGAGTGTGTCATTAATGTTCTGAATAAGGTCGAATGAAAATGAATGACAAATGTTGCTGTCATCTGCAAAAGAGTTAGGATTGAAGGTTTGATCAAGAAGGTCGGTACCACTGAGTTTAGCTGAAAATCATTTGATAAGAACCCATCTAAAAAAACACGAGAGAAGTCATTACCAAACGAACGAACACCTTGGAAACACCTGGAGCAAACACTTTACTGCCACCAAAATAGTGGTGGGACCGACACTAACGTTCAGATTGAAACGCCAACAGGTCTCCCGAAGAGTGAATTTGTCTCTAAATATTTCACAAGATGGCAGTTACCATGCTCTCCATCAATTTGGAGAGAGCAGATCAAATTGGGATTGGGTGGTAACTACGATTTCACTTTTCGGACAATTTTGTAAATTGAATCGAAAAGGGAATCGCTGCCATAGGGGGACTTACAATTAGCCAATTCCATGTTTGGATTTCTATAAAGAAATCCGAATTTCAATTTGTGTTACCTGATCTGGAATTTAACCCAAAAAGAGCTAAATTCCTTATCATTACAGCACATAAGCCGAAAACCTCCGGCCAACGAAAGCGAATGTGAATACATACAGATAAGTGACTCATAACATTCAGGGGATACTCGCTACTAATTCAATGCATTGTGTTGGTATTAGGAAAATAAGTTATGAGGAAGAAAGGAAATAGTGTTTGTGGACATTTAATTTAAATTTTTGTAAATTATAGCTGACTGGAAAGACCTTCGCAGGGAGTTAATTCCACATATATTTAGTTCGATTAAGAAAATAATTTTCTCTGAAAAGGCTCCGACACAATGTCGGAGTACCCTGTACTACAGAGTACCATCTCTAAACATAGAGACGACAAATAATGTGTAAGTGCGAAAAAGAAAGAAACAAAATACACTCTCAGGCACAGAGTACTCTGTCATTGTGAATTCAGCTTAATGCGTTGTGCGATACATTGAACAGTCGGCAACGAACGAATGTGACCTACTGGAAAGGCGAGTACTACCGGCATCCACCCATATCTCAGATATGAGTTCGCCTACCTCAGCTGAACACATACTGTGGTAATATCGATAGAACAATTACGCACGACCCACTTTCCCAAGATGATGCAATGAGTTAAAGAGCTGTATATCCTCCTGTCATTGATGAGCATCATCTCACTCCTTTGCACACGATCTATAAGTTTAAATATAGACCTTGAAGCACCTGCCAGGTATTGGAGTTGTATTTAATTTTCGTTCGGATATAGGCGGTATAAATTGTGAGTAGATCAGACGGAGTAAAGTAACTCTTGCACCCTTTTAAAAACCAAGACACTTTAATGCTTCTTTCGACACTTGTAAAACATGTTGGTTCCAACGATAATCACATTGTATTTTCATGCCTGTTACATCAAGAGTATCTGACTCCTCAATGGCTGTAACACCCATGAATACAGATGGAGTTGATTCCACAAGCTGTCTGCACAGAAAGAATTGATAACGAAAGTCAATCAACAAAAACGCGGATTCAATTATTTTTTTAATTGAAACTCCTCCGATAAAGAAAATTGTTATATCAATCATCAAATTGTAGGTGATTAATTGATTTTTATTTCAATTAATCATTTTTTCGATTTTGATCAAAATTTGATTGAATTTTTATTTAAAGTCAATTTAAATAATGATTGATTTAACAAATGAATTTCACGCTTATGCAAAAATAATGAAGAAATTCATATTTTTTGCTTTCCAATGTGTTGCCGACAATAAAAAAAAGTAAAACCGTAGTATAAAGTATATTTTTGAATTAATGTATTCAAATAAATTGAAGCGACAAAAAATCTGGTATGTTGAAAATTTGTAATTTGATAGTTAAAGAAAATAACAAAAATGTTGATCAAAACAATAATTGACTCATTTAAATTTTGTTGATCAATAGATTTAATTGAAATTTTTTAGCCAATAATTTTTTGTGTGTGTGGATCAACATACAACATTGGATCTTGCGATTATTAAAGTCAAACCTTTCCGTAAGATCACACTCGGAGATTGTCGTAAGATCATGATGAAGTGTCTTATTCATGTTCAGCCTCATACTTTAACCTCAGAGTGGCTTGGTCTATGAATTAAGGAAAATGAAGGACAAATGTTGCTGGCATCTGCGAAAGAAATTATAAGATTTGAAGTTTGACCCAAAACGTCGGAAGAAAAATAAGAAAAAAAATGTAAAAGAAAGAACAGAACCTTGCGGTACCCCTGAATTCAATTGAAACTTATCCGATGAGAACCCATCTATAACAACACGTATAGAGCGGTCTCTAAGAAATATCGATTTAAATCGAGATAAATCAATACCGACACCAAACGCAAACAGCTTCATAATAAGTGCACCTTGCCACACACGATCAAACGCCTTGGAAATGTCTAGATCAACCACCTTGCTTTCACTAAATTGGTGAACAGAGCGACTCACACATTCCGGTAGGAATGCTAACAGGTCTCCCCTAGAATGAATTCTGCGAAAGCCATACTGTCGATCGCACAAAAGTAAAAGTAAAGACTCCGAATAATTTACCAACTGGTGGTTAATCATGCTCTCCATGACATTCCAGAGCGTAGACTGCTATTGCAAATTGCTATTATGCGATAGTTTTCAGGGTTTATAGCGTTACCCATTTTTGGGATTTGTTGGACGTTGGCATCCTTCCAGCAAGAGGGAAAACTCCTACTCAGTACGAGTAACTAAATAATGCCAACGAACGAGTCAACGACTAAGCACACTATTCTAGGACCATATCCGTAATACCATCCCCTGGGACTTATTTACGTTGAGATGGGACGCGTAAGAAGAGTAGCTTTGGGCTACACGGGAAAGAGGAGAGAGGATCAACGTTTTAAAGAAATCATATTGGGCCACATCACGGCCTTGATTTTCACCAACGTCATCCTTTATAACCTAACCTACGTTGAGATCCTCAACCATTTTAACTGCACGCGTTCGAAAAAAATTAACCTTGGGCATAGTAAAGTAAAACCTTTCGAGTCCTGGCAGTAGTTGATTACATATTTTCCAGATAAAAGGCTGAAAGAAATCATTTAGCTCAACTTAACTGCCTTTTTATAGATAAAAGTAGAACGCTTCGTCGTTGGTTTTGAAGCACTACGAAGGTCCGATAGTGAAAAGGATGCAGAAATGAGGTTTTGATCCGAGTTTCGAGAGACGCAAGTAACTTAACATCGTATTTGTCAGGATGCGAAGTGAGAAAAAGGTCTAGGGTATTATGAAACTGCTCTTCAACACGCGGAGCGATTTCGCTTTTTTTTTGTAGCACAGAGTAATCATTTCTTATTATTATACTCATTACTAGTAATGCAAAGATTTGCTAGGAACTTGTTTAATAAGAATTGTTTTTAACATAAAGAGTTCTAAAACGACTTAAAATCAATATAGGTCCAATAAGAAAAGTGGAGAGCTAATATAAAAATGAATTCTGTGAACTTTTTTCCAAACTGCAAAATTTTCTTAAGAATTCGGAGATATTATCTGAATTAAAAAAATGAGAAAAGTTGAAGGCGATTATAAAAATCAATTCTGTGAACTTTTTTCCAAACCGCAAAATTTTCTTAAAAATTCGGAGATATTATCCGAATTAAAAAAAAAAAAAAAACTATATATAAACTTTTATTTTTTCTCGTTATTAAAATTCACTTTTAAAGAAAGGTTGAACAGTGACCCACCCTATTATAGACTTTTAAATGATTGCCAAATTCAATAAGCAAAAATCCCGTTAGTACCATTCTTCAACTGGCTAAAATAAAGAGTTAAACCAAGCGAAAACAGTGTTGGATTTTCATATGCCAAAACACACAAAAATATTTTAAAAACGTTTATGTTTGAACAGGGTGATCCAACTATTACTGCCACTAATGTTTAATACCAACTCTTTGGTATGTATTCGTTTCATAAGTCATGAAAACATTTTCTTGTGATTAATGAACACTTTCTTTAACTATCGCATTTTTGTCTTTTCGTCAAAAAATTATTTCCTGTAGAGTTATAATATTGAACGGTTGCCTCGGAACCGCCTCGGTTAGCCTGAGATAAAACATTTCGTAAATGTGTTTTTCTCAATTATCTCTCATGTCTTATTTTTAAATTGAATCACCCTTTATCTCTTGCTTTTCACAATGATTATCAAGGAAAACAATTGAAAGTGGTGTTATTATAAATGTCTTCCATGTTATTGTTGTTTTTTCATTTCAATTTTTTTAACGCCCTCTTCATTGTGTATTTGTCTGTTCTATTGTCTCTCAACACATGTGAGTTTGTAATAAAACAACAAAAGAATTGAATCAAGTGATTGTCACTTTATCCGCATATTTACTGCAACTGTTTTTTACTCAATTTTTTTTCGACAAAAAAACACGAAATAAATAAATAGTTAAAAATTGTAATTCGGCTATACCGACTCAAAAATACACTAGAAAATATTTTTTTTTTTAATTTTCCAGATATTTTTGTATATTTTTCTACTTATAGAAATTTTTTTAATTTTCTGGGGATTTTCCTTAATTGTTCTAAACTTCTCTGATATTGAAAAGCAGTTAATTATAGTTCGAGGTCATCTACTTTTCCCATTATGAATTCTCAAGAAAGTATGAATTGACGATTGTTTCGTCAGAATTCTTTAGAAAATTGTCGTAATACTGTTATGGTTTAAAAATCAAATATTCATATTCTCAATTTTTTTTACTTTGAGCCAACACTCAGGGGATACCCTCTTACCCCCACAGGTTATGAGGAGAAAGAAAGAGGGAGTAGTGTTTTTTGACATTTTATTTGGATTTTTTTAAATTGTAGCCGACTGGGAAGACATCTGCGGGAAGTTAATTCCACATGCGGCCAGTTCGTCCGAGAATCGAGTACTACGGGCATGCACTTGCTTCTCAGATATGAGTTTGCCTATCTCAGATGAACACTTACCGTGCTAACATCGATAGATACTCTTCTATCATTGATGAGCTTCAACGCACTCCTTTGCACCCGATCCTGAAACTTCAAGATAGACCTGGAAGCACCTGCCCAGATATGGGAGTTGTATTCCATTTTCTGTCGGATATATGCGGTATAAAAAGTGGGGAGATCAGACTGAGTGTAGTAATTCTTGCAACATTTTAAGAAACCAAGTCACTTGAATGATTCTTTCGACACTTGAAAAACATGTTGGTTCCAACGAACACCACATTGGATTTTCATGCTCAGAACATCAGGAGTGTCTGATTTCTCAATTGCTTGTTTGCAGGTCAACATACAATATTGGGTCTTTCTAGAATTAAAATCGACCCTTTTCGCAACACCCCACTCGGAAACTGTCGTAAGCTCATGATTGAGTGTATCTTTCATATTCTGCCTCATAGCTTCAACCTCAGTAAGGATTGGTCTATGATTAAAAAAAAATAATCACAAATGTTGCTGTTATTTGCGAGATAATATATAGGATTGGAAGTTTGAGATCTTTAAGAAAAAGTGTAGGAGAAAGAACAGAGCCTTGCGATGCGCCTGAATTCAAATGAAACTCGTCTGATGGGAACCCATTTATAATAACACGTATAGAGCGGTCTCTAAAGGTGCGTTCACACGAGAAAGAAATCTCGATAGAAAAATCGAAAATTTGTCACCTCTAGCATTCTTAAATATCATCTCTAAAAAAATAATTTTTATACGTTATAATTTTTTTATTAAACAAAATACAGACTTCAAATCAAAAATATTATCAATATCTTCCAAAAATCTGTAACATTTTCAAAAAAAGGTAAGAAATAATACGTTTTAGAGGAATTTGATTTGACACAATTATTAAAAAAAAAAGTCAAATTCACAGGTACACAGAGTAGTTTTTTTGTCATTGTCTAGCAGTTTTCTCTCTCGTGTAAGCGCGCCTTAAGTAAGCTCGAGAGAAATCACTACCGATACCAAATGCAAGCTTTGAAACGAGTGCACCGTGTCACACTTTGGAAATATCTAGAGCAACCACTTTGCTTTCACCAAATTGGTGAATAGATAGACAGACAGCCAACGACGTTTGTTATTTATCAGCTAAAGATAAACGAATTCGTTCTATTGAGTGTGGTGTATTGTGTGTGTTTTTTTTATGTGTAATTTAAGGTGAACCTTAGTCATTTTTAAAACAGAAAACCGTGGCTGCTGACGCTTTACGTCAGCACACATAGACTCTGAGGTTCATTGTGATCAACGACGGTAGTCGGCGTCCTTTATAAGGATATCCTTTATAAGGATACCAAAAAGTTAGATTTGAAATCCAAATTAGCAAATCCAAATCCACGTGGTGGCGCAAATCCAAGGTTTACTACACAAAATGTTGGGCAGAAGGGTACAAAACACAGCTACAACTGAAAAAAGGTCGGAAAAAATTCTAGAAAATTGGGAACAAATTAAAAAATAAAAATAATAAATTTTAACTTAATTTTTGTTTTTTATATTTTCGTTCAGTTTTCAAATTTTTCTCATAAAAGCAGCTAATTTAAAAAAAATAAAATTAAAATAATTAACAATAAACAAGAAAATATCGATTTTATTGTTTTATTTTTATTTTTTGTCCCCTAATAATGCCATTTTTTGTATTAAAAACAAAAAATGTACTAAATATAAAATAAATTTACTAAATGCTCAAAATGTAGAGGCCTACTTTTTGGTATCCTTATAAAGGCAACTCCGACTACCGTCGTTGATTGTGATACCTCGCGACTGTAATAGGTTTTCCTACTGGTCCCTGCCGTTAAACCAATTTGAGCTTCTTATGAAATTTCTAAGATATTGAATTTTGACATCTGACAAATCAGAAAGATCGTGCAGCTCACTAGATCCCAGTGAAGAAAGTCTCTGACCAGAAAGTGCCGGGCAATGGCAGATGAAGTGTTCGATAGTTTCCAACTCCTCTTCATCCATGCAACTCCGGCAAGTCATTTGACGGCACAATTAACCGATCTGCGTGCTTCCCTACAAGACAGTGTCCGGTAATTACAGCAACTACCCTCGAAATCTCTCCTCTTGGAAGCGGTATCAGCTCACTTGTGTGCTTCTGATTAAGAGAATGCCAGATCTGTCGTGTTGTCTCACACGTCTATCCATTTTCTTATCTTTGATTAGTCTATGTCGCGGAACAAAGCCGTAGATTTTGCTTGCAAGTTTCTAGGAAAATACCAACACATTCCAATTCGTGTAAGGTAGTTCCCAGTCTTGCAAGCTTATCGGCTTTGCAACTCCCTGAAACGTCTCTACGCTCTTTAAATGACCATCCCATTTAAGGACGTGCGGCAGTAAGGTCAGATCTTGTTTTCAGGAACTTTGAATCCAGGGACTTGACCGCGGCTTGACTATCACAATAGATGTTGACTGTAGTTGTAGACAAGCCATTGTAACTCAACTAGTCAGCCATTTTCTTTATTGCCAGCATCCATACCTGGTAAACACTGTAATGAGCTGATCTTTGAGCCAGTCTCAACCCAAGCTCTTCCAAATAGACTACAGAGTCCACTTGGTCGTGTCACTTTAATGCATCTGTAAAAAATTATTTAAGCTCCACTACCCGGAATGCCCTTCTTCCAAGACACCATGGATGGTATCATAGTGGTAAAGTGGCGCTCAAAAAGGTTCGTAGAGGAAGCACAGTTCACATTTTATGGTATTGTTATATTCTTCAGGACAACGCTATATACAACTACTACCAAACATCGAAAATGGGACTGAGACGCGATCTTTAACATTTAATTACATTAGTTCTGCTTGTCTAAAACCCGGTCTTCAAATTTGTTCATCACATCAGGTTTTAGAGAAAATTGAGGTCAAAGTTCAAAAAAATCGTCGTTTATGCACTCAAAAAAAAAACCTGTCAAGTTAACAAAAAATTTAGTTAAATTTAACTAAAAAAGCACCTGATTTTGGGCCTACTAAATTTTTAGTTAATTTAACTAAAAATATTTAGTTAACTTTTCGTAGAACGAATGTAGCAAAAAAAACCGTAACTTTAACTAAAAATTTAGCTGAAATTTCGTAACGTTTTTATGTACATATATTAACAAAAAAAATAGTTGAATTCAGCTAAACTTTTTGTTACTTTTCGTAAACTAAAATTTAGAAAATATTTTGTAAAAAATTAAAAGTTTATTTTTTCTATTTTTTCATCAGCTTAAGTAGAACTTATGAGATTTGCATAGGAGGCTACACAAGAAATTTCACTTAACAAATTTGTTACGAAAAATCAGCAAATTAATTAGTAAAAATTCGTAAACTCAGTTTTGAAGTCAACAAAAAAAATTAGTTCAAAATTTGTTCAAAACTAGTATTTTCGTAAATTGAACTTAACTAAAAAAAGTAGTTAAAACGCTGATTTTAACTAAAAATTTGCTAAAAAGCCAGTAAACTCGAGTTAACAAAAAAAAATTAGTTAACTTTACAGTTTTATTTTTTGAGTGTGGCATTTTTCGCAGCTCATAGCAGATAAACCCGATTTGATGGCGACTTTAAAATAAGTCGAAGGTAAAGCTGAAACATTACTATTTATGATTCAGAACTCATTTGGTCAGTCGCCAATTGTCTTTCAATGATGTGTTATTCCCCAATATCGAAATAATCATTTTTGTTGGAATATACCTTATAAAAAGATAATTGGTACTCCAACGGTTTAAGCGACTGATCAAATGAGTTATGCATCTTATAGATCAATGTTTGGGCTTTATCCTTATTCTTAAGTCATCAGCACATCGGGTTAATCCGCTATGAGTTGTCAAATATGCCTAAAAACACGATTTGTTTGTACTTAAAATTTCTCTAAACCTGATGTAATGGAAAATAGTGGAGACCGGATTTGTGATAAGGGGATAAATTGGAATCATGTGTATAAGGTGGAGTTCCATTCGCATCAAATTAATTTTTCAAATGATTAGTAACGGAAAAATTTGTTAATGGGGAATAAGACATGATTGGAGGACAATTGGTGTCCTAAGGGTTAATGCTACTGACCAAATAAAGTCTGTATCCTTAAGAGCAATGTTTAAGCTTTACTCTCGACTTACTCTCGCTATCACATCGGGTTTATCCGCTATGAGTTTTCAAAACTACCCAAAACGGCGAACTTTTTGAACTTTGATCTCAATTTTCTCAAAAACCTGATATGATGGGAAAGTTTGGAGACCAGATTTGTGATCACTAGAACAATTACAATCACATCGGGTTCATCCGCTATGAGTTTTCAAAACTACCCAAAACGGCGAATTTTTTTAACTTTGATCTCAATTTTCTTAAAAACCTGATGTGATGGAAAAGTTTGGAAACCAGATTTGTGATCACTAGGACAATTACAATTAACTGTGTAAGGTCGCGTCGCATCAAGGTTTTTCGTCCCAGTCGCATCAAGGTTTTTCCTCCCAGTCGCATCAAGGCACATTCGTATGTGCTCTATTGAACAGATTTATTAAATTTGTTGAAATTTTTCAACAAAACTTGTGTCTCTTGGTAAAAAATAAAGTTGCTTTAACAAAAATACGAAAAACACTTTACACTCACCCAATGTTACAGTGTTTGTGTCTACATAAGAGTACATAGTCTCTAATAGGTCCTACTATGTATCACTTAACCACACATACAAAGAAAAAAAAACAAATTTTCAAATTAAAAGATATTTATCGTTTATTTAATCTCAATTGAACATTGTTTTCTTTTTTTATTTTTTAACAAAAGAATTCATCTTAAATAAAAAACACAATCTCTGCCAAACACTTAATTATCAAAAAAAAAATAAAATAAAAAATAATAATAATAAAAAAATAAATAAACTGCCTGTTTATAAACATTAAGCAAAAAGTCAAGGTAAAAATAAATTTAAAAATGTCGTCTCTACGTTTAATGCTTGGTTCATCGTCTACAAAATTACCGTCGTCATCATCATCATCATCGACATCGACAGTGTCATCTAGAAGAGGAACTGTTTCTTACAGTCGTTATACTAAATGCTCAAATGTCCAACAAAAGGTGCTATTAGTATTTTGTTGCTTATGTATAACATTAACAGGTAAATATTACAAAAATCATATATATATTTATATGTAAGTGTATATATATTATGAACTAATACAAACTGTAATTAGTATGAATGTATTTAAATACAGGCTTTTTTGGTGTAAGGCGTTAACATTTCAATTTAATATCACCTGAGTGTTTTACTATTTTTTATGTCTTAATGTTTGTGGTAATGGTTACACTGTGCTTGACTCGAAAAATTGTTTTTCTTCTAAATGGGATATCCGGTGGGTAATTATAATTCGAGTGCACTGCCATTTAGGCTAACTCTTGTTTTCAAAATCGATTATGTTGATTTTAGGTTGATTTTTTTTATTTTATCATAATTACTTACCCAGGAAAATTTTTTGGAACAAATTCCTGGTTCAACAGATTCTTGAATGTATTCTATGGTAATCACAACAAAATTTTCTATGTAAAATTATTTTTCAAAAAAACTACTTGCTCTAAAAAACGATTGCTTTTGGGACAATTTCAAACAAAAATCATTGATTCTGGAATGTTAAGTAGAATCGGTTGCAGGGTAAAATGATGCGTTCTGGAACCGATTATTGGGAACAGAAAATTTTGCTGGGTAAGTATACGGTGCGTATTCTTAATGCGTAGTATACTGAAGAAATTATGAAAAAAAAACCTTCATAAAATTAGCATAAACTTTAACGATTTATTTTTTTCAAATATTTTAAATTTAATGCATGATTATCAATAAAACAAGTTATTCTAGGCTAGCTCAAAATATGAGTAGGATAGAGAGGGGCACATTCACCAGTGGGCACATTCGCCACCCCCACTTATCTCTTAAACTAATGTCCAGTTTCTCGATAACGAATTTCTATTTTCGTTCTTCCAAATGACACACGAAAATCAATTTGAGGTTCTGTATTGCGAATGTCATTTTAGTCGAACGAAAACGTTTTTATATTTTTTTTTTTTTTTATAATAATAATAGTTTTGATCACATGATCAATTATTTTTATTTATTCTTTCTATTTATTTACAACTCATTTTTAATAAATTTCACCTAACCGAGAACTGGTAACAATGACCGTCGTCTCGTTGTAGCGAAAAAAACCAAGGGTTCTGGTGGGAATCGAACCCACGACCCCCACGTTGAAAGGCTAGCACGCTACCAGCTAGCCTACGAAAACGTAAAAGTTGCCATTTTTTCTTCATTGTTTCAGTTTCTACAACACGAATTGAAATGTCAGAAACGTCAAAAACACACGAATGAAAAATACCATTCGTTTAGAGTTTTTTGTGTAAAATTTTACAAAAAATTATAAAAATGTGAATTATTAAAAAAATATGTGACATTAATCTATAAAATTTTAAAATTAAAATGTTTTATAATGTTGAATTTTGTCGCTATGAAAATAAAAAAAATCTGAATTGAATAAAATTGTATTTTTTTTATAAACATGAAATTTGATCAGCTGTTTTCTTTAGCTGATTGTTGATGTTGCCACATCGTCTATTTAATATAATTTGTGTATGGAAAAAATAAACAAAAACTTAAAAAAAACTTTGTGGCAATACTGTAATTTGACAAATGGTCAAGAAAAACGTAACTAACGAAAAGAAATAACGTAATGAAACGAAAATGTTATGGAAACTGTTTACATTACGAATTCGTACGGGTAGCTTTCGTTCGTGTATTATTTCGTCCGGTTAGCAGAAACACCACATAAGAGAGGTATCAAATTGTGATAAATGAGTCATATGTGTATTTGTTAATCATCTTTCACACTCTGTACTTTGATCGTTCAACTTTACACGTGAAAGCGGAAAGATTTGTTTCTGTATTTTTCAGGTTACTATAAAAATATTACCAAGTTAGTATATTTTGCAATAACCTTTTGATTTTCTGAGTAACATAACAAACATTAAAAAAAACTGCAATGAGTTTGTTTTAGTAAGTTTTAATTAAGTTTAAAAAACTTTAAAAATATTTTTTTGTGAGTGCCCACTGGTGGGGCACATTTTCCAGATTGAAGATGGGGCAATTAATGTGGGGTAGTTTCGCAGGTGCCACTTAGAATGGGGTAGTTTGCTGGCGAATGTGCTCCACGAGTAGTACATTTTTTTGGGGGTTTTTTCAATAAAATCATGTTTTTTTTAAATTATGTTTTAAACAATTAGTTTTCCGAAAAATAATATTGTTAAAGAATATTTTGTGAGGATGTTTATTCTGGCTCGAGGTCATTGTTTTCTTTACTAATTAAAACCATGATATTCTCATAGCATAATTTTCAAGAAAATTATTTTTTTGTTTTAAATTTATTTATGTTGGTCATTTTTGCAAGACTTAATCGACACGTGTTTCGGAATTTGTCAAGATTCCATTGTCAAGATTATTTAGCAAAAATAGAAACGATATACTACAAAGTAGCAAACGAGTCTAATGACAAATCGTTTGTGCACAAACTAAAACATTAATACATATTCGACTCTATCCACAATGTGAATTAGAAAGACGAAGAAATTGTACTATGTTAGTAAGTAACGATTGTCAATAACCAACAAAAATATTTAAAACATTTTACATACGATAGTCCATTGGACTACAACAATATGTTTTTTGTTGTTGTGAATGAAATTATACCATTATTAGGGCTATTCATCACTATGGCGTGCCAACCATTATGTTCAAATTCTGATTAATATTTATTAATAAATAAAAAAATAAAAAAAAAAAAATAATAAAAAAAATAAAAAAATTGTTTTATTCGACCTTTAAAATATTATATTTTGTGAGGATGTTTATTCTGGCTCGAGGTCATTATTTTCTTTACTAATTAAAACCATGATATTCTCATAGCATAATTTTCAAGAAAATTATTTTTTTTGTTTTAAATTTATTTATGTTGGTCATTTTTGCCCTAATAATGGTATAATTTCATTCACAACAACAAAAAACATATTGTTGTAGTCCAATGGACTATCGTATGTAAAAAAAAAAAAAAAAATGTTTTAAATATTTTTGTTGGTTATTGACAATCGTTACTTACTAACATACTTAGTGCAATTTCTTCGTCTTTCTAATTCACATTGTGGATAGAGTCGAATATGTATTAATGTTTTAGTTTGTGCACAAACGATTTGTCATTAGACTCGTTTGCTACTTTGTAGTATATCGTTTCTATTTTTGCTAAATAATCTTGACAATGGAATCTTGACAAATTCCGAAACACGTGTCGATTAAGTCTTGCAAAAATGACCAACATAAATAAATTTAAAACAAAAAAATAATTTTCTTGAAAATTATGCTATGAGAATATCATGGTTTTAATTAGTAAAGAAAATAATGACCTCGAGCCAGAATAAACATCCTCACAAAATATAATATTTTAAAGGTCGAATAAAACAATTTTTATTTATTAATAAAAATTAATCAGAAATTGTTAAAGAATTTTAAGAAATTTTATTTCTTGACGATTGTGCCTTACCCTTTTGGCGCAGGTGCCCTATTAATGGGGAAGTTTATCCAATTTGCGTTGTTTTAAAAATGTAAAAAAAAAAACAATAGAAGCTCTGCTCTCAGAATGGGCTCAAAGTTTCGAAATTTCGGCTAAAAATCCCAAAATGCCAATTATTAAGGCTCGAAAAAGCGGTTATTTTTTTTTTGTAAAGATATGTTATTTTAAACGTAAACTCCATTTTAGGCATTAAAATGCAGTTTTAACCCCTCCCGGAGGTCCAGGGAATACCCCCGATATCCAAAGAGGATGTGAATTTCGGCTAAAAATACCCTAATTGATAATTATTGTTGTTCGAAAAAGTCGCAAAATTTTTGGTTAAAAATATGTTATTTTAGACGTTAAATCCCTTTAAGGCATCAAAATGTAATTTTAACGCCTTTCGGAAATCCAGGGAATACCCCCGATATCCAAAAGAGAAGTGAATTTCCAAAATTGTAAAAAATTAAAGTCCAGATAAAGTGTCATTATAAATAGGTAAAGATGCCTTAAAATGCTATTTTTAACGATACCTCCCCACCCTCAATATCAGGAAAAATTGTCACAAATTGAGATTTGAATTCTAATTTTGTTGGAGCTTGTCTAGAAATTAAATCCGATTTTATTATGCCATCCCTTGCGTTTCTGTCGCACACTCTAGATATTGCTTCAGATACTAATTTTACTGTTCGTTCGACTGCAACTGAATGGCACGGAAACTGTGATTTTCAGGAAGTGAAAGTTTGTCAATAAGTTATTTATTTAATACCGTCCTTAAAACGGGTGGTACTGTGTTAGAAACATCAGTAATTTCCCAGAAGATAATTTCCACGTAATCAGTGGCCTCAAAATTTAGCCTTTTAATAATATTGTAGCGAATGAACTGATGACGATTCCCTGTTTGTTATTCTTGAGTACTAAGAATTCTTTTTGGTGACAGCAAGTCGACAATCTGTCATCATTGCGAGAAGAATATTTTCGGGCAGTGCAAAGAACGCATTGGTTTGAATGGATGAATGAACTACAGGTTTTTCTTTTACTTTGAGCCAACACTCAGGGGATGCCCCCTACTAATGCAATGCATTGTGTTGGTATTAGGAAAATAGGATATGAGGAGAAGGAAAGAGGGAGTAGTGTTTGTGAACATTTAATTTGAACTTTTCTAAATTATAGCCATACGGCTAGTTCGACCGAGAAACGAATTTTCTCTGTCTGGTGTTTCTTTGGTCAATATCGTGATCTACAAATTGTCTCAAAAACATGACACATAACAATGGAATGATGTGTACTAACTCTGAGTTGCATCACCACATAGACTTTAGGTATGAACTTAACTATTTCTATGAGTTCCTTGCTTTGCAGTTGTCAATCTGCGAGCCTTGTTCAATTTTCCCGGGATCATGGAAGCAAGAACCTCCGAGCATTCTGCCGCATCAATAGCTTTAGCTATAAGATACAAGTATTTGAAGTACTTATGTTACTGAGTTTTTTAAGCTCTTTGGAACTGTGATAAGGAAGATCACATTTAATTGCTATAAATGAAACCACAGGAAGTTTTTCACATCCGGGTAATTTTGAACCTATTGGACCTGTGTAAAAATTGGGACCTGTTGTTTGGCCGTCGATATGCTTAAAGTGAACTCGCAATGGTACTTCGATAAAATGCAAAAGGCAACCTGCCCATTGCATGGATTTTCCTAATAATTCTTCTAATTTTCGAAGAATTCTACCTCTATGGAAAATATAACTTTTAAAATATTCTCTTTACTCCACTAGATTTATTTACCATATAAACACTTTTTGATAACCTCTAGCCAAACAAAATTAAAAGATATAAATATATATAGAAAAATCTAGCTTGAAATATCTCCCATATACTCACTTATCGATTTTGACAAGCCCGGCCTTTAGTTATAACCAAAAGTGGCTTTGAAAGGTTGTAAAAATGCCCAAACTTCCATCTTTCTCCGATCCCGGCGGGGGTTCTTGACCCCCAAGGGGGGTTAATAATAGCTTTTTAAGGCATAAATGTGAGATAACGTTTAAAATAACACATCTTTACACCAACAAAATGCCACTTTTTGAACCTTAATAATTGTCAATTTGGGTATTTTTAGCCGAAATTTCGAAACTTTGAGCCCATTCTGAGAGCAGAAGATATCAACCGATTTCCAAAAAAATTCACTTCTGTAATATCCACCTGGGTAGACAACTTTTGCGGGTATAGCGTTTCGATCCGACAAAAAAGTGGCAAAACGACCCACCCTAATGCACAATTGGAGCAGTAGATCTGATATAAAGATAGGAAAATTGGAAAAAAATTTAAAAAATTCTAAAAAAATAGTATTACTCATAATCCCACGATCTTACTGGACAAAAAGTTTTGTAGAATCAATAGAAATTTTCACACAAAAAAATTTCAAAAAAATCAAAGAGCACAAACATTTTCAAAAATGAGATTTTAATTTAAAAACTTAATAATCGCATAATAGAACACTTTTGAACTAGCTCCGTAGTTTTTCTCTTACAAGGAATGTGTTTTTAAAGCTATTAAAAAATTGGGAAAATCTAAATAAAATTTTTTCAAAGTATCCGATTTGCTTTGGAATGCGCTATATATACCTTCTATCGCTAGAGTGGATGGTATAAAAATCGGTTAGTACTGCTGTATTTACCATACAACTATAAGGGTTACCATCGGACCATTTGCTTATCGTAAGTAGTGTTTATAAAAAACCGACATTTTGGAAAACCGGTTTCTCGGTTAACCAAAAATCGGCTTTTTCGGTTAACCGGTTTTCTCGGTTAAACCGGAATGAAAAAACCGGTTAACCGTTTTTTTTTTCTATAACTGACAAACCCAAATAATACTTTAAAATAGCCAAATTTTATTAAATACAAAAGCGAATATATAACTTAAGTTAACATATTTGTTTCTTTCAGCAAAATTGGCAACTGATACCTTTTCAAAATAGCGGTATTTAAATACGGTGCTTTTATTTTCCCATATTCTCCGGGGCTTTAATTTAACTTTTTTTGGTTTTATTTAAATAATACATCACTTCGTTGTAAATTGCAGTATCGTATTTTATTTCGGTGTTCTTTTATTGCCATTCTCTCCATTAACAGGAATTTTTTTATCTGGTTAACAGCCACTTATAAAGTTTTCAATGAAAGTGTCCAAAACTTGCTAACAACAATGTGAATTTTTAATATTTACCAGATTCGGAATAAAATCCCATTTTGGAAAATTGTTTCTTGCAGATAAAAAATATTTTAGACTTTCTTTCTCACGGATTTTCATGTTTTTTTTAACGAAATTTTGAAAATGTCATAAAAAATAAGTAAAAACCCTTAATAATTGCAAAAATAATCCGTTTTGCATGTATTTAAAGAAACCGGTTAACCGACAGAAAAAACCGGTTTTCGGTGCACCGGAAATTTTCACCTCCGGTTAACCGGTTTGCAAAAAAACCGAAATTTTGGCAAAAAACCGGTTTTTCGGTTAACCGGTTTATAAACACTAATCGTAAAGCATATTTTATCTACTTACAATCACGTGAGAAAATTTAATACAAAATTACTTTTTCACTACTCGTAACACCTTATATATTATGTTCTGGTATGCTATATTTTATACCTTACTAGTATGCTTTGCTATAAATTTTATCAATTATTTTATACCTTACTGGTATTCTTTGTCATAATGTGGATGCAATCCTATACCTTATTTTATACCTTATTTGGTAATCTAAATTTTGCTGGGTTAGATCCTATGTTATTTTTTTTAGTGTATATTAGTCTATATTAGGATGGCTCGTTTTTGGGCTTTTCTCTCTGATCAAATTCTAATACCCGCCAAAAGTGTCGGTCCCCTAAGGGTAACTCACATGCAAAATATCACTCCGATCGGAGTTTATCTTCTGTCTCCACTTTGAGCCTCAAAATTGGGGTTTTTGAAAAAAAAGGACTTAAAAAAAAAAAAAAAATTAAGTTTTTTTATTAAAATATTTAAAAAATTATTTTTGTATAATATTTAATCGTAAATACTTATATATGAAATTTAAAGATTTTACGATATCATTAACCCGTTCAAACTTGATACCAAAAAAATGCCATGATTTTGGGGGCATTCTCAAAACACCTTTTTTCAAAATTTGAAAATTTTATTAAAAAAAAATTTTAAATATATAATTTTTTCTTACTGAATTCATTAAGAACACCTTGGAGAAGAAAAATGTGAAATATGGCGGATATCCGTCGGGCCACATTTCGGGAATCGCGGGGGGAAGTTAGCGGATTTCAAGGAAATGTTGGTTTTATCAATAATTTGGATTAATCAAATCTTATAAATTTCATTTTTGGGCAAATTAACGGTTTTTTGTGTCGTAGCATTGTATCAGATAACTGTAAGTCTGTCATGAAATCTTACCGATCTAGGACGTCTTTAACTCACATTGGCTGGGGGTCAAAAATGACCCCTGCAGAAAATTTTAAGTTGAGAGCTTATATTTTGTGCTATAAACAAGTATAAAACGTCTTTTGTGTTTTGTACCTCAACTTCTATTTAGTATTAATATATTATCTTTAAAAAAAATCGTTAACCCTTTTTGTTAGAGGGTCAAAAATTACCCATTCAATAAAATTTTTTTATTTTTTTATAGAAAATTAATTTGTGACAATCTATTAGATAACTTTAAATCAGCCCTAAAATCTTACCTATTTAAGATATCTTTAACCCATATTGGCCAGGGGTCAAAAATGACCCCATCAAAAACTTTTAGACATAGTGCTTGAATTTTTTGATATCAACAAAATATATATTTTTTATTGAATGGGTAATTTTTGACCCCCTACCAAAAAGGGTTAACGATTTTTTGAAAGATAATATATTAATACGAAATAATAGTTGGGAAACAAAACACAAAAGCCGTTTTATACTCGTTTATAACACAAAATGTAAACTCTATACTTAAAATTTTCTGCGGGGGTAATTTTTGACCCCCAGCCAATGTGGGTTAAATACGTCCTAGATCGGTAATATTTCATGACAGACTTACAGTTATCTAACAGAATGCTACGACACCAAAAAACAGGTAATTTTCCCAAAAATGAAATTTATAAGATTTTATTAATCCAAATTATTGATAAAACCAACATTTCCTTGAAATCCGCTAACTTCCCCCCGCGATTCCCGAAAAGTGGCCCGACGGATATCCGCCATATTTCACATTTTTTTTCTCCAAGGTGTTCTTAATGAATTCAGTAAGAAAAAATTATATATTTAAAATTTTTTTTTAATAAAATTTTAAAATTTTAAAAAAAGGTGTTTTGAGAATGCCCCCAAAATCATGGCATTTTTTTGGTATCAAGTTTGAACGGGTTAATGATATCGTAAAATCTTTAAATTTCATATTTAAGTATTTACGATCAAATATTATACAAAAATAATTTTAGAATTATTTTAATAAAAAAACTTAAAACTTATTTTTATTTTTTTAAAAAAGTCCTTTTTTTCAAACACCCCAATTTTGAGGCTCAAAGTGGAGACAGAAGATAAACTCCGATCGGAGTGATATTTTGCATGTGAGTTACCCTTAGGGGACCGACACTTTTGGCGGGTATTAGAATTTGATCAGAGAGAAAAGCCTAAAAACGAGCCACCCTAGTCTATATTAGTAGGTTTTCTGGCTTATTCTTAAATTTTTTTTTACCACAAAAAGGTTTCAACAAAATTAAATAACATTAGATAGTTAAATGGTTCATACACCCATAACATAAAAATTGTTAACTAGGTTAGGAAAGATTAAGAAAACCCATGTTACGTTCTGTGCTTTGCAATTTAAGAAGACTTCGGTATGTTGTAAAATTAAAGAACATGTAAGAATTATTTTTCATAAGTCCGGTTTTTAACGATACGACTTTGCAGATTTTTATTGCATTCTCCTTCATCACCTGCATCCTTTTGTTTACAAATAAACGTAAAGTGAATTTGAAAGCAAAAGATAGTAGGTAATCAAGGCCGTCTTAAGGTATGGCGGGTAAACAAGAAATGGCGGGCAAACAAGAAATTTGCTGATTTTGAACCCAAAAAAAAAACAATTTTTTTGCTAAAGTTAGCAAAAATGTTTTGCCAAAAATTAGTTAACTGAAATTTTTTTTATTTCAACTTAGTTCATACACATCTAAGGACCCCATTCGGTTCGGACTCGATAGGTCCAGACCCCGATGGGCCTAACCTAGCAGGGTTCCTTAAAAATCGTCATAGTTTTTGATCCAAAATTTGTGTCCGTTTCGCTCTACCTGGCTTAGTTTTTGAGATACGCGATTTTAGGGGACCACTGGGGTTTTGAGAATTACAAATCTCGAACTTCAAAAATATTACTCGGAGAGCTTTTGATCAACACGGTCTTCTTCTACGTGTTGAGAGCTACAAAAATGCTTTTGGACTTTTTGTCGAGTCGGCAATATTTACCGAGATATGAGCATTTTAAAATTTTCGGGAATGCTAACTTTTTTGGATCTAAAGTTAGGATCCATTAGGGCCCACACATGTGAAGAGAACGAGAACCAAAAATGGCTTCCATTTTGCTCTATCTGGCTTAGTTTCCAAGATAGCGCCATTTTAAGTTTTCTGAAAATAATAATAAATTAACAATTTATTTTTGCTAATATTAGCAAAAAAGCTTGTACAAATTTGGTCAACTCAATTTTAAATTTAGCAAAAAAAAAATAGTTCAAATTTTGTTTAAAATTGGTAATGCTGTAACGACTTGTTTTGCTGGGGTAAAATACTCAGCCTTTGTCCAGGTTCCGCTACAAGAAAATAATGTACACGTGCTCGTTTTGGTTTTTAGATTTCACTCTTGGTTTTATTTATCATTCTAATAATATATTTCATTCAAAGATATCGTATTAATTGCTTAGTTTCTCTTCGGCTCCTCTTCGGCAATCCTCGTTGGGCAACCTCCTTGGCTTCCTGTGGCCGGTTCTTTGATCTGGGTATCTTGCTGGAACAGATTATCACCTAGGGATACCATTCGGGTCCCTCGTTACACTCGTTAACCTTCGGCTTTGGCCGGGTCACCTCGCTCGTGCTTCGATTTTTATACGGGGTTGGTCACTGGTCGTGCTAGGAAACCACTCCCAGTCTCCAACCCAGTTGCCTTCACAAATCGTCTGTCCAGTGGTCCACTCGTGTTCGGTAACCACTCGTGAACCCTCGTACATCCGATCCGTGATCACTGGCCAACGTTTCCCGCACAATCCTACGCCACAATTTCTTCTCGGGTGTTAAACTTGGTGGAACTCGTTTGTCCTGACACTCGAAACACCTTTGGTAGCTGCTCGGTTAACCAGCAGCCGAACCTGAAAGCTGAAACAAATACTACGCTACCTTGCACCACACGCCCCTCGGAATCTGACTTCCACGGGTGCTCGCTAACCACCCGGTGAAGTGTTCCTTGGTTCGTCTACTTTCTAACCTTCGTCTGGTGCTCGGTAACCACCAGCCGAAGTGGATACTTAGTTCCTAAAGGGTAAAATTATTCCATCCGGTGCTCGGTAACCACCGGGCGGAATATTTGCTAGACTACGGCTTAATCGAATTCCCTCCGGTGCTCGCTAACCACCTTCGGGAATGCTCGTTAAAATCTAAATTATGGCTAACTTCATCCAGTGTTCGGTAACCACCGGCTGAAGTGTACTACTCGCTACTGACGATCCACTAGTGTCCTCGGGTGCTCGCTAACCACCGTCTGAGGATTATCCTACCATTACCCTAGCTTCGGCCTGGTGCTCGCTAACCACCAGTCGAAGCATATACTTAACTTATACTTGGGTTCCTACGTCTTTCCCTGGTGCTCGATAACCACCAGTGAAAGTTCACTACTACTTATAATAATTCTAACTTCATAAAGAGTTCGCTAACCACCGAATAAAGTGTCTACCTTAAAATAATTACCAGAACTTACACACAGAATTGCTGATCAAAGAATGAGGCCGTTTTGTTAAAACACGCGTCTTTTATACAAATCTAAGCTTATAGAAAACTACCAACAAAATATTATTCCTGTATGTTGTTTTTATTTACATAACGGTCAATATTAAAAACAAGTCCCTATATTTTGTTGCTACTTGTTTATTACAAAAATAAAAGCCCACTGTATGTTGTTGCTACTTGTTTGTTACAAAATATTTCTACTGCTGGGTTCTGTTGCTTGTGTGCCTGCTATTTTAAAACTGTGTTGTTATTGTTATTTCATTCAGTGGCGTATACAGGGGGGGGGGGGGCCGGGGGCCCGGGCCCCCCGAAATGATTTCACAAATTTCAGTATTCGGTATTAAATATTTTGTACAATGTAAAAAAAGCTTCTTAAACAAATTTAAAAGCATTTCAGAATCTAAAAAAATTTTTTGAAGGAAAATTTTTCGAATCTGAAAATTTTTCGGCCACAAAATGTCTCAAAATCTGGAAATTTTTCTTTAAGAATTTGAAATGTTTTAACTTATAATTCTAATAGAAAATTGTCTCAGAAACCGAAGCTTTATGTATACAAAAAAGGGATCTAATTGCAAGTAATTTGTAGTAATAACTTAAAAATTAATTATCAGTTCATATAACAATCTTCTCAGAATCTGGTATTAATTCTGACTTTTTCTGTAGAAAAAATTTCTTAGAATCTGAGACCTTGCCTTTGAAAAAATGTTCCAGATACTGAGAATTTTTAGTATAGTATCTATGTATATAATGTCTAAAAAAATTAGACTTTTACTTAGAATCGAAGATATTTTCTTTAGGAAAAGACTCAGAATCAGAGATTTTTTCTATATAAAAATATCTCAGAATCAGAGACCTTGTTTTGGAAAAAAATATCTCAAAATCAGACACTTATGCTATCTAAAACTTTTTTATTATAAATTGTCTTAGAATCTAACACTTTTTCTAAGGAAAAATGTCTAAGATTCTGTGACTTTTTTGATAGGAAAAATGTATCAAAATCTGAGAATTTTTCTACACGAAAAATGTTTTAAGATCTGAGAATTTTTCTCTAGATAAAATTCTCAGAATCTGCGAATTTTTTTTATACGAAAAATTTCTCAGAATCTGAGAATTTTTTTAATAGGAAAAATGTTTTAGAATCTTGAATTTTTTATAGAAAAAATGTCTCAGAATCTGGAATTTTTCTATAGAAAAAATGTCTCAGAATCTGAGATTTTTTCTGTAGGAAAAATGTGTTAGAATTTGAAAATTTTTCGATAGGAAAAATGTCTCATAATCTTATAATTTTTCTTTTGGAAAAATGTATCTGAGATTTTTTCTGTAGGAAAAATGTGTTAGAATTTAAAAATTTTTCGATAGGAAAAATGTCTCATAATCTTAGAATTTTTCTTTTGGAAAAATGTATCAGAATATAAGACTTTTTTTAATAGGAAAATTTTCTGGAAATCTGATACTTTTTGTTTAGAATTTGATATTTTTTTTTAGGAAAAATATATCAGAATCTGATGCTTTTTATAGGAATTGAAAAATATTAGAATCTTACTTTTTTGTAGGCAAAATGTCTCAGAATCTGATACTTTTTCTTTAGGAAAAATGCCTCAGAATCTACGACTTTGTCTATGGGAAAAATGTTTCAGAATCTGAGACTTTTTTATAGGAAAAATGTATCAAAATCTGATGAATATCTTAGCATCTTAGACTATTTCTACTTGAAAAATATTTCAGAATCTGAGACTTTTCCTATAGAAAAAATGTCTCCGAATCTGAGACTTTTTCTATAGGAAAAATTTTTCAGAATCTGAGTCTTGTTCCATAGGAAAAATGTTCCTGAAACTGTAATTTATTCTATAGAAAAATTGTCTCAGAAGCTTTTTCTATAAGAAAAATGTCTTCAAATCTAAGACTTTTTCCATTAAAAAAAAGTCTGAAAATCTACGACTTTTCTATAGAAAGAATATCTTAAAAGATGGCACTTTTTCTATAGAAAAATGTCTTAAGTATATACATATCTTAAAAAATGCTGAATTTTTGGGCGAAAAATTATCAGAATTTGGTTTCTCCTAATCAGTTACATTTTTTTTTAGGCGAGAAAAAAATATATGAAAGACGGAGGGAAAAAAATATATGTAAATTAATAAAAAGTTTTTGGGCCCCCTGCGAAATAAAATCCTGGATACGCCCCTGATTTCATTAATCAGGGTATTTGTACACAGTGTACGGTAAGTATACGGACACTGTCTGTGACACAAGTTTGCGAGCAAACTTGTCGTCACAATGCGCTAAATGAAGTTTACAAGATATTTTTGCTAACATGCTAATCTCAACTAAAAATTTGCTAAAGGTTAGCTTACTAGCATTAGCAAAAAAAAAATAGTAAATCTACTAACGTATTATTTTGAGTGCAGAATCTGAAACTTTTACTAAACGAAAAATGACTCAGAATCTTTGACTTTTTATACAAAAAATGTCCCAGGATCTGAAACTTGTTCTACACGAAAAATGTCTCAGAATCTGAGACTTTTTCTATACGAAAAACGCCTCAGAATCTAAGACTTTTTTATACAAAAATATCTCGGAATCTGATACGAAAAATGCCTTAGAATCGGAGACTTTTTCTATACGAAAAATGTCTTAGAATCTGAGACTTTTTCTATACAAAAAATGTCTCAGAATCTGAGACATTTTCTATAGGAAAAATGTCTCAGAATCTGATACTTTTTCTATACGAAAAATGTCTCAGAATCTGAGACGTTTTCTATACAAAAATGTCTCAGAATCTGAGACTTTTTCTATACTTTTCTTTTTTTATGTCTCAGAATCTGAGACTTTTTCTATACAAAAAAATGTCTCAGAATCTGAGACTTCTTCTATACGAAAAATAACCTAGAATCTGTAATTTTTTATGCGAAAAATTTCTCAGAATCTGAGACATTTGTAATACGAAAAATGTCTCAAAATGTTAGATTTTTCTATATAAACAATGTCTCAGAATGTGAGATTTTTTTATACGAAAAATGTCTCAGAATCTGAGACTTGGCATACGATAAATGTCTCAGAATCTGCAGATCTCATGAGAAAACTTCTAGAACTTAAGGCTTTAAAAATCTCAGAATATGAAACTTTTTCTTTACGAAAAGTATTTCACAATCTGAAAATTTTATGTAGAAAAAAAATCTTTGAAATTGAGACTTTTAATATAGGGCAAATTTCTCCTATAGAAAATGTCTCAGATGTAAACGAAAAATCTGTTAGACTCTGAGAATTTTTTTGTAAGTAAATGTGAAATTTTCTTTAAAAACAAATTAAATAAAATGTTGCTCCGTTTTTGTATAAGCGAATTAATTGGCCTTTCGGATCCTCTTAGATCGGGCACACTAGGCACTTGCCCAGTGTGTCCTAATGGTTAAAACGGTACTGTAGGTAATGAAGAAGAGCAAAAAACGGACTGATGTATTAAAGAGTGAAGATTCAGAGACACTTTTCCCATAAAACTAATATTACCGTTTTTTTTTAATATGCTGACTTTTTTTGTTTGCAATAAAAAAAAATTCTATTTATTTTTTTTTTGTTTTCAAAAAATCTTTTGACATTGTGGAGGGTATCCATACATTCGGCAAGGCCGAATTTAACTTTTTTTACTTGTTTACTTTCAACCCATCTAAAAACGAAAGGAAATCACATACGTATCCTCTTTCCAGCAGGGTATTTAATGGTTATTGCCCGACTAAATATTTTAGTATAAATTGAGATTATAAGGGCTAGTAAAATAATCAATGATTAAGGCTCATCTGTGTTTACAAATTCCAAATTTATATGAAATTAATCAGTGATAAATATAAATCATTGATTTGTAAAAAAATAAACTAAACAAAAATATAATCGATAATTCAAAAACGAAAGTTATAACATATTGCGTTGTAATAGTTTCTAGAATGATGTTCAACATAATTTTCCAACCACTAGCAAACATCATACATTTTGCAAACATGTATTTATTTATACTTATGCAGATTTAATTTAATTACCCTTTGTAGTTCAATATGTTTAACAAACATATTTTCTTGTTTTTTTTCTAATATTTGTATTTAAGAGGCATTCCACACCAAATTTTAAAAAGAAAAAAAGGAAAAGAAAGAAAAAAGAGAGCAAAAGAAGCGAAAAAAAGACTAGAAGAAAGAATGAAATTTTCTAAAAATTTTTCAAAGGAAAAAAAATTTTGAAATCCGAAAATTTTTTATAAAAAAAAAATCTGAACATTTTTAAAGGAAATCTGAAAATTTTGAAGGGAAAGTCTGAACATTTTTAAAATAAAAATCTGAAATGTTTATAAGGAAAATCTGAAAATTTGTATAGGGAATATCTGAAAATTTTTAAAGGAAAAATGTTACTAAATCTGAAAACATTTTGTGGAAAAAGTATCTGTTATTCTGGAAGTTTTTATTATGAAGACAAATTTTCTTTGGGACAAATTGTTGTATACGTAGGGTGACCATTTTTTCTCGAACTCAAATCAGTACGCCTACTTTTTTATAATTTTTTTCTCTGAAGAACTCCCTAAACACTCATATGTAAAGAAAAATTATGACGAATATTTTAACACTCAAAAAGCTTTGGTTTAATTAACAGAATTCTTGTATATTTCAGTAAAAACAACTGTTAAAAATAACTGACATGAACTGTTGTAGTAATTTTGCAGAAAATGAAGCTCATCACTGACAACCTCTTTGAATGGCATTACGAAGACCAAGTTCTTTTGAGAATCGCCCGATTCTAAGGACTTTTTTCTCAAGTTCTGAGATCTCTTTCTCTTTCTTTTAGAAAAACTCCTGAATCATGAGCACATATTTTTAAAAAAACTCTTGTGCTCTTGGAACTTTTTTCCGATAGGAAAAACCTCAGATTTTGTGTCCATTTTTTCGGGATAAAACCCCGCCAATACAAAAATGACTTTACCTCATCCACACATCTTATTTCTATTTGGACTCATCCAATTACAATTTCTTCCTAAAAATATGGAAAATCGATCATTATGAACTTTTTCCTATAAAAACCAGATTCAGTGCGCTTTTTCTTATACAGATTAATTTTCTTTACGAATTTTTTTTTCGGGCTCACAAGCTGTAAGATACCTAGACATTTTTCAATAGAAAGTATTTCAGACTTAGCTTTTATAAAATTTCTCTAATAAATTATTTGATGGGAATAATAGTTTTGGTATAGAATTTTTGAATAAAATAATTTTTTATATGGAAATGTCCAAAAAACAGTACAATCAGTACATATTTTAAAAAATCAGTTTAAATCAGTACAAAGTATTTTGATCAGCACACGTGACCAAAAATCAGAACATGTACTGATCAAATCAGTACGAATGGTCAGCCTATGTATACGTGAAGATTTTGGTATAAAAAAAATTTCCTTTTCCTATAGGAAAAATTTCTCAGAATCTAAGACGTTTTCTATAGGAAAAATGTGTCAGAATCTGAGATTTTTTCTATAGGAAAATTTTTTCACAATCTGAGACTTTTTCAATAGCAAAAATGTCTAAACAATCTGAGACTTTTCCTTTAGAATCTAAGACTTTTTTTATAGAAAAAATGTCTCAGAAACTCAGACTTTATCTATAAGAAATTGCCTCAGAATCTGAGACTTTTTCTATAGGAAAAATGTCTCAAAATCTGAAACTTTATCAATAGAAAAAAATCTTAGAATTTGAGACTTATTTACAGGCAAAAGGTCGCAAAATCTGAGACTTTTTCGATAGGAAAAAACCTAAGAATCTAAGACTTTTTCTATAGAACAAAATTCTGAGAATCTCAGAATTTGGTCCTGAAAAAGGTCCTTCGAAAGGAAAAAGGTCCATAATCCGAGACTTTCTGTTGAAAAAAAGTCTCAAAAGTTGAATGTTATTCTATAGGAAGAAGGTCTCTGAATCTGAGACTTTTTCAATAGGAAATAGGTCTTCGAATCTGAGACTTTTTCTATAGGAAATAGTGCCAGAATCTTAGAATGTTTCTATATATGAAAATGGTCTCAGAACTTGATATTTTTTATGGAAAAAACGTTTAAGAATCTGAGACTTTCTCTTGGAAAGAGTCTAAGAATCGCAAAAAGCTAAGGATCTGACACTTTTTCTGTGGAAAAAAGTTTTTAGAATCCGAAATTTTTTCTATAGGTACAAAGTCTCAGATTCTGACGCATTTGTCTCAGATTTTGAGACATTTTTCCTATAGAAAGCATTTCTTTACGAAAAATGTCTCAGAGTCTGATATTTTCTATGTAGCAATATTCTATTGAAAAATTCTCAAATTTAGACTTTTTCATTCGACAGATATGTTAGAATCTGAGACTTTTTCTATGTATACGAAAATGAAAAATATTCTTTAAAAACAAATTAAAAAAAAAACTTATCTAATGGAAATATGATCATGAAACAGAAAGCTCCTTTTGAGGAGGGTTCTGATTTTGTTCAGCAAAAACTACTACATTTTATGGTTTTATAGCTTTCCCATCACTTTTTTTTTTCAAAAAAGAGGTGTTCTTGCTTGTCCGCCAACGGTAAATTGATGATTTTTTTATTCGAAGTAAAAAAATGTCCCCCTACACTCAAAAGCTTTACCAGCCATTGCACTATGGTTCCAAATGCATTTTTTTTTGGCATAAATTCAAAAAATGAGGCAAGGTCACTTGGATTAATTCTGGGATGATTTTTATCTCTTAGCGCAATCAAAAATCGATGGTCAAAAAAAAAAAAAAAAATTTTTCAATTTTTTTTTTTGAATTTTTTTTTTTTTTTTAATATATTTTCCTTAATTAATTAGCTTTACGGAACGCAAAAAAATTATAAAAAAAAAAATAATTTGAAACCGTGTCACGCAAAAAATAGCAAATTTGGCCGAAATTTGTGCTAAACTAAAATGGAAATTGTGGGAGTTTGCCAAAAAATGCTGGAAAGATGTAAATTTTAATATTAAATATACAATATTGAAAACACTTTCACGTTTAAAGACTCATGCAAGTTCGTGCCCAAACACAACTTTTTGTCCACGAAAGATGTAGGCTATTTTGGCTCCAAAATCCTCATAATCAAAACACCCAAGAATAACGCCAAGGATCCATTAACTGTAAAATAGCAATTTTAAACAAGAACTAGTATCCTTAGGTTTCAATTTGTCCCTTTAGCCTCTTTATAATTTTAGTTTTTCCCATTTGCCGTTTGTATAAGTGTAATATTGATTTCACTCCGGTTTTATTATTCGTCTTAAAACTTTCAACTTTGAAAGCCTAGCAAACTGATAGTATTGGCACCAAATTTTTTTCATTATACTTTCATGATAGCTTATAGTGTTGACATTGAGGAAATGTATAAACTTTTGAAAATTTGTTAAATTTAATTTTTTTAATTTCTGCCAAAAAACGGATTTGGAAGCATAGTGCATTGTAAATACAAATATGTTTTTTTTTTTTAGTGTGGAACAGCTTTTTTGATGGACCTAACACTGAGGAAACGGTCGAATATATTCTTTGCCACTGCCCTGCCTTGGCCAGAACCCTCCTGCACATATTGGGTAGACATGTCTTCGGGAACTTGGAAACGGTTTCGAATGTGGACTCAAAAAAAAAAGCATATTAGAGTGTAATTTTTTTTTCGAGTGATTTTTTTTTAGTGTAAAAATATTTTTGAGTGATAAATAGATGTTGTAAAATATTTTTGTGACTGACCATTGGTAAACAAGTTTTAAAAGCATTGGTAACTTACCAATGCTTTAAAAACTGTAAATTTAAGGTGAAACCAATATAAAATTTATGGTTTTACTTATAACTTTTAAGCCACCTAACAGGTTCCGAAAATAAAAATAAAAATTAATCGATAGATCATAAAAAATATACAAAATTTAAATTTTTGGGCTTGAGGTGTATTCCCTTTAAATTTGGTAAAAATTTAATCAAGGCAACTCGATACAAATAAGCCCAGGTTTTGAAAGATTAAAAAAACTAAAAACGCAATTTTCTTAATCCATATAGGGCTATCAATACAACCTATTTAGAAATTCATGGGACACATGTTTTTTTCTTTGGTAGACATTTACTGTAGAATGCCTCATATATATTTAGTATATTGTGCTATTAGCTTTTTTAGTTCATATACTGACCTTGACTTTTATTTAAGTGTTAAGGAAAATGTTATTTTGCTAAAATCATGCTTTTGATATCAATAAACTAAGAAATCAGTTCATGTGTAAACAAAATACATACAGACTAAAAATACAGTTATAGATACAGTGGCGGTAAATATTTTTTTTTTTTATTTAAACGAGATTTTTCTAAGTTTTCCGATAATATGAATACAGATCTGATGAGGAACTATTGTTTTAGTGGTGACCGTTAGTCTGTATTTTGGATATGTAAAAAATAATGGCGATGGACATAGAACTTATGGACACAGCTGTATATTAAATTGATTTAAAAAATTTCAGTACAAAACCCTAAATTATAAAGTTATTAAAAATTTCAACAGATAAAATGCCATGATTTTTCAAATAATTACACAGTGCAACAACCAAAATCGGAATGGAATGAAACCAAAAGCAAATGAAAGTTGACATTTCCAGTAACAAAACCCTCAAGGTTTTTTTAGGTTCAGTGCTAGATTTTTTTTACACACATTTGAAGTTTGTGATTTTTTATTATAATATATAAGAAGGTCTCTGAATCTGTTTTAATTGCCTTTAAATAACAATCATACGCAACGGTGCACAGCGTTCTTTATACCCTCCACTCTAGTGATAGAGTGTATACTATATATAAGTTTGTCACTCCGTTTGTAACACCTCGAAATATTGGTCTAGGACCCCATAAAAAGTATATATATTAATAATCCTCGATCGATTTTAAGACGATCTAGCGATGTCCGTCCGTCCGTCCGTCTGTCTGTCTGTTGAAAACACGCTAACTTGTGAAAGACTTTACGGAGGCTCCTGAAGTTTGGCATATATGTTGAGAATTTACCTGGTCAGGTTGGTATTGCAATCCAGCGAAATCGGTTCAGTGGTACAAAAGTTATGAGCAAAAGACTGAATTTCAGCAAAGGGTTTTTCGTGAATTTATGAGATAAAAAAACACGCTAACTTTCGAAACACAGTTCTGAGGAGGCTGAAGCTTAGTATATATACTTGTCGTTCCCCTGGACTGGTTCGTGTTAAATTTCAGCCAAATCGGTCCAGGGGTTCAAAAGTTATTAGCAAAACCGTGTTGAAAACCCGTTTAATATGTTTTTAAAACATTGGTAAGTCACAAAAATATATTACAACGTATTTTTGTCACTCAAAAATATTTTTAAAACTAAAAACAAAAAAAATAAACTCGAAAAAAATTTTACACTCAAAAAAAATTTTACACTCAAAAAAAATTTTTGTAAATTATTTTTTTTTTCAAAAATTACTAAAAAAAAGTAGTTTTGCACAAAATAAAATATTTCTAATCAAAAATTTTATTATTTTCACGCAAGAAAATTTACTATCACTTAAAAAGGACATTGTGGAGAGTATTCATTAGGGCTTTCAAACGGGATCGGTTTTTTAAAATCCCGGGATTCGGGATTTAAAAATCAAAATCCCGGGATCCCGGGATTTTTCGGGATCCCGGGATTTTTTGGGATCCCGGGATTTTTTGGGATTCCGAGATTTTTCGGGATTAAATTTCTTTGATTATAAAAGTAAAAAAAATTAAGGGGGCTAGTTGGTAGCGTGCTAGCCTATTAAGCAGGAAGTCGTGGGTTTGATTCCCACGAAAACCCTTGGATCGATTTCGCTACAACTAAATTATTAAAAAAATGATTTCTAATTATTCTGATTGTTATTTAAAGGCAATTAAAAAAATTTAGTATACGCCACTTATGCCGTTTTTAAGTAATTATTATTATTAAATATTTAGCAATGCACAAAAAAGCCTTGCGGGTTTTGTTATGACAACTTTTATTTGCTTTTGGTTTCATCCCATTCCGATTTTGGTTGTTGCACTGTATAATTTTAAAACTAATTTAAAGAAAATGTAAAATAATAAAAACATTTAAAGGAGAAAAGTAATAATATAATACATTAGAATTGCTTTTTTTTTTTGTACAAAAAAAGTTTTTCTTCCAATTTTAAATGACCTGGAAAATTTTTATTTTCCAACGCTTAAAACTTATGTGATACAAATTTGAAGCCAATCGTATTAAATTGACCCGTGGCGCCTTTCGATCAAAGTTTCGGTTTTTTAGAAAATTTTCGCCAAAACCTTCAAACTTTTGTCAAAGGGCTCCTTGACTGTGGCTTAATGGTTAGTGCGAAGGACTATTATTCTGCAAGCCTGGGTAGAATTCTCAGCTCTGCAAATTCGTTAAAAATTAAAAAAGTTTTATCTATATTTTTGTTGTTTGGCCAATGTAGTTGTTTATTATATTTATATTTATTTTAGCTAATAAGGCCTAAAGTTCTTTATGTAATTAAAAATGCATTCAATCCATATTTTCCCAACGTTTCGTGAATGTTATGTTCACTTTATCAAGGGATTCGTAGTAAGAAAAAATATTTTTATTACATTGAACAATAATTTGTTGTAGACAAACATAAAACAGTAAACATGAAAATTTATATTAAACACAAACTTAAAAATTATATCACAGTTTAATTATAATATTGCAACACAGTAACTGGCATTAATGTTTTGTGTGTCTTCTTTTAAGTTGTTTTATTTTTAATTTGTTTATGTAAATTAGAGTTTGCAAAACGATTAAGATCGTAATCGTAATCGCGATTAATCGTGCCAATTAATCGTAATCGTAATCGACAGAAAAATCATGCGATTACGATTAAAATTTTTCTATAAAACACACTGTTTTTATAACGAATTAAAATCAGTTCCAACATTTTTTTAAACCCATTTTGAAGTTTCCATTTAAAATTATTTTTCAAAAAAATCAAATTAGTCTAAAAAACGATTACTTTCGGGATAATTTCAAACAAAAATCATTGATTCTGCAATGTTAAGTAGAATCTGGAACCGATTATCTGGAACGAAAAATTTTGATGGGTTGCCCCTAGGGTTGCCAGACGGCCTGGAATGGCCTGGATTTTCCAGTTATTTGAGGTCTGGTCCAGTTTCCAGTTAAAACATAATTTGTCCAGTTGAAAAAGGATTTTCATAATTTTAACAATTATTTTTTTTATTAAATATTTTTTAAATTTTTTTGGGACTACTTTTTGAATAACACATTAATCATAAATATGTATAACATAAATGCCTCTTTTGGATACGGAAAATGTGCTCTTTTTGCTGCATTTTCGCTGATTTTATAAATTAGTATTTGTAGTAAATTAGTATAAATATCAACCTTTCGAGATGCTCGAAAAAGTAATAGAAATGCTTAAAAAAACACATTTTGCTCACATGAAAATCGGTTGATTTGTATACCCTCCAACCACAGTATGGGGGTATACTTACTTTGTCATTCCGTGTGTAACACATCGAAATATCGGTCGGAGACCCCATAAAGTATATATAATATTGATCCATGATAGAATCTAAGACATTCTAGCGATGTCCGTCCGTCTGTAGAAATAACGATGCAGTCCAAACCAAAAGAGCTAGACCCCTGAAATTGGGCAAGAATATCTCCTATGTTACTGGTAAGGTTAAGTTTGAAGATGGGTAAAATAGAAGCAGGGGGAAAAAAGTTCCCCCTTGAAGAACTAAAACGACCCCTGAAAAATATGATATTTTTACGAGTTTTTTCATTTTTGCTCAACAAATGTAACATTTGTATGCCATATTATGTTCATAGACCTGCGCTTGGACCAAGGGGGCTAGAAAATTCGATTTTTTTCAGGCCGCCCCCCTTTGGGGGCGTGATTATAGAAATTAATTAAAAATAACGATAAAAATTTATTATTTAAGAATAAATACCATAAACAAATAATTTGTAAACATATATGGTGGGGTCCAGATGTCCCCTACGGCACAGCCGAATTTAACACTCTTACTTGTTTTTTTTTTTCAAATTATTAAAAAAAAAAAATATGTATGGGTCCAGTTACTTTTTAAAAATCCAGCTGAAAATTTTCCATTGTCCAGTTATTTGACTTCTAGTATCTGGCAACCCTAGTTGACCCACACTTAAATTATGGGCAAAACAAATAAAAAACACATTTAAAACAAGTGATAAAACAATTGAAAACCATCCCAGTAATTTTTCATTTGTTTTAACAAACATCAACATTTATTTTTTACTGTTCTGTGTTTTCTAAAATAAATAACATTGAACATTAAAAAATAACGTCACTTTAAATATTTTTACCAACAAATTCGAAAAAAAAATATGTAACCTACGAAAACATTAAAAATTAATGATTGTTGTGTCATTTTTACCAACAAATTCAAAAAAAAAATTACCTACGAAAACATTACAAATTTATTTTAACAATTTTTCTATGGAATTATTTTTTAAAAAATTTTAACACACATGTTGGAAAATCGATCCCGCAATCAATTACATTCTGGCCAGACACTCTACCCATCGTGCCAAAGTCACTTGATACAAATATGTTTTTATATGGCTATAAATAATTTTTTGATATTTTTTCTGCAAAAAAAAATAACCTACACAAGTAGGTAAAAACTAATGATTTCTCCTTAAAAAATGCCAACAATTAAAAAAATAACGTACACAAATCATTAAGAGTTAAAGACGAATCACTTATTTTTACTTACAAAACAAAAATAAACGACTTTAAAAATTAAATGCTAATGAAAGTCTTTATTTTTTATGTTGTTATTTTTAAACAAAAAACTTTACGTTAAACGATTGTTTTTTCTTTTAAAAACGACAAAACGTAAAACTTTTTAAATAAACTACAAACAATTAATTACATAATTTTTTGAGTGCATGATTCATTTAACTTGTTTGCAATTTTTCTTTCCTTTTCTCGTTAAAGTACTAATTCAAATTTAAAGTAAACTTTAAATTCTGATCTGAGTTAATTTTAAAAAGTTTTGTTTTTAAAATATACTAAAAAGGCTTTGGTCAAATTTGTTCAAAAAATTTTGACATGAAATTTTGTCAAAAAACTTAATTTATTTTCATACTTTTTGACGCTGGTTGCCGACTAATGATGTCTTGTAAAAATTTTTAATAAGTTTTCTCATAATTTGCTCTTCACTGGCCATCGGCAGGTATTCCGACACGACCCCTCAGACATTTTGTTTTCGTATGTTCCAAAATGTAAATTTCAAAAGATTTTTTTAAAGCTATTGTAACTCAAATTATTTCAAAAATTCGATTAATCGATAATCGCGATTTACGGCATTTTTTTTTAATCGTAATCGCGATTATGAAATATCTCGATTATTTGCAAACTTTAATGTAAATGTAACAATAATTGAACAAAATTGTATTTTTAAAAAAAAAATTCTCATACATTTTTAATATTTCAAAAATCCCGGGATTTGAGCTTAAAAATCCCGGGATTCGGGATTCATTTTATGACAAAAATCCCGGGATTTCGGGATTCGGGATTTCGGGATTGACAGCCCTAGTATTCATAGATTCGGCCAAGTCGAATTTAACTTCTCTACTTGTTATACCCTCCAACTACAGTATGGGGGTATACTCACTTTGTCATTACGTGTGTAACGCATCGAAATATCGGTCTAGAGCCCCATAAAGTATATATATTATTGATCATTGATCGATTCTAAGACATTCTAGCGATGTCCGTCTGTCCGTCCGTCCATCCGTCTGTCCGTCTGTCCGTCCGTCCGTCTGTGGAAGACACAAATACAGTCAAAAATAAAAATGCTAGACTCCTGAAATTTGGCACATATATGTCTTATGTTCATAGGCTGGTTAAGTTCGGATATGGTCAAAATCGGACCGGGGGGGAAGTAAACCAACTCATGAAAAAACGAAGTAAACCAACTCATGAAAAAAGGTAACTTTTGATAGGTTTTTTTGTATTTTTGTTAAACAAATGAATTTTTATGCTTGAAAAAGTTCAAAGTCTTGGACTTGGACTCAGGGGATTTGAAAATGACTTTTTTTGGTCCGCCCCCTTTTGTGGGCGTGGATATTAGCAAATAATTTTTATAATGATGAAAAATTATATCTTTTGTACAACAAGCATAGTAATAAAATTTGTTAACATTTTTGACCAGAGAGAAGGTGTCCTCAAGGACCCCCAACAAGCACCCCCCCCTCCCTCAAAAAAAAACGCCCCTGATTTTTTTTTTTTATTTTTTTTTTTTTTAACGTTGGAGGGTATACAAGATTCGGCACAGCCGAATTTAACACTCTCACTTGTTTTTAATAATTTCGCTATTCAGTAAGTACACTCAAAAAAAAAAGTTTGTAAAATTACAAGTAAAAGGTCTTGTAATTCTATTTTACTAATATTTTTGTCTTTTTACAAAAATTTTTGTATATTTAATAAATCGAAAACTACAGTTTGCTTTGTAATTTTACTATTATATGTTGGAAAATTTATTTTACAAATTTTTTAAGTAAATTTACAAAAAATTGAATTATTTTACAAATTAAAAAAATATTACAAGGTGTTTAATTTTTTTACACAAGAAAACTATAATTGTATAACAAAAATTTACTTGATGTTATTTAGTCTTTCTACCAAAAAAATGTTTTATTACAAAAATTTTTTTTAAATCGTTTACAAAGTTTTCAGTTTGAAATGTACTTATGTATTGAAAAGTACAAAATTCCGATGTAATTTTACAAACTTATTTTATTACTAGAATTAGTGTTGTTTTACAAAAAAATTTAATTATTCAACAATAGGACACGCAAAAATTTTAGAATTAGTGTTGTTTTACAAAAAAAAAAAAAATAATAATTATTCAACAATAGGACACGCAAAAATTTTCTAAGTTCAGATTTTTTTTGCGTTTTGGAGTAAAAAATTTAGTTAAAAATATTTTTTTATAAAAAAAAAAATTTATGAAAAAAAAAAGTTCGGAAATTTTTTAAGTTCCGGACACAAACATTTTTCAACTATTTGTAAGCTTTAGCAAAAAAATTGAATTTTTACACCATTTTTTTGTAATTTGCGTTAAGTAAAATACCACAATTTTTATGTGTTTCTACTATATAATTGTTCTAGTTTTTTTTTTTTTGTATTTTTACCATTTTTTTTTGGTAATTTTACCATATTTTTTTGGTATTTTTTTTTTAAATTTGGCACCTAAAATGTCAATAAAAAGCTACCAATTATGAAAAATTATTTTTTTTTTATTTTAACAGGTACTTAAACATCCAATCTACAATATCCAAAAAAAAATTTCCGATTTTATAAAAATACTTGTGAAAATAATTAAAAATTCAAAAAAAAATTTTATTTTTTGACTAATTTTTCCTGAAAATATAAGAAATTTCTTGTGTAGCCTCCTTCGCAATTCTCATATGTTCTACTTAAGAAAAACGAAATGTCGAAAAAAATAAAAAAGTGCAGTGTTATACATTAAAAAGTTTGTTAAAAGTGTTCAAGTGAAAAAAAATCATTTCTGGTTGTTGAAGTGCTACTCCAGCTGCCGAAAAAGGAAAAATAAGATGCACCAATGAAGAAAAGCCTTTAAACAAATTATTTGGTTAAACTGTAAATTTACAAAACAAATATGAAAATTTAAAAAACAAAATTGTATACTTACGAAAAAAGTTGTAATTTTACAAAAATGAAGTAGAAAATACAAAAACAATATTGTAAGTTTACAAATTTGTTGGTTAAACTACTGTTTTTAAGGCAAAAAAAAAATAAGAAAAAATGGTATATATACAATAAAAATTGTAAATTTACCACTTTTTATTGTAAATATACAAGTTTTTTGCGATAAAAAACAGTAGTTTAACCAAAAAATTTGTAAATTTACAATTTTGGTTTTTGAATTTCTACTTTATTTTGTAAATTTACAACTTTTTTTTGTAAGTTTACAATTTTTTTTGCAAATTTACAATTTTTATTGTAAATATACGTGGTTTTCAATATTTTTTTGCGGTAAAAACAGTAGTTTAACCAAATAATTTGTTAATCTACAATTTATTTTTTTCATTTTCTATTTTTTCTTTGTAAAATAACAACCCTTTTCTGTAAGTTTACAATTTTGTTTTGTAAATTTACCAATTTTTTTGTAAATTTACAAAAAAAAATGTTCACCTCGAAGTTAATATTTTACAAAAAAAATTGTAAATTTACATTTTCTTTTGTTAAATCAATTTACAAATTATCCCCGTAACATCACGGGGATTCTTGCTAGTACATATTTTACAAAACCTGCCCCGTAAAATCACGGGGATTTTATGTCATTTTACAAACTTTTTTTTTTTGAGTGTAGGAACTGGACCGATTGCAGCGAATACCGGTTATACATATTAATAATGTATATATTAATACAGATTGAAAAGTTTTCATAAATGTTACAAAAAATACATTTCACAATAATGTTGTAATTTTTAAATTGGCGAAAACTCATATTAATTGTGTTTATGATCAAAATGATAACTTTCAGCATGGCGCCATCATGAAATAAAAAATTATTCTCGCATACTTAATTCAAAAAATATAATTTTCAAATCAAGACCGAAACATGTTTATTAAAAAAAAAAATACTTTATTATTAAAATGTTTTTAAAAATGTTCGATTTTTAAAATGAGTACGAATATATTTGATTTGACTATAATTTGTTTCCTTCAGTGAAGTTAAAACATTCAGACAATACTTTCACTTGTTATACTACAAACGTTTGCCCTTAAGATATGATTTAAAATCTAAAAGTAGTACACTCAAAAAAAAAGTTTGTAAAATGACATAAAATCCCCGTGATTTTACTGGGCAGGTTTTGTAAAATATGTACTAGCAAGAATCCCCGTAATGTTACGGGGATAATTTGTATATTGATTTAACAAAAGAAAGTGTAAATTTACAATTTTTTTTTGTAAAATATTAACTTCGAGGTGAAATTTTTTTTTGTAAATTTACAAAAAATTTGGTAAATTTACAAAACAAAATTGTAAACTTACAGAAAAATGTTGTTATTTTACAAAGGAAAAATAGAAAATAAAAAAATAAATTGTAGATTAACAAATTATTTGGTTAAACTACTTATTTTACCGCAAAAACATATTGAAAAACACGTATATTGACAATAAAAATTGTAAATTTGCAAAAAAAAAAAAATAAATTTACAAAACAAATTGTAAACTTAAAAAAAAAAGTTGTAAATTTACAAAATAAAGTAGAAAATCAAAATTGTAAATTTACAAATTGTTTGGTTTGGTTTGTTTTTTATGGCAAAAAACTTGTATATTTACAATAAAAAGTGGTAAATTTACAATTTTTATTGTATATATACCATTTTTTTCTTATTTTTTGAAGTAAAAACAGTAGTTAAAATTATTATTAATTAATAATATATTAAAATATATACAAATTAAATAATTTGTATATTTACAACATTGTTTTCGTATTTTCTACTTCATTTTTGTAAAATTACAACTTTTTTCGTAAGTATACAATTTTGTTTTTTAAATTTTCATATTTGCTTTGTAAATTTACCAAAAAATTGGTTTATTTACATATTTGTTTTGTAAATTTAAAGGTTTTTTTTTTTCCATTGGTGCATCTTATTTTTTCTTCTTCGGCAGCTGGAGTAGCACTTCAACAACCTGAAATGATTTTTTTTTTTTTTCACTTGAACACTTTTAACAAACTTTTTAAAGTATAACACTGCACTTTTTTATTTCTTTTCGACATTTCGTTTTTCTTAAGTAGAACATATGAGAATTGCGAAGGAGGCTACACAAGAAATTTCTTATATTTTCAGGAAAAATTAGTCAAAAAATAACATTTTTTTTTTTAATTTTTAATTATTTTCACAAGTATTTTTAAAAAATCGGAAAATTTTTGGATGTTTAAGTACCTGTTAAAATAAGAAAAACTTAATTTTTCATAATTGGCAGCTTTTTATTGACATTTTAGGTGCCAAATTAAAAAAAAAAAATATGGTGAAATTACCAAAAAAATGGAAAAATACAAAAAAAAAACTAGAACAATTATATAGTAGAAACACATAAAAATTGTGGTAGTTTACTTAACGCAAATTACCAAAAAATGGTGTAAAAATTCGATTTGTTTGCTAAAGCTTACAATTAGTTAAAAAATGTTTGTGTCCGGAACTTAAAAAATTTCCAAAAAATTTTTTCATGAAATTTTTTATTTATAAAAAAATATTTTTAAATAAATTTTTTACTCCAAAACGCAAAAAATAATCTTAACTGAATAATTAAATTTTTTAATACATACATTTCAAACTGAAAACCTTGTAAACGATCTTAAAAAAAATGCTTGTAATAAAACATTTTTTTGGTAGAAAGACTAAATAACATCAAGTAAAATTTTTTTGTACAATTACAGTTTTTTTGTGTAAAAAAACTATACACCTTGTAATATTTTTTTAATTTGTAAAATAATTTACTTTTTTGTAAATTTACCTAAAAAATTTGTAAAATTAATTTACCAACATATAATAGTAAAACTACAAAGCAAACTGTAGTTTTCGTTTTATTAAATAAACAACAATTTTTGTAAAAAGACAAAAATATTAGTAAAACAGAATTACAAGACCTTTTACTTGTAATTTTACAAACTTTTTTTTTTTAGTGTATTATTTACAAGACTGACATAACACCAAACACCTGACATTTATTTTACACCTTTTTAAAGTTTGTTTTAAATACAAAATGAATTTATTATGTAAGTTTCTTTAGATTTAATTTGTCTACTTTAAATAGTTTGAAAATTCTAATTTTTTACCTAATTAGACATGTCATAAAAATACCCAGCAAAACTTACCTTACCATATAAGGTATAAAATAAGGTATAAGATCTCTTATTTTATACATTGCAGCATTGATGATTTTAACAGGCGATGAGACTAAAAGTAATGCATATACATTATCACAAAGAATACCAGTAAGGTATAAAATAAGTCATAAATTTATAACAAAGAACTAGCTGTTTCGCACCCGGCGTTGCCCGGGTTGAAAAAAATATTATATAATGAATAACAGTTTGTAATGCCCTATGGTTGCATCCTCGGTTAGCACTACATCTGTTGAAAATTTTCATTTCGCATTACTTTACACCACCTCTGTCCGATCGCGCGCTGATATGACCCATTATTCCCGCCTTGTTTAGTACTCGAAGATAACCGAATAGGCAGAAATAGCTTTCAATATATTATAAATGTGGGGCAATTTACGTCACTTTGTTCGATCGCACACTGATATGGGCCCGCATCGGTTAGTCAGTTATTAAAAATTGGCTCAGCCGTTTTTGCGTAATTGCGGAACTGTTGCCGCCTCGGTTAGTACCAGACATGTGCACGGATGGTGTTAAAATGCGTTTAGAGACATTCTAAAAAATTTAGAATGTGGAAAATATTCTATTCTTAGCGTTCAAAACGAATGAGTTTTTCATTCTATGCTCACAGTGCATGAGAAAGCTACACACACTAGTGTTACGACATTCGTAACACGAATGAACCAACGAGGGAGTACATAGAGAGCCAATGATTTGAAAATACTGTACTCTGAAGCGTGTACTTAGAATGATTTTTATAAAAAAAAAAATATATATTGTTTGGCTATTTGGGGGAATTCTTTTATAAAAAAAATATATGTATGTATGTATGTATGTATGTATGTATGTATGTATGTATGTATGTATGTATGTATGTATGTATGTATGTATGTATGTATGTATGTATGTATGCAAGTGCGAATTATAATAAACATTTTGTTATGTAGAATAAAGGAAGAGGTAAATAAAAAATAATTACGGGGAAAATTAATATATTAATAAGAGTGGATAAAAAAAAATTAATACATGAAAATAAATATTATGGTGGATTAAAAAAATATTTTTCTATTTCGAAAAATAATGTAAAATGTGGTAAAAATTGTTTTGTTTTATGGCGGAAAATGTAAGGGCTTATAATGATGAAGTATATAGTGTGTGACCGAATACAATTTTTTTTGCCTACGCCGAATGTATCCAAATTTTTTTTTTTTTTTTTTTGTATGTGCATTAGGGTGGAGCAAATTATACTTTTTTTGCTTAAAATATTAGTTTAATTTGGAGATTACTGAAATTTGTTTTTATTGTAAACATTTTTTTTTTTCTGTAAAAAAATTTAAAAAAAAATGTTATTTTTTATTTTATATTTATATTTTCAGCAAAAAACTAATTAAAAATATTTTTTTTTGCAAAACAAGAAAAAAATAAAATAAAATTTCCAGACAAAAAAAATTTTTACAGACAAAAAAAGGAGCACACAGACAACAAATAATTTGGAAATACTGTACTCTGAAGCGTGTGAATAGAATAAATTTTTTAATAAAAAAAGAGCATTAAAAAAATATCGTTTTGCTGTTGGAAAGAATTCTTATATAAAGGAAAATATTGGGGCGAACTAAAAAAACATTATAAATGTAATGGTTAATAAAAAAAATCATTATGGGGAAAATTAAAAAAACACCGTTTTGTTATTAGCGAAAATAAAATATATTTGTACATACATATCGTCACCTTAAATGCAAAACAACGTAACAACAAAAAAATCAAAATCGAGTTTTTGATTGATTATGATGCATTTGACTAAACTACATGTCTCTGGAAAATTTTGGAAGTCAAAGTTCAAAAATTGCGAATTTATTAACAATAAACAAAAAAACGTATCAGCAAGTGCATGCATTTCATAAACCAAAACAACGTAACAGCAGTGTTACACACACAATTTATATGTAATCGAGCAAATATAAATATTTTTATATATTGAAATCGCATAAATATTTATACCATACAAATTGAATAAATATTTCAGATTAAAATTTACATAAAATTTTAAAAAATTTATCTTTTAAATTTTTCCAAAATTGTATAATTTTTCTTAAATTTATAGTTTTTTAACCAAATATTTTTGTTTTAATTTATTAGGTCCGTTCGATTACGTAACGACAATCTACTCTTTTTTACTATTTTTACTACAGCTGGAAATTTTTAATACAAAAAGTAAACAAAACTTTCCAGTTGTAGTAAAAATAGTTTGAATTTTTGGTAATCGAATTGACATAAGTTTCCCTTTGTTAAAAAAGAACGTAGCTTCTATTTAAAATTAGTTTTGAGAAATTGAATTTTAAAATGTCGTTTTTTTAACAGAAACTCCGTGGGGTATTTTTTTTTTGTAAATGAAAATAGCTAGATCCGCAGGTTTTTCGAATCCTGTTTCAAATTCTGTGTAATTTACCAGTTCAATTGGAAAGTTTTTCCTAAGAATACACAGATTTTTTTAAAAATGTATCGTTTCTTCCTAAAACTTTTCCTATACCAAAACCAATTTCAAGAACTTAAAAAAAATGTTAAAACTTCAAAATTTTCTTTCCAAAGCCAACCCTTTGATTCTGAGGTAAAACTTTAAGTTACCAAAAAAAAAAATATACAGGGCCCGTTTTCTTATAAAGAAACCTTCGGGTTCTAAATATTTTTTTTAGCCAAGTGAGATCAAAAACTTTAATTTTTTTGGATCTTTACTACAGCAAAATTCTTTAAATATGTTGATAAACCCTTACATTTTATAAGAACTCTTAAGTATTTTATAAAATCTGAAAGATTTTATATAAAAAATGTTAAGTATAAAGGTTTTTTTAAAAATTTTTGAAGATCTCGAAGTTTTTGTTTTGAAAGATGCAAAGCAAATGCTTAAGTTTTGTTTTTGAAGATATTGACGATATTATACCATCCATATTCGCATTCATTTAAACTAGTTTATTTATTCGTTTTCTCCATACGTTAAACGTCAAATTTAAACGGCGTTTTATTTTGACAGATAAATTGTATAGGAAAAACGAAAAATGTATCTAGTTTCAATGAATGCGAATATGGTATTAAATCATTTACTTAAAATGTTTAAGAATTAAAAACGAATGGAAAAAAATCTAAAATTTTGAAATCATGCATGCTTAAATCTTTGTTGGCTTTTAAAAATGAATGGGGGTTTGGTTACATTGCACCCCTCTAGAAGCGACTCCTAGGCAATTGTTTTGGCAAAAAAGTGGCGGTAAAGGGTAAAAAAGCACCAACGATTGCCTCGGGGTCGCTTCTAAAGAAGTTCAATGGAAGATTGACCCCCATTCATTTTTAGAACCCAATATTTTTCCTAACAGTTCTACTCCTTTTCGTTACTCCCGAAGGGAGCATCCATACAAAATGAAATTTTTATAAAATTAACTTTCATCTCTCTAACTGTCCCAAGGATGCTACTACACTAAAAAAAATTCATGAATTTTCATAAAATTTAGTTAAATTTAACTAAAAAATGGGTTATTTTCCTTACTATAAGGAAAAAAAGGCGGCAGCCAAAATTAGGCCAATTTTGGATGGTGCTGGCGGGCGCAATATTTAAACCTCGAATTTTATTTTTGATTTAAACTCATCTACACGAGCTTTCAAATTAGTAAAAACAATCAACATGTTCTGAACGAAACTTTTTATCTAGAGTCAAAAGAGTGTTGGTAATTTGTACAAAAAAACGTATTTTTTTTAATTTTTAACTTTAAAATAATGTATTTTCGTCATTTGCAATTGTTTTAAGTGTTCGTATACAAAAGGTGCCCTACTTTGGGGGGTTCTGCTGCCTCCCCCGTTCAACCGCTGGACTCCAACTTCCAAACTTAAGCTCGAAAATACGTTAGCTGTAACCACTACAAATTTCATGGCTCTCGGTCCAATACTTACTGAATGGCTGAATTATTTTCAAAAAATTAGCAATTTATTCAACTTTGTGATGTTACGTCGTTTTGGTTTACAAAATACGATTCCACGAAAAACGTAACCCACATATCTCAAAAAATATTAACAAAAACGACTTTTTTATTTCAGAAATGGATTTATCGCTGTTTTTTAAGCTAACACTTCACAAAAGTCTTTTATATTGCAAATATTTTTCATTTAATAACGTTTTTTGCTTCTCCTGTAAAATTCTAAAAAGTGTTGTTACGTTGTTTTGCATTTGTGGTGACGATATGTAAGTACATAAGAGTAGATAAAAAAGGTTTACCATTGTACACTCGTTAATCTTACCCACACACAATCAATATACTTGCATATTGTACATAATTTTGCGTCGTCTGTAGGTACATTAAGACACGAAAATAAATATTAGAGTAGATTGAAAAAATCTTTTTATATTTCGAAAAAAAAAGAAAAATATGTAACGTCAACAAAATTATTTTGCTTTATGGTACAAATTGTAAGGGCATATAATAATTAAATATACAGTGTATGACCAAAAACACCTTCTTTGGCCAACGCCAATTATTTGGTTACAAAAACAAAATTATTGTTATTGCAAGTTCACAAAACTTTTAATTACTTTCTTGATGCACAAATTTTTTGGTCTCAAATATTTTTACGAGAGGCAAAATATAGAAAAAATATATTGAGAAAAATAAGACTCAATAAACAATGCAAAATACAAAATACATAAATAAAAAATAACTGTCATACTCATTTTTTTTAAAGACAGAAAATAAGTGAACAATTTCAATAAGAGGGAGAGAAAAAATGCCAGCTAGAGTTTGCAACGAAAAATATTTGTTTTCTTATTGTAGTTATGATCTTTTTAGTTGATGGTAGTTTTTTCTATTTCGTGAGGCAACGACATGCGCCAAAAATCACAACAGAGGCTTTGGCTTCGAACGAATGGTTTTGGCATTTGTTCTATTATTTGAAAACGCAGAAGAAAATAATCCCTAGTAAAAATATTATGCTAATTTTACTAAATAGATCTAATTTGATCCGTAAAATGGTTGTATCAAATAATATCTAATTGTATTACTTTAGATCAAAAAATATAAAAATTGATACAATTTAATCCTGAATTTGGTCAAATCTAATTAGATTAAATTGATCTTATAATATCAATTTTTATATAATTTGATGAGCAAAACCAAAATACGAATCTAATCATATATGGAGCAATATCTAACCATATAAAGTGGATCAACCGTATCAAAGTGATAGATAAAATTTTATATAAATTTATACGGAAGCATATTAACTCATATAAGATTGTATCAAATTATATATGATTAGACCAGAAAATTTTTACTCGGGATATTATTGTAATAGAAAGAAAATTATTTGATGAAAATTATTTGATATTAGTAGATATATAATATTGTTTTAATACATAAATTAAACAAATGTTAAGATTTTTTTTAATTTTTATGAAATATTTTTTTATTAATAGAAATTATTGCACCCGAGTAAAAAAGTTTTGATATAATAATATATAATTTGATACAATCATATTAAATTATATATGACTTTTTATATGTTCAGATCTAATTTTATTTAAGATTTGATGCGGCTCCATTTTCGTATCTGAGGTTATACATAAATATATCTGACTTTATATAATTATATAAATCTACATTTATTTATATAAGATCAACTGGATTTATTTGGATGTGACCAAAATTCGGATCCAATTGTATAATTTTTTATATTTGTGTATCTAAAATAATACAATTAGATAATTATTTGATACAACTTGATACAGCCAATTTTGAGATCAAATTAGATCTAAAAATTTTTTTTTTACTCGGGCAATTCTTTTTTAATTATTTTTCAAATATGTGACTTTTTTCCTATTAAACGTGTATTATTAAACTTAAACAATTTTTATACAAGCTTAAAAATGTATTTAAAAAGTAAAACAAAAAATTCTGACTGCCCGAGTAAAAATTTTAATATTGCGTCACATAAAATTATATAACGTTTGATCTGTCCTCGAATACAATTAGATATAATTTTATCCCAAAAATGGTGGATAGAATTGCATTAAATTAGATTTATTAATATCTTATTTTATTCATTTGTATATAGTATAATACAATTTTGTCCGAAATTTGTCTCTATCCAATGGCATCAAATTATATGTGATTGGATACAATAATATCCAATTATATCTAATTGTATAACATTTTATCGGGTTATAGTGAATCTTTTTTTGGTTGAAATAACATACATATCACAGGCCAACGATACATACACCAAATAAAGTTTGTGTACGCTTCGAACCAGAAGATGTAGTTTATCAAACTGTAAAAATACTTGTAAAATTTTTAAACTGTAAAAAAAAAACTTAGAAAAATTTCAAACTGTAAAAATATAAAAAAATTGGACTTTATTTCACCCATTTTTTAAATAAATAAGGTTAATCCTAATCTTAATCCGGTTTATTTTTATTGATCCAGCCTTGCATAACCCATTTTGGACCAAGATTCAATTTTCTTTTTTGGAAAAAGGTACTTTTTTAGGATAATTAGCACCCGCTGATCTCAAAAATCTTGTCAAAAAAAATTGTTCAATGTGCCGTTTTCTCAGAAAAGCTTGCATTTCAACTTTTTATGCAATTTTAATATTTGGATTTATTTGCTATTTTATTAATTTATTTCATTATTTTCAAAACAAATCATTTCAAAATAATTCAAATTAGTGGAATTTGATCATTAATTAAATCTAAAAAAAATTTAAATTAGTCAAAAAAGTTAAAAGCCGAAAATTAAAAAATGCTAAATTATCGTTTTTGCTTGAAACAATTTCTGTGCTGATTTGCATTGCACTTCATGGACATAGAAATTGCGGTGGTCAAGCGGGGATATTTTTTTTAATTGCAGAAAGATGAGACTTAACATTCCTAATCATATTTAAGGTCTGAACAGAACAAGCCCGGCACGACTTTTTCCATACGATTTGACAGTTAAAAACCGTGACCGGCACGACAAAAAATTAAAACTTATTTTATTTTATCTCCGGGTTCTCTCAATCTCCCTCCCTCTCACACTCCAGGGTTGCCGCATTTTCTCAACAATTTTTTATTTTTTCATTCACAATGGTGTAACAAACGTACAGTAGTGCCAACTTAATCACATTGACTATGTGATAAGCGATTTTTTTCTGTAAAATTACTCTAATTTTATAAAAAGTTAGCACCACTGAACAAACAAATGACATTTTTTGCCGTCGCCGTCCCCCGTCATTGTTTTGGGCCTATATTCTCCGGCAACGGCAACCGTCCCCCGTGCCGTGCTTGTTCTGTTTCTACCTTTACCCGAAATTCCACCTCATTCATACAAAAATATTTTTTGGAAAAAGATGTTCTCTACTGTTCGAAAAATCGAACAGAGGATCGAAATGGGATAATTAATTATTAGCATGTCCCGAAATCAGGAAATTTTCGAATTTCTTTAGGGCATACCCCTAGAACGATGCCTATTGAAGAGTTGATTACAGGAAAAATAATTAAAAAAATTTTGGAGGTCATCTTCAGGGCGCAACCAGCGCTTTAAGTTTGCATCCGTAGTGCATTTGGTAAAAAAAATATATTTTTTGTTATTTTTAAAATTGGTGCCAAAAGTTTCGTTAGCTAGAGTACATTCAGGAAAACATATTTATAAAGTTTTCATGGAGCAATTTTGGTCCAGCGCAACGTTTTGAAACATCGAAGATGCATAATTTATTACATATTTTTTTAAGTTTTCGTAAAAAACAGCTTTTTATACAAAGGCTTGAATATAAACTTCGTTTTATGCAAAATCTTAAAAGAACTCTTACAAACTCCAGTTTTTACAAAAACTTCAAAAACTACTTAATAAATTACACCTTTTCAAAATTTCAAAACGTTGTACTGGACCAAAATTGCTCCATGAAAACTTTACAAATATTTTTTTCAGAATGTACTCTACCTAACGAAACTTTTGGCACCAATTTTAAAAATAAAAAAAAATAAATTTTTTTTACCAAATGCACTACGGATGCAAACTTTAAGCGCTGGTTGCGCCCTGAAGATGACCTCCAACATTTTTTAAATTATTTTTCCCGTAATCAGCTCTTTACTAAGTATCATTCTAGGGGTATGCCCTAAAACTTTACATTTTCGGGACACGCTATTAATTATATAGCATAACGATTTAGTTTTTTTTTTTATTCTTAAATTTTTCCATTTTTTTATCCAACCTTATAATAAGTTTTTGTTAGTTAAGCCATATGTTTGTGTTTTCCAATTTAAAAAACGCCATATTACATAAAATAAAAGAAATAATCTATCTTGATATGTCTTCTCATATAGATGGTTATTTTAATTTATCCTAATATTATTCACATAGTGAAGTCAGTTTTCCTTAAATTTATTTTTTTTGGTTCAGCCTAATATATTTTGTCTTTTAAAATTAAGCATTTTTGTTCCGTCCCCCTTAACGTTTTCTTAACTTTCATAATACGCTAACGCATGTAGAAAATCATTTTTTTTTTTTTCAATCCACTATAATATCTTTCATATAAAACCTTTCTTTGTACATACATACTACTTATTTTTTTCTACAAAACATACATACATACATATTTTCTCTTACATACAAAACGCTTTTTTTTTTTGCTACCCCCATATTTGTAATTTTTTTTCTACATTTTTTTTTATAAAACATTCTAAATGATCAGTGTATATAAAAAAAATTCTAACACACGGTGTAATTTTTAGATCTCTACTATGTTTGATATTCTAAAAACGATGGTTTGTTTACATTCTAATCGTTCAAACACGACATGTTGCGCGTTCGTTTAAAAAAGCATAGCAAATTTTTTAATTTGCTGTTTAGCATCATAGTAAACATTCTCATTCCCAAACACTGTACTCTAAATGTAGTGTACTCTGAAGCGAATGATTTGGTGTCAGCGAAGAAGGGAGTACATTTGAGCTCATGTCTGGTTAGTACACAGAAAATAAAATCGTCAAATTTAAATCAACAAACAGCAATTGTAAATTAACCAAATATGATATCAACCAAACATTTAATAAAAACGGCCGCCTGTTAGACTATAATACAAAAAATCAATTTTGTTTTTAACAAACTCAGTCAAGTAATTTTATTTCAAAAAAAAATTATCATGTCAACAAATAGTTTTTGTGTTTGTTGAATTTCTTTGTTGAAAAAAAAAAATAAGATTTTTTACGTTTGTCAGATCAACTAATTGTGTTTGTGTTTGTTGAATTTCTTTGTTGAAAAAAAAATTTAAGATTTTGTACGTTTGTCAATACAAATAATAATTTTAGAGAACTATTACAAACTCGTTTATCAATTTTCTAATACCCTCCAACCACAGTATGGGGGTATACTCACTTTGTCATTCCGTTTGTAACGCATTAAAATATCGGTCGGGGACCCCATAAAGTATATATATTATTGATCTATGATCGATTCTAAGTCGTTTTATGAATGTCCGTCCGTCCTTCCGTCCGTCCGTCTGTATAAAACACGATTCAGTCCAAAATAAAAGAGCTAGACTTCTGAAAATTGGCAAGAATATGTCTAATCCTCATAGGCCGGTTAAGTTCGGAAATGGGCAAAATCGGGTCAGGGGGGAAAAAGTTCCCCCTTAACAAACTAAAAAAACCTCTTAAAAACGCAATTTTTAAATTTTTTTGTGCCATTTTTGTTAAACAAATGAAACCTTTTTGTGACAGAAGGAGTTTAAACTCCTGAACTTAGACCCAGAGGGCTGCAAAATTTATTTTTTTTCTGCCCGCCCCCTTTTGTGGGCGTGGATTTAAAAAAAATCAATAAAATAGTGAGAAAATGGTATTACTAAAGTGCAAAAAGCATAATAAAAAATTGGTTAACATTTATCGCGATGGGGAAGGTATCCCCCACCACCCCCATCGAGCCCGCCCCCAACAAAAAACACCGCTGGATTTTTTTATATGTTCTAACATGTTGGAGGGTATCAAAGATTCGGCACAGCCGAATTTAACACTCTCACTTGTGTAAATTTTTTTTCAACAATCAATATTTACAAACATTAGTTGATATCACAAATTTCCGTATAGGAGCACTTTCAGTGAAAAAGTTAATTGTATTCACAAATATGGGGGTCAATATAACAACTCGTTTTTTTCTGTGTAAGAACTATATGTGTTGAAATTTTGTTAAAATCAGTTTAGGCGCTTAAGCGTAATTACGGAACAGACTGAAAATAATTTTCAGTGTGGTGCAAAGGGGCGTGACAACTTACGCCCCGTGGTCTTAACACGCTCTATTATGGTTTATTATTCCCGTTTCGGAAGTACTATATGTGGTGAAAAATCCATTAAAATCGGTAAAGCCGTTTAAGCATGATTATGGGACAGGCAGAAATATCTTTCAATGTAATACAAAAGAGCGTGGGATTTAACTCCCCTTTGTCAAACCACACCCTTTTGTGGCCTATAGTTCCTGCCTCGGTTAGTACTATCTGCGGTGGAAATTTCTTCAAAATCAATAAGTGTGATTGCGAAAAAGGCAGAAAGGAGGTGCAATAAATTTAACAGGGCGTGTCATTTTATGCCCCTTTGTCCGATCGCTTATTTTATGTTCTATAGTTCCCGCCTCGTTTAGCACTATCTGTAGCGAAAATTTCATGTTAATTGATTCAGCCGTTGATGCGTAATTGCGGAACTGACAGAAACAACTTTTAGTATAGTAAAAAAGAGCGATGCAACTAATGCCTCTTTGTCCAAACGCGCTTTATTATGGCAGTCAAAAATAATTTGAAATTAATACAAATAGCGGTATTTTAAACGCATTTGCCCAATAACGCGCTGATATGGCATATTGTTCCCGCTTCGGTTAGTACTATCTGTGTTGAAAATTGCAATAAAATCTGTTCAGACGTTTAAGAGTGATTACGAACTGACAGAAATAACTTTCAATGAAATACAAAGGGGCGTGGACTTTTACCTCAATCCGTCAGAGCGCCCTCCTATTATAACCTATAGTGCCCGCCTGGGTTAGTACTATGTGTGGTTAAATTTTCATTGAAATCGGTTCAGACGTTTGAGCGTGATTACGGGACAGGTAGAAATAACTTTCAATGAAGTACAAAGGGTCGTGGCATTTCCGCCCCTTTGTGTGATCGCCGCCCTATTATGAACTATATTTCCCGCTTGGATTAGTACTGTATGTGGTGAAAATTTCTTTAAAATCGGTTCAGCCGTTTAAGTGTAATTGCTGAAAAGGCAGAAATAATGTTCAATATAATACAAAGGGGCGTGGCACTTTACGCCCACTTGGCCGATCGGTCTCTCTTATGGCCTATAGTTCCCGTCTCGGTTAGTACTATCTGTGGTGAATATTTCATATAAATCAGTTCAGCCGTTAATCATTGATTGTGGACAGACAGACAGAAAAACCAAAGGATGCCACGCCCCTTTGTAAGGATCTTATATTTACAAAAACTGGGTGTTAAAAGAGGCGTGGCTTCCAGTCAAGATGTGGGATGGCATATATTTGCTTGCAAAAAATGCCCTATTAGTATCCAAAATTGCATGTTTATCGGTAACAAACATCCAAATATAGTACAACAACCAAATATATTGAAAAATCTGAAATTCACAAAAAGTGGGCGTAAACGGAGGCGGGGCATCCAATCGAGATGCCATTGGTGCCATTTTTCATTCCAGGAAACGTACTATCTACATGCCAAATTTCATTTGAATCGGTTCAGTAGTTTTTTTCTGAAAGCGACACAAACAAACAAACATACAAACAAACAAACTAACATGTCATTTTTATATATATATAAGGATACGAGTAAGGTGTAAAATATATGATATTTTATAGGTTACGAGTAAGGTATATAATATAGCATACCAGAACGTAATATATAAGGTGTTACGAGTAGTGAAAAAGTAATTTTGTATTAAATTTACTCACGTGATTGTAAGCGAGATAAAATATACTCCTGGGTGAGTGTGTGTCATTAACAAATTTCTGTCGTGAATCCATCTCTAGTTTAAACTTATGCATTTTTTTATAAAATATTTATTTTTTATGTTATTGTAATGCATTATGTATTCAATTATAAATAATGCATTATTTCAAACTTTGAAATAATACATAATGTAACCAAATATAAGTCATCCATGATTTAATGTTTAGAAATAATAAATATGAAATACATTTTTTCCAATAATCATGCATTACGTAGCTAATTATTAGTAATGTATTATTTTTCACTTTAAAATAATACGTTGTGGAACAAATGTTTGGTAAGACATCATAAAATAATGCTACAAATAAGATATATACATTACCTGGCAATGTGTTATATAATCACCACCCATTACCAAAGTTTTGCTGGGTAGCCACAAATAATTAATAACCTAGCTAAATGTGAGCGTAGGCATGTGGCTGACAATGTCCTCTGTCAACTCTTGTTAACATTTATTCATTAAAGAAATTGATAAATTTACATGTTGTTTTTGGTAATTTTAACATCTGTCATTATTGTAAATATCTAAAATACCACCAGGGTACATAATTAAACGTGTATTGACACTAGATCTTTCTGTATTGAACAGTTCGAAACTGATGGAATGAAATAGCAAATGAAAAGTAAAGTATACGCTAAGATAGTTAAAATTAAAAAATGCTAAAAAATTTTTTTTGAAATACTTGTCGGACCCAAAATTTATTTTTTTTGTAATTAATAAGCTAAAAATTTAAATCAAAGGAACACGCAAAAAACAAGGGTTGGAAAAAGGCAAAATTTCAAAAAAAGAGAAAAAGAAAAAACGAAGAAAAAAAGAAGCAAAAAAAGGAAAGAAGGAAATTTTCTAAAAAAATTTCCAAAAGAAAAAAATTTTGAAATCAGAAAATTTTTTATAGAAAAAAATTTAAACATTTTAAAATGAAAAATCTGAAAATATTTAAAGGATAAAATATGATGTAATCTGAAAATTTTCAGTGCAAATAAATCTGTCAATCTGGAAGTTTTTATTATGAGAAAAAATTACATAGAATATGCTTTTTTGTATAAAAAAATGTTACTGGATCTTAATTTAGACATAAAAAATTTTTGTCTACCACATTGAAATAGGAAAAATATCTTAAAATCTATAAAATGTTAATAGCTTAACGTATGTAAAACAGTTATAGGAAAATTTTTCAGAATGTCTAAGAATCGAAAAATTTTTGTTTGGAGAAATGTTTTAGAAAATAAAATTGTTAAATATCCATAAATCTGAAAATTTTTAAAATATGAAAATTAAACTAAATAAAAAAATTTTCAGAATCTTATAGTTTCCTAAAAAGTAAATTAGATGAAGAATGCGACTTAAGCTTTAATAGTAGTAACAATTTTTTCAGAATTTGGAAACTCCTCTACAAAATACAAAAAAATTTGTGAGGAATGAAAATATTTTCTTTGTGAAAAATCTGAGATTTTTTATAGAAAAAATCACTCAGAATTTGAGACTTATTCTATAGGAAAATGGTCTCAGAATCTGAGACTTTTTCTATAGAAAAATGTCTCACAATCTGATACATTTTCAATCGGAAAATCTCTCAGAATCTAAGAATTTTTCTATAGAAAAAATGTCTCATAATTATAGACTTTTTCTATATGAAAAATGCCTCAGAATCTGATAATTTTTCTATAGAAAAACTGTTTCAGAATCTGAGACTTTTTCTATAGGAGAAGTGCCTTAGAACCTAAGACTTTTTTTATAGGAAAAATAGCTCAGAATCTGAGGCTATAGGAAAAATTTCTCCGTATCTGAGACTTTTTCTATAAGAAAATGTCTCAGAATTTGAGACTTTTTCTATAGGAAAAATGTCTAAGAATCTGAGAATTTTTCTATTGGAAAAATATCTCAGAATCTGACTCAGAATCTTAAAATGCCTCAGACTCCGAGACTTTTTCTATAGAAAAAATGTCTCAGAATCTGAGACTTTTTCTTTAGGAAAATGTCTCAGAATCGGAGACTTTTTTTATAGGAAAAATCTTTTTGGATCTGAGTCTTTTTCTATAGGAAAAATATCTCAGAATCTGAGACTTTTAGGAAAAATTTCTCAGAATTCTAGACTTTTTCTGTAGAAAAAATGTTTCAGAATCTGAGATTTTTTCTATAGAAAAATATCTAAGAAACTGAGACTTTTCCTACAGGAAAAATATCTCTGAATCTGACTCCGAATCTTAAAATATCTCAGACTCTGAGAATTTTTCTATTAGAAAAATATCTCAGAATCTGACTCAGAATCTTAAAATATCTCAGACTCTGAGACTTTTTCTATAGGAAAAATGTCTCAGAATCTGAAACTTTTTCTATAGGAAAATGTTTCAGAATTTTAGACTTTTTTTATAGGAAATATCTCTCAGAATCTGAGTATTTTTCTATAGGAAAAATATCTCAGAATCTGAGACTTTTTCTATAGAAAAAATGTCTCAGAATTCTAGACTTTTTCTATAGAAAAAACGTTTCAGAATTTGAGACTTTTTCTATAGGAAAAATGCAACTTTTTCTATAGGAAAAATCTCTTAGAATCTGAAACTTTTTCTATGGAAGAAGTGCCTCAGAACCTGAGACATTTTTATAGGAAAAATGTCTCAGAATCTGAGTCTTTTTCTATATGAAAAATGAGTCAGTATCTGTGACTATTTCTATTGGAAAATGTCTCAGAATTTGAGACTTTTCCTTTAGGAAAAATGTATCAGAATCTGAGAATTTTTCTATTGGAAAAATATCTCAGAATCTGTCTCAGAATCTTAAAATGTCTCAGACTCTGAGACTTTTTCTATAGGAAAAATGTCTCAGAATCTGAGACATTTTTCTCAGAATTTCAGTCTTTTTCCATATGAAAAATATCTCAGAATCTGAGACTTTTTCTATAGGAAAAATATCTCAGAATCTGAGTCTTTTTCTATATGAAAAAAATCTCAGAATCTGAGACTTTTTCTATAGGAAAAATGTGTCAGAATTCTAGACTTTTTCTATAGAAAAAACATTTCAGAATCTTGGACTTTTTCTATAGAAAAATGTCTCAGAAACTGAGACATTTCCTACAGGAAAAATATCTCAGAATCTGAGTCTTTTTCCATATGAAAGATATCTCAGAATCTGAGACTTTTTCTATAGAAAAAATGTCTCAGAATTTGAGTCTTTTGCTACATGAAAAATATCTCAGAATCTAAGACTTTTTCTATAGGAAAAATGTCTCAGAAATCTAGAGTTTTTCTATAGAAAAAATGTTTCAGAATCTGACACTTTTCTGCAGGAAAAATGTCTCAGAATCTGAAACTTTTTCTATACGAACATTGTCTCAGAATCTGATATTTTCTATGTAAGAAGAATTTCTTCTATTGAAAAATTCTTAGATTTATACGACAAATGTGTTACTTAGAATCTGAGAATTTTTCTATGTATACGAATATCGTGAACCTATATTCAAAATATGCCAACTCAAATTTGACGGAAATGAGTTTCCGATGGCAAATAGCTCCCCTATGTAATACCTATCTGCCATAAAAATTTCAGAGCAAAAAAATAATTTGTTGTCGTTTTACATCCATTTTTGTTATTCTGCTAACTCAAAGTACATATTTTTTTGGTGGAAATAAATGCCAACTCCCATTGTAAATTTCCAAAAATTTTTCAAAAAATTTTTTAAAAAAAATTTGACCACATATCTTATTGCATTTGCCATGCTAAACACGAATCTTGTAAAGATTTTGATATCTAATGACTGGTTCTCGAGATATTGCCATTTTAAAATATCGGTAAATAGTGTTTGCAAAAAAAAAAATTGCTTATATTTATGTAACTTTCAAACTATTTATCAGATTGAAACATTATGAATGGGGCAAATAAAGTCAATGATATAAGCTTTCAAAATAGCTGGTTTGCAGTGACCCTATTGCAATACAGCGTGAGATACAAAGTGCCAAAGTTGACCACCCTGAGATTAAAAGGCTTTCGGAGCTAGTAACTTTTAAAAAAATTCAAAGATTTTTAATTTTTTGTTCAGTTTTTGCAATTACCGTACTAAGTATAACAAAAACCAAAAAAAAAAATAAATTTTAAAAATTTTTCCAAAAAAAATATATTTTTATTTTCCGACAAAATATGCCAACTCTAAAAAAATATTTGTTTTTTGATATAGTAATAAATGCCATCTCTGAAAAATATGCAAACCAGTGCAAAATATGAAAATTTTTGCATAGGTAAAAATTGTTTAGAATATTTAAACCATCTTGTGGAAGGTACATTGTTTATTTTTGCAATAATACGCGAAATAATTTGTTTTTTAGCTCTCCTGAACAGTAAGCTTTTTCGAGTTGGCATTTATTGAATATAGTTCGACGATATGTAAAATTTTATTTTTAAACAAATTAAAAAAATATATATATAAACGGAAATATGATCATGAAAAGCAAAGCTCCTTTTAAGGAGGGTTCTGATTTAAAAATTAGAATGCATTTTTGTCAAACTATTGTTGGACATCGTCTGCAGTTGTTCGCCAAAAACTACAAAATTTTATGATTTTATAGCTTCCCATCACTATTTTTTGCAAAAAAAAAGTACCAACATCAACTGTTGTAAAAGTCTCTTAAAAAAACTTTTTTAATACACATAGCGTTTCTGGTTGGCTCACCGACGATATCGCTCATTTACTTGTATAGTGTCATAACTCAAAAAACTCGATTTTGCAGAAAACGTCTTTAAAGTTTACAATTGAACCTGGTTTTCTATTGAAAAGGCCGATATAAAGAAAGATATAACGAATAATTCTGTTTCATTATCATAAAAGGTACTTTTTTTGAGTCATGACCAGGGAAACCAAAAATATGCAGTATCATGTTTTTTCTTGTGCATTTAATTGATAAATGGGTAAGGTATTTATCCGTTTCAGAAGTTTTTAAGAAATCTGGCATCGATTTGTTAGAGCATATTTTTGCATATTTTAGCCTTAAGAGCATATTTTTGCATACTGTATGTTTAAGAGCATATTATAGCATAAGAGCATATTTTTAGAGCATATTTTCAATTTTTAGAGCATTTTTCCACTTTTAAGAGCATATTTTTACATTTTTAGAGCGTTTTTTGTTGAATTTTTAGAGCATTCTTTTCCATTTTTTTTTGTGACAACATTTATTTCTAAATTTTTTATCCAACAAGGATGTTTTTTTAACAATTACGGAATTGTGACGATTGATTCCCCTTTGGCCTGTTCTTGCATCATATTGGTATATGAAACTATGTTTTTTTTTAGATTCAGCAACTTTGTAAAAAAATATTAAGGCAAATATTTTTGTAGAACATATTTAACCCTCTAACTATCGCACATAACGGTATTTGGAGGGTCTATTCTCTACCAAATTGTAAAAACCACCGCAAAGAAGGGGACATATTTTTTTTTAAGAGCATATTTTCATTGTTTTTAGAGCATATTTTCCGTTTTTAAGGGCATTTTTTAAGCCTATAAAACGTGTTTTTTAGAGCATATTTTTAGTTTCCCTGGTCATGACACTATACAAGTAAATGAGCGATATGTACTTTATTTTTTTGTTTTTGTTTGGTCCCATTGAATTTACAAAAAAGTGTGATCCTCTTATTAAACTCTTTAAAAAAATTTATAAATTTGAACGATTTAATCTGTGTCCTAGTGCATTTTTAATCAATCTTAATTGTCTGTTTGTTAAAAATACAATGCACAGTGGGCTAGTTGACACACAATTTGCAATTAGTTCATATATATGGGGCGTTCCATGTCAAATCGGACACTTTGAAAATTTTTTTTTTTAGAGTTTCCCAATTTGTTAACAGTTTTTAGTACCCTTCGAAAACTCCTTCGTGGTAAATTTTCAGATTTTTTTGATGATCCGTTCAAAAGATATCGAATTTTTAAAAATTGGTAGTTTGTTCCTTTACTCAAACTTCTTTCACTCATAACTTCTTCAATAATGGTCCAAATTTCAAATTTTTTTTTTTCAAAATTTTTGTTTTTTTACGTACTTTTTAAAAAAAATCCTAAAAAATTCTGAAAAGCGCTTTAGTAAGCGATTCTTTCACTCATAACTTCTTCAATAATGGTCAAAATTTCAAATTTTTTTTTTCAAAATTTTTGTTTTTTTACGTACTTTTTAAAAAAAATCCTAAAAAATTCTTAAAAGCGCTCTAGTAAGCGGTTTTTAAGCTTTAAAATTTAAATATCATTTTTGAAAATGTTTGTACTCTTCTATTTTATTGATTTTTTTTTTGTGTAAAACATCTATCGATTCTACAAATTTTTTGCCCAGGCGGATCGTGGGATAACGATTATTACTATTTTTTAAAATTTTTTGAAAAAATTTTATTGTAATTTTCCTATCTTAAAATCATTTATACTGCTCGAATGGTGCGTCATAGAGGGGTCCTTGATAAGACCGAACCCCATTAATTTGTACGTCTTAACATTTCTTTGGAACAAACTAATACCCTATCTCCAATTTCTAAGGGGGCTCCCACACAAAACGACATTTTTTAAAAATTTGCTCCAACCGCTCTAACTCCCCTAATAGTGCCCTTAGAGCAACAAAATGTATGACCGACCCATAATATTTTTTTAGTCCAAACATTTTCTCTGAACACACCTATCTTCTATCTCTAATTGTTAAGGCGGTCCCCATACAATTTTTTTTATTTTTTGTAAATTTGTTTTATTTAATCAGCTTCTACCGGTCCAATGGTGCGTCCGAGAGGGGTCATTAGTGAGACCGACCCCCATTTATTTTTACCCTACAACATTTTTTTAAAACATACCTACGCCCTATCTCCACTCCCTAAGTAGGTCATACATTTTCATGCTCTAAGGGCACTATTAGGGGAGTTAGAGCGGTTGGAGCAAATTTTAAAAAATGTCGTTTTGTGTGGGAGCCCCCTTAAAAATTGGAGATAGGGTATTAGTTTGTTCCAAAGAAATGTTAAGACGTAAAAATTAATGGGGGTCGGTCTGATAAAGGACCCCTCTATGACGCACCATTCGAGCAGTATAAGTGATTTTAAGATAGGAAAATTACAATAAAATTTTTTCAAAAAATTTTAAAAAATAGTAATATTCGTTATCCCACGATCCGACTGTACAAACATTTTCAAAAATGAGATTTAAATTTTTAAACTTAAAAATCGCTTACTAGAGCGCTTTTAAGAATTTTTTAGGATTTTTTTTTAAAAAGTACGTAAAAAAACAAAAATTTTGAAAAAAAAAATTGAAATTTTGACCATTATTGAAGAAGTTATGAGTGAAAGAAGTTTGAGTAAAGGAACAAACTACCAATTATTAAAAATTCGATATCTTTTGAACGGATCATCAAAAAAATCTGAAAATTTACCACGAAGGAGTTTTCGAAGGGTACTAAAAACTTTTAACAAATTGGGAAAATCTAAAAAAAATTTTTCAAAGTGTCCGATTTGACATGGAATGCCCCATATGTTAGGCCTAGGTCAGATTACAATGGGTACGTTCAGCAGAGAAAGCTGCTACTCAGCTGCTACTCAACATTCTGCTGAACGGTTTGATTTTTGACATTTCAGTCAACATGTTGAGTGAGCGCTTCTCATCACTAGTAGCGTACACAATTTATGCTACATTTGATCACAAACTGATAAATAAGCTGTTTTATTGAAATTAATTATTTTTTTGGACGTTATTCAAAGAAGTAAACACAACAAATCATAAAAAAGTATTTTTTACAGCAAAAAAATAAATGAAAGTGTCAAAAAATAAAAATATTCCAATATTTTAAAACATTCACAAAAAAAATGCGTTCAGCAGATTCAACTAATCAAAACATGCTACATCTCAACTGTTGAGTAGCAGGTTTCTCTGCTGAACACGCTCAATGTCTCTAAACAACTAACGCCATAACTTAAGCTCGACTACATTTCAGCTACTAATTACCACTTCATTTAAATTATTTCTAAATTTTTTAACAAATCTCCCATTGTACAATTTACCATAAACATATTTTCCTCCAGGCTCACTACGCGTATGAGTGATATTGTCACTTTATGTGAATTAAATATTAATCATACGCGTATGGTTTTAATGTTTCCCATACAAACATGATTTTACACACAATCACCAAAATAATGAAGATAATTTACAGATTGCATTTTTCATAAAATGTACAATGAATTATCTCTTGGAATAATAAACATACTGTTTTTAACAAAAAAAAAATAAATTCTTATTATCATTTAATTTTATTCATAATTACTTTCTTTTATAATATTTCATACTTAATTTCATTCAATTTATGATGATAGACATAATCTTATTTTTATTTTGTTCATCCATCTACATTTTTCACTCACAATCAGTTTTCATAATTCGCACTTGTAGCAAATTTTTCTTTTCTTTATTTTCTTTTGTTTCTTAAGAATTAAGAAAAGATTAAGAAGCAACAAAAAAAAAGAACAAAATAACAACTAAAACACACAAATAACTGCAAAACAATAGAAATACTTTTAAATATTTATACAATTTGTTATAAAATATTTATACAATGGCTGTGACAACATGTCAACTACATAAGAGCGATTTTTGTATGTGAATGTCTGGGAGTGTGTGTGTAATTGTAAAGTAATCATTTAAAACTATTTATTGTATGTATTTAAGTTCTTATGTATATACCCACACATACATATGCATTTATATAAGTAGGTATGTCCTAAGACACTTATCCTTAAATCCCATTAAAAAACGATAATGTGATTTAAAAAGTTGGCGGCTACAAGGCCTTAAGAACAACCCATATATTATTAAAAAAACAATCATTTACATATACCTATTACAGTGGAAATCGAAACTTATTGAAGTTAAAAAAGTGAGAGGGTTAAATTTGACTGTACCGAATTTTTGCGCCAAAAAATAACTCTCAATGAAATAAGTCCCAAGAAAAAAATTAAATAAGTCCCAACAAAATTTCCATATAATACCTTACACCAGTGTTTTCCGGAAAATGGGTCCCAAATCCAAACATCCCTTCGATTGGATTTACCATTTGTAAGATCTTTTATAAGTGTAAAAACACACACAAACGAAATTTAGGTGGAATATGCTACTTTTTGTTGTCATTAGACCGATTTAATATCGGGCGACATTTTTATGTGGGGACTAACCATAAGTCCAGAAATGTTTCAATTATAATCAGAAATGTTCCAATTTTTGATTAGAAAAAAAATTAAGCAAAAATTTTTTCCTTATTCCAATTTTCAAGAATTTTGTGAGATTCATGTAAAAAGCAGCGTTAGAAAGGCTACGTTAGCTACTCGTTTTTTTGCTTTTGCTTTTCATATCACTTCAAACAATTTCAATATTATAAGTTATAGCTAGGGATGCGATTTCCATGCAAATGCATGTATTTTGTCGATAGTCTCAAAAGGATATCGACCAATTATCTTTCCGAATCAAGAAATTTGCGTTAAAATGGCATCGATTTGTTTTTGCATATTTTTGCATATTTTTGCATATTTTGGTGAAAGCGCATATTTTTGCATATTTCGGTTATAGATGCATATTTTGGGCATATTTCCAACTTTTAAGCGCATATTTTGGCAAAAATTAGCAAAAACACAAATTAAAATTTATTTTTTCAAAAACTTTTAAATTTTAAAAAATTATTTTGAAAATAAGAAAAAAAATGTTTTTTCTTATTATTTTTTTTATAGATTGTTCCAGTTTCTAAAAAATCTTGCTTTCTTAAAGTTTATAATGTTACTATTCAAACGCGGCGTTGTTTTTTGCTTTTTTTAGAAGTTTTTCGTATGAAATCAAGATGTTTATTGATCAAATTTAATTTTTTAGTGCATATTTTTAGGGTTTTTAGTGCATATTTTAAATTTTTTAGCGCATATTTTAAGCGCATATTTTCGATTTTTTAGTGCATGAAAATCTCATCCCTAGTTATAGCTTTTGTTTACTTTTCTTTTTTGTGTTTGCTTAAACTACAACAACATGAAAAAAACAAAAACTCCAAACAGAGCAGTAGCGAAAAACAAATTCTATTGTTGTAGCCTACAAATATACTACAGTAGTATATTTGTAGGCTACAGTATTACTACTACCTTCACATTGTAAACAAATGTAGCAATAAACAAGTAAAAAAGTTAAATTCGGCGTTGCCGAATGTAGTGATACCCTCCACAACTTCTAAAAGATTATTGCAAAAAACTTAAAAGGAAATTACTTTTGAAAAAAAAAAAAAATTTTTAAAAAAATTTCCGCGAAAAAAAATTTTGGTAAAAAAAATCCGCGATTTTTTTCTTTTTTTTCAAAAAATATGTTCGTACTTGTTTAAATACCATATGGTGCTCAATTATGTTCACATATATTAACCAGAAGCCGAATTAAAGCATTTTGTATTTTTAGGTTATGTTGAATGTACTGAAATTTTGTAGGTCTTACATTTTCGTTCATAACTTTTGAACCGCTGAACCGATATCGGTCAAATGCAATACCAAACTTCTCTGGAGAACTTTCAATGAATATGTTAAGTTACAGTCAGCTCTGTGCAATATTTTGTCAGTGACAACATTTTCCACAGACAGACAGACGGACATCGCTAGAATGTCTTAAAATCGATCGGGCATCATGAATATATATACTTTATGGGGTCCCAGACCGATATTTCGATGAGTTACAAACGGAATGGCAAACTTATATATACCCTCTATCACTAAGTGGAGGGTATAAAAAGTTGTATTTTCCAAATTTAAAAGATACTTGTATCTCAGTTAATATTGCCGACACAAGAAGAAGTCCAAAAGCTCTGAGGTTTGAACCAGAATCAAATATCGTTGCGTAAAACGTATAAAAAATCACATTTTATTTAAAGATTCTGCAAAATTTTTCCTACAAAAAAATTTCAGATTTTGGAAATTTTTGGCCATAGTTACATTATCAGATTCTAAGACCTTTTTCTTATATAGAAAAAAAACACTCCGGACTAGAATCCTACTCAAAATATATAAATTTTTTGTAGGTTCTACTTTTTTACAGAAACAGAACAGAAAAATCTTTTTATCATGTCATGCGATTTTTTGCTTTCAAGGGGCCCCCAAATTTAATTGTGCCCAAGGACCCTGCCATACCTTTAAGGACCCAACTGGATCTGGGCTGATCAAGGTCTATACGCATTGGGCCCGAACCCAATCAGGTCGTTAACTGTGTATGCACTACATTTAAATCAATTTTTCCGATTTTCTAGTTCAAGTTGGCATAATATTAAAAATAATTTGCTTACCTTATTTTTAAGAAAAAAATTAACTTAAAAAAGGAAAATATGAGAATTGAACTAAACTCAAAAAAAAAACCTTGTCAAATTACAAGAAAAAGCCTCGTAATACCATTTTACCAATATTTGACAGTTTTTCTTGTTTCTTAACAAATAATTGTCGATCCAATTTAAATTTTTTTGTGTAATTTTACAGTTTTTCTTGTAATTTTACAAATTTTCAAGATTTTTTACAAAAAAAAAATCTAGTAAATTTACGAGAATTTCTTGTAAGTTTTATTTCGCCAATAAAGTTGTTTTTAATTCACAATTTTATTAGTAAAAATCTTGTAAAATTACAAAAAAGCTATTAATTTTTACTAGGTATTCTCGTAAAATAGGAGGTAGCAAAAATCCTGTAAAGTCACGAAACCTCCTTGTAAGTTTTATCGCGTCAAAAAAATTTTAAATTTAAAATTTTTTTGGTAAAAAGCTTGTAAAATTACAAAATTATTGGTAAAAAGCTTGTAAAAAACAAGGAACTCTTGTCAATTAGGACGTAGCAAAAAAAAGTTACAAACTTTTCTTGTAATTTTACAAGGTTTTTTTAGTGTAAATAATTTCCAGTTTTATTTGAAATTAGTTAATTTTTACATTTTTAAATTAATTTTTTTTTTGTTTGTTTTTTTTAGTAAAAGGGGAAATATTTTTTTCTCCCTGGTACAATTTTGCCTATTTACGAACTTAACCAGTCTATGACTATAAGAAATATTTGTACTACAATTGCAAGAATCCAGCTCATTTATTTTGGATTGTATCGTTTCCTCCACAGACATATTAAATTTTAAAAATTTAGAATCTGGAATATTGTAGAATAACTTTTACTTGACACTGCATAAAATGTTAAAACTTTTATACAATTTGTTCATATGTGTCATCACTAGGGTGCACAGTGGGCCAGGATCTCCGTTTTTTGGCCAAAAGTCCATTTCGCTGCATACAAATTCAGTTGATGTATTCAAAATCTTGGAATGTTCAATATTATGTAAATAAAATATTGTAATATTGTGGCTATCGGATTTTCTTTGGCAAGAGGTCAAAGTCAAAATTTCGAATTTTTGTGACAATTTTTTTTTGTAAATATATTAAAAAAAAACTTTGGAAATTAAAGAATTTTTGACTGAAAATCATTCAGAAATCACTAAAGAAGTACTTATTAACATATCAAAATCTAAAACACTTCAATAATTATCTAAAGAAGGTATAAAATTTAAGTTTCCCCAAAAAAATAACGATTTTTTTGAAAATCGCCATTTTTCAACATCGATCTCCAAAAAGCTCCAAACGATTTTGGAAAACCCTTAATGCCAATGTGTTCCTTAATATGTCCCCTAACTAGAATTTTGCGACCGTCTGCGACCATTCATAAACTTTCGAGATATTGCCCTTTAACTAAAAAATGGCGTTCAGATTACACTTCTACACTAGCACGGAAGATCAAATCACTTGCACTCCGATTGTTCTGCAATTCACGTATGTTATAGAAGGTCGAAATCAAAGATTAACCTGTTTTTTTAAGGTGCCATCTCGGTGGTTAAAGGGGGGAAATGGAAGGGGGAAAACTGTATTATTTCTTTTTTTTATATCTGTTTCAAAGGAGCTATATGAACATTTCATACAGATCGAAAGCTTTTGTAAAGGCCTATTAAATGGTGTATTGGACTTAGCGATATTCGGTTTTATTAAGTTGTAATTTACAAAAATCTGTAAACTATACTATATACATATAAACGTTATATTATATACATAGATAGGACCCCCAAATTCGTGTATAATAATCTCTATTATGATTAAGCCGAAACTTGATTTTGCTTTTGGCGATATTTTTGCTAGTTTGGCTTTTATTCGGACTTTTATAAATTCTTAATTCTCACATATTCAGTGGCGCATTTAAGCGGATGATATTTATGGGTTACCACTTTAATTAGCCGATAGTGGCAATTGATGAGCATTTTTGAGAGGTTTTTTTTAGGAACAACATTATCGTAGAATTCATATAGAATATATCTAGTATAACTGCGTCCTCAAGTTCTACTTTTTAATGATACATTTATGCTGAAATTTCAATGCAGTTTAATGGTCCGGATTAGAAATTAATAACTTTTTTATCCGTGTTTATTAAATGCGGAGTTTGAGCATAAATTAATTATTCGTTTAAAAGCGTCAACAAGTTGACATGTTCAGTTAAAGTGGTAAATATTCGATTCGCAACACATAACCGATTCTTTTGAATTCAAAATATTACTGGGTATATTTTGGTGCAATATTTCATCTTTAGTTTGATTACATTATTTCTGTGTGAGAAAAACAGAAGACAAATAAAAATAAAGTTAACACCTCTTCATTTAAGTGCATTTCCGTAAAATAGTTTGGATGTAATTTACAATAACAAAACTTTTCTTGTTAATTACGACTTTCTTGGATTTTGTTTATATTAATGTGCTCACGAAAACACTTTGCTGCTAATTCTATATTCGCAAACATCGAAGCTATATCAAGTAGAAACAAATAATTTAAGTTCAATATTTACCAATTTTTAAATAAAAAGCCACCATTTTGAACCCGCCATTTTGAATTTAAAATTTTCGATTTCATATTCGTAATTAGTGACGACATATCATTGATAAACAAATAATTGAAGTTTAATATTTACAAATTTTAAAAATTTTGGACGCCATTTTGAATCCGCCATTTTGAATTTCTATTTTCTGATTCCAAATTCGTAATTAGCGACGCCATATCCTTCATAAACCAATAAATAAAGTTCGATGTATACAAATCTAAAAGTTTTTTACCGCCATTTTGAATTTTAAGTTTTCGATTTCATATTCGTAATCAGCGTCGCCATATCCTTTATAAACAAATATTTTAGGTATTATATATTCAAATTTAAAAATTTTGTATCCGCCATTTTGAATTTTAAATTTTTGATTCCAGATTTGTGATTAGCCACTGCCTAAACCTCTTTTGGCATATTATAAAGACTTCTATCCTCTGTATTCTAGTTTTGGCCAAAATTCTTGGATGCTGGCCCACAGTGGGGTGGCACGAATAATGACATTTTCCCAATTTCGTCGATCGCCGAACAAAAAGACATTGCCCCAGGTCCAATATTTTTTTGTGGTAATCAAATTCGAAAAAAAAGAAAAATTTGCTTCACCCTAATGCAGATACTATAGATGACATTTTACATATAGAGGGCGAATATTGAAAACTTACTATCTGCAATATTTTCGAAGAAAAGTTTTCAGTAGAAATGTGTTCACTGAATCAGTTGTTATACTAAGAAAAAAAAAACTAACTAAAAAATGGGAAAATTAACTAACAAGGGAAGTCTCCCTGGTGTCACCCTCCGATCTTCATGAAATTTGGATATGTTGTTAAAAACGAAAATTAATTCGACACGTATTTTTTTTTAGCGGCCCAAACTCATTTTTAAGGGAGGTCGATTTGTATGGGGGGAAATTGACCTTTTTAATTTTTTTACGATGTACGCCTATTTAAACAAAATTAATATAGGCATGTGTGGTATCAGATTAAAGGTATTAAAAATACCTATCTCGTGGTGCTAACAACGGGCCAAAGAAGTTAATATTTTACGACTTATTAACAAAAATGTCCTAAAATTTTGGTATTTTACTCAATATGACGAAAAGTTTTGCATGATTGGACACGTTCTTAACACACGTAGATAGGTTTTCCAAAGATCTTTCATTTGGTATGTAACATGACTAGGTTTCTTTGCATAATATAGGAGATAAACGAAAAAAACTGAAAAATGATCTTGTCTTCCCCCCTCCTTTTTACCCCCTAAATATGAATTTGGGCCGCTAAAAAAAATACATGTCTCTTTATTTTTTCTGATCTACAAAATAAAACCAATTCCATAAAGATCCGCGGGTGACACTAGGGAGACTTCCCTTGTAAGCTCCATTGCCATGTATTCCTATTTTTAGTCATTTTTTTCTTAAAAATAAGGAAAGAAAAAAATTTTTAATATTATGCCAATTTGAACTAAAAAATTTGATTTTTTTTTTGAATTTAGTTCATACACATTTGAGGACCCCATTGAGTTCGGACCCAATAGGTTCCGGCCTCGTTGGGCCCAGACCCAGTTTGGTTTCCTAAGAATCGTCATAAGTTTATCCAAAATTTTTGTCCGTTTCGCTCTGCCTTAGTAGAGTTAGTTTTTGAGATACTTGAATTTAGGGGACCACTGGGGTCTTGAGAATTTTAAAAACTCGATAGCTATTACTCGGAGAGCTTTTCTGTATTAAACGGTCTTGTTCTCCGTGTTAAGAGCTACAAAATTGAAATTTTTGTTGTGTTGACAATATTTACCGAGATATGAGCATTTACAAATTTTCGGGAATGCCTACTTTTACAAATTAAGGGCTTACTGTAAAAACTTGATAAGCAACATTTAACTGTTTGGTGTTTTTTGCGTTCTACTGATGTTCCACTGACAGATTTTTGGCAAAAGCTTGGCTTAACCCCTTCGTACAAGTATCTTAAGGATGAAAGTTCTGCAAAAGTTAAATTTTCTACATTATTTCAAAAGTTTTAAGGCAAAAACCATCATTAAATGAAATGTTGCTTATTGAGTTTTTACAATAAGCCCTTCAAATCTAAAGTTAGGAATCATGTGAAGAGGAGCAAGGATACTCTGGTGATCCAAACAACAAAATTTTGGTATATCTGGCTTAGTTTTTAAGATATCGCCATTTTAAGTTTTTTGAAAAAAAAAATTTGCCCAAGTTATACAAATTTTACTAAAATAGTGGAAAATACTTCCGCAAATCTAAGATAATGAACTTTTTGGCAGAAATTACGTCCGAAAATTAAAGAAGAGGAATATGCACTCAAAATAATAACTCTGTAAAATACTCTGTATAATGACTGTAATCTCAATTCAACAGATATTTGGCAGATTTTTCTGTCAAAATACAGATTTAAAGAAAATATTTTGTATTTTGTTGTGACAAAATAACAAAGTTTGCTCTGTTATATTACTTTTTACTTTGTAATCTTAATTTTACAGATAGTTAACAGAGTTTTCTGCTAAAATACAGATTTAAGCAAAATTCTTCGTATTTTTTTATAACCAAAAAAGTTTCCCGTTTTGAGTAGTTTTGGTTTTTGTTACCAAACATCAAAATTTTATCTGCATATTTTTTTTTTTTAGAAAAAGTTTGAAAAAGTAGCAAAAAAAGTTATAATTTTTTTTTCAGAAATCTTATAAAAATTTTGAAAAATAACATGCATTTAACTAAACTCTGTAAAATTTTTTTTGCATCAAATGCATTTTACAAATATATGTAAATTTACATAGTTTTCTTTGCTACATGGTGGTTAATTTAACCAATATTTTACTATAAACTCTGCAAATTAACAGTTTTTTTTTTGTCCAAATCATTTTACAGAGTTTAAAAGTAAAATTACAGAGTTTTCTCTGTCAAGAAGCTTTAATATTTAACCAATATTTTACTATAAACTCTGTAAATTAACAGTTTTTTTGTCAAAATCATTTGACAGAGTATTTTAGTAAAATTACCAAGAAATGTTGTTAGCTGGAAAAGTATGGTGTACTCTGTTAAATTAGTAGAGTTTTTCTGTAATTTAACAGAGTTATTATTTTGAGTGTGTCTTTAAAATAAAGATTTTTGTCATCTATTTAGGGAAAATTTCTTTGACGGAAAGAATTTCTTCCATGTATTTGGGAATTCCATTTAAGGCAAATAATGGACTATTTAACAATTCATGAACTAAAATTTTTTCCTAACAGTTAAGAAAATTTCCCAACTTTTAGTTGAATTTAACTAAATTGTAGAAAAATTTATAAACTATTTTGAAGAAAATTTTTCCAAAGTTTAAGTTAAGTCTTTTTTTTTTTGAGTGTAAGTGATAGCGAAAATAGCATAATCTGTATGATACAGATTATGGTATCACCTTAAATTAAAATTATAATACCATTTTCGAATTTTAGGCGATTTTGCTATCGACATTTCTGGAAATTTCGATTGCGAAAACGATATCACATTTTCATATCGATACGATATTGCTATCGATAAATTTTGGAAAATGACGATTTTACTATCGTTATGACTGGAATTAACGATAGCGAAAACGATATCATATTTCTATGGAAAAACGATATCATAAGGAAAGGTACATTAAGAAAGGAAACACTATAGTTTTTACTCATAACGATAGTAAATCCCATTTTCCAGAATTTCGAAAAACTATCGTTATGCCGGGCGATATCGATATCGTTTCAATATAAAAATGTGATATCGGTTTCACTATCGAAATTTCCAGAAATATCGATAGCAAAATCGACACCCACGATTTTGAAATTCGAAAAAAGAGAAAATTTGCTGCACCCTAACACACATACTTAGATGACATTTTATACATGCATATACAGTGCCGGTCAAAATAATAGCACCAATGACAAAATCTCTATTCATTCAATTAAAACAAAATATTATGTGCGTATTCGTTTAAAGTAAATATGCAAAACTCTTATACTAATTATATACCCCTTAAATTTTTTTACTTTTTCCAAAAATTGTGGACGGTTCTTTTTTAATGATCGATATTTTAAAAAAAACTCTGAATCAGTGCAGTCAATAAAATAGCACCGAATGACAAAATTTCTTTAAAAAAATTAATATCGTTTTAATTATTTAAATAAAAGTGTTAAATATTTAAGAAAGATTGTTTTTATTTATAAAAAAATGTAATTCATTACAAAATTTAACATTTATTTTCAAAAAATATGACGTGGAAGGAATTACACTCCTCAAAAACGTGCTTTTGTAAAAAATATGATTTCTGAACATAAACCATATTCTGAAATATGAAAATTGGTTGGATGCGCTTATAAAATAATTGAAAATTCAACAAAATTAACTTTAGAGCTTGAAAAACTTAGTCACAAGCGATGTTTGTCACCATCAGTGGTTACCCAGGCAGAAAAATACAAACGGGAAAGCGCTGGCAAAGTACCTTTTATGGTCGCTTGTGTGCTGGGAAAGCATCACAGTTTAGTACTCCCTCAGCGTCCAAAATGATAACCACGGTAAACGGTATGCCGTTGTTATTTAAAAGCGATTTGAAAGCGCTTTAAAAACAAAAAATATGGTACTATTATAGCACTTTTAGAACAAAAAAAATGGGACGTATCAAAATTCTATAAGTCCATAAGACACAACGATTTTTTCTGTTTATTTGAATAAAGAAATTTATTAAATTAGGATAAAAAATTTATTGACTAATTTATTAGGTCCCGGAAAAATTTGTTTGCACTTTTCGTTGCGTTTTGGAATAAAAAATTTATTAAAAATGCTTTTAGAAAATTTTTTGGAAAAGTCCCGGTGTATTGAACCGAATCGGGTAGTGTTCCAAAGGGATAGGCCCAGTGACATTTCACATGTGATGTATCCGGAGTTTAAGACACTTCCTCACGAAAAAATAGGCCTTTTTGATATAAAAGATGTCAAGTTTGTAATATGTAGGTCATTGTGTCTAAGTGACATATCACAAGAACTATCAAGGACCGGCCACTTATCCTGCAGGGAAATAACAAATATTCTAATTGTCATGAAAATTAATAAATTTTAATAAAAAATTTATACTTTGAACGGATTTTAATAGAAAACATTGGCAAAGCGCTTGCAAAGCACTTTTTCGAATTCATACTACCTTCTACACAAAAAATAAAGTGTTTTGCCGAGACTTTTTCTTTGGAACGGTTGCCTGGGTAGGTGTTTGTACCCATCTGCGGCAGCTCCAGAGCTAAAAAAGGACAGCAAATGGCGAAAATGGTTGTCAAAGATTACAAAACAACAACATTAACGCTTGTAGATTCGGAAAAGTGCGTCTACTCTCACTTAAGCATGCTGCAAGTCGTTTGAAGTTTGCTAACAGTAACTCAGAATGACCAGCTTAAAAGTGGATCAATGTTCTATGGACAAATGAATCCATTGTTGTTTATTTTGAGACATAGGATTACATACCAATGTCATAAGACCCTATAAAGCGGAATTCAATCCAAAATTTGAAATAAAAATAACTTAATGCTGCTTATGGTGTGGGGGATATTTTTCTACTGCGAAGTGGGGTTCATATATTGGACCATGGATCACATATTGGACTAGATCAACCGTGGATATACACTTAACGTTTATATCATCCATAAAGTAATGTTACCATAATTTTCTGAGCAAATGCCACTAATTTAGGTTTTTTAGCACGTCAATAACACAAAGCATGATGAAAAATTGGCGAAAAATTGGGTCTGGACAATAAAGTAAACGTGATGGAATGGCCTGGTGAGTCGCCAGATCTAGACCAAATCGATAGTTAATGGAAAGCTTTAGAGAAGGGAGTGTCTCGAATACAACCAACTTGTAATGAAGCTCTTTGGGTGGCTGTTCAGCAAATCTGGAACTCAATTTCGAATTAAAGATCCTAAAATCTCGCAAATTCGGTACAAAAACGTTGTACAGAGGCAATTGTCAACAATGAGCACTCGACAAAATTTTTTTATTTTATATTTAAAGATATCAAAACAATACTGAATTTATAACACAGGGCAACCCTTTTTTTTTGACCGGGTTCTGATAGCTAATTTTGGGTAATTGGGGTACGCTGATTTCAAATCTGCCTTCCGTTTTTTTGGGTCAGCTCTAGTTTTCGAGATATAGCCTCAGGAAACTTTGAAAATAGGCTATTTTTGGCATATTTGTGAGTCCATATTTACCAACACTGGTCTTGTATTAAAAAAGTGAACGACGATTTTAGGTATGTTGGGCAAAAATGCCCTTCGTTTTTTTGAGTCATCTTTAGTTTTTGAGATATTGCTAAAATAAAATTTTAAAATTCTCATTTATGCCAGAATTCGATAAAAAAAAAATGTTTAGTTTTTAGTTTTAGTTTCATGTTATAAGAGAGGTGCTACGCCCCTTAACCCAATCTTGCCTATATTTTCTACAAAGTTAAGCAAACAAAAATTAGCATCCTGTACTCAAATTTGTTGAAAAATATTTTTCAGAAGCAAAATAAAAGCAGTTTGTTGTTTTGGGTTACATGGGAGGTGCCACGACCACGCCACCTACCCACACCACACATTCCTTAGAACAATTCCCAAAATCAAGTAAACATATGATGTAAATATAAGGTCAATCACAAGAGTGGTTTGGGTGGAATAATGAAAAGAATTTTTCGAAATTTACTTGCGTCATAACTCGAAAACTAAAGCTGTCAGAAAAAAGTTAATACCAGTTTTGGAATCCTAGCATCCAATTCAGTTAAGTTCGCGAACGCGAGCTGATGGAAAAAATCGGATAACAGATTCGGAATCAGCACACTAAACTCCATATAAATCAGTTGTCAAATGTCAGGCAAATTGAAAAAGGTCATTTTTTGTGACCCTGTGTAATCCATTCGTTTTTCAAATTTAAGAATTGAATTTTAATACAAAAAGTGGTGCTATTATTTTGACTGACAAGGGAAGTATCTCAACCCTTATAAACCGATTTTCCTGAAACTTAAAATATATATCAAAAAAACAATTCTAAGGTTGGTGTGTCTCGGCTTATCGGCCATATCGGGGATTTAGGGGTTCAAAACATGGGTCAAAAAATGGCGAAAAAAATCGTTTTTTGGATTTTTCAGCCATTTCTTTTTAAGAAACTATATGATGTTTTCATATGAGAAGAAAAGTTTTTTATGCCTATCCACGTAAAAATTCGGCTTCTTTAAATATTTTTTTCAGGAAAATGTGTAAATTTTGGGGGGTACTTATGTGAAGATATAGACCTACGACATCCATATGGATAAGAAGTAACCTTTATTAAATTTAAGTCGACCCGTATTTTTGCCCTAGACGATATTCCTGTTAGTTTGGAAGTTATCAAAATTTTCCCGAAGGTCCACATGGCTCCATAAGGGGACAACGAAATTTTTAAACACCGATATGGCCGATAAGCCGAGACACCCCAACCTTAAAATCGTCTCTTTAATATATATTTTAAGTTTCAGGCAAATCGGTTCATAAGGGTTTAGATACTTCCCTTGTGAGTCTTTTTGAAGTTTTTTTAAAAACTCTGAAAATTTTTAATAAAATAAAAAACCAAATTAGCCTTTTCTTATGTAATATTGTTTCACATTCTTGTAAGTATCTTATGACACGTTGTCAGTGGCATAAGTTGAAATTGTTAAAAAAAAAACAACGAAGAAAATTTTGTTTTATCCTGGTGCTATTTTTTTGACCGCAGCTGTACATTAGAGTGGTCCTTATTTTGAAAATTTTGGATTTTTGTTGCTCCTCAAGCCTGGATTTGTTAAACGACCTAAAACTAGTACCCGATAAAATTTTGAGCCAAATCGGTTAACTCTCTGACTACGCTAAAATCGGTCAAAGTTCCGGGTTTTGGGGAAAAAGGCACTAAATTAAAAAAAATAAATAAATTAAAAATTTTATGTATATGTTTAAAACAAAATATGTTTTGTTTAACATTTGGCCAAACATACTTAGATAAAAAATATAAAGATTTTGTGATAACGGTAACCCATACAAATTTGGTAACAAAAATTTTTTTGGAATTTGCAAAATTTTTGAAATCTCCAAAATTATATTTTTCAAATTTTCTTAAACAAAATTGCAGTAAACTTAGATATTTTTTTATTCATTTTGTAATGTATTAGTTCGAGTTTAAAATTAAAAAAAAAAAAGTTGATATCCTTTTTTTAAATTATCGTGTAGACCGATTTCAAAACAGCGGATTTCAAGGAAATATATTTTTTGGTGAAAAATTTAATGAATTTATTTCTTAAAAACTCATTTTGTTATATATTAACTAAAACTTAATTTTGTATTACTCCTTTGACCTTTTAATATAAGGCGAAAAAATATTAAAATTCAAGGACATTATTAACCCATTAGGATCCGGTGTCTACACTTCAAAATATGGAAGATTTGGAGCTTCATGCCAACATTTTTAAGAAATAGAAGATTAATGAAATAAATTACCATAAAATGATTTCTGTATTCTAATAGAATGTGTGAATGTAACTATAAAATTTTGTATATCTAGAGCGTTGTTAACCCATGTTTACCGGTAGTCAAAATTATGGCATTTCTAAACCCATGACGAATAAAACAAAATAAAATAAATTTTTAATTAAAAAAATATGGTCCAATCAAATTATAAAGATATATAAATTGATAAAGGATTATATCTTTAATTTTTTTTCAAAATTAACCCTTGAATGCCAAAAAAAAAAATTTTTTTTTGTTTGATATATAAGACGAAACCTGAAAAATAATTTTGTTTAAATACATAAAAGCTATGCAATTATAACATTTTAAAAATTAACCCTTAACTGCATAAAAGCAATTCAATTATAAAATTTTGAAAATTAACCCTTAACTGCACTATAAAATAAATATTATAAAGCTTTCAGAATTTTTCGCATGTACAAAATTCATATTATTAAGGTTAAAATGCAGTTAAGGGTTAATTTTCAAAATTTTATAATTGAATTGCTTTTATGCAGTTAAGGATTAATTTTTAAAATGTTATAATTGCATGGCTTTTATGTATTTAAACAAAATTATTTTTCAGGTTTCGTCTTATTTATCAAACAAAAAAAAAAATTTTTTTTTTTGGCATTCAAGGGTTAATTTTGAAAAAAAAATAAAGATTTAATCCTTTATCAATTTATATATCTTTATAATTTGATTGGACCATATTTTTTTAATTATAAATTTATTATTTTTTTTTTTTTATTCGTCATGGGTTTAGAAATGCCATAATTTTGACTACCGGTAAACATGGGTTAACAACGTCCTAGATATACAAAATTTTATAGTTACATTCACACATTCTATTAGAATACATAAATCATCTTATGGTTATTTATTTCATTAATCTTCTATTTCTTAAAAATGTTGGCATGAAGCTCCAAATCTTCCATATTTTAAAGTGTAGACACCGGATCCTAATGGGTTAATAATGTCCTTGAATTTTAATTTTTTTTTTGCCTTATATTAAAAGGTCAAAGGAGTAATACAAAATTAAGTTTTAGTTAATATATAACAAAATGAGTTTTTAAGAAATAAATTCATTAAATTTTTCACCAAAAAATATATTTCCTTGAAATCCGCTGTTTTGAAATCGGTCTACACGATAATTTAAAAAAAGGATATCAACTTTTTTTTTTTTAATTTTAAACTCGAACTAATACATTACAAAATGAATAAAAAAATATCTAAGTTTACTGCAATTTTGTTTAAGAAAATTTGAAAAATATAATTTTGGAGATTTCAAAAATTTTGCAAATTCCAAAAAATTTTTTGTTACCAAATTTGTATGGGTTACCGTTATCACAAAATCTTTATATTTTTTATCTAAGTATGTTTGGCCAAATGTTAAACAAAACATATTTTGTTTTAAACATATACATAAAATTTTTAATTTATTTATTTTTTTAAATTTAGTGCCTTTTTCCCCAAAACCCGGAACTTTGACCGATTTTAGCGTAGTCAGAGAGTTAACCGATTTGGCTCAAAATTTTATCGGGTACTAGTTTTAGGTCGTTTAACAAATCCAGGCTTGAGGAGCAACAAAAATCCAAAATTTTCAAAATAAGGACCACTCTACTGTACATAGTTAAAACTAGATTTAACCCTACATGTATTTATGTTAAAAATAGTTTTTATATGTAGTAGAATAGAAAAAAAAATGTTGCTGATTGTCTTTGGTTGACACTTAAGTACAAGTACTTGAAAGAAAGACCAAACTATAAAGGAAGGTATCCATTCATGCATCCTGTGAGTAAGAATCACATTGCTATGAGAGACGTTAATGTGGTGAAGGAGAAAAATCTATTTTACACGAGTTTTTATACCCTCCAAATGGGGTAGGGTATACTCACTTTGTCATTCCATCTTAGCAAAATGTTCCGTTTTAAAGAATCGATTACAGATCGTTTTATATTACCCTTCAATCAATTCTACTAAACATTGCAGAATCGATAATTTTTGTTTAAAATTGTCAAGAAAGCAATCGCAAGTAGTTTTTTTTTAAAAGAATTTTTATTGTGATTACCGTTGTATTCTAGAATCTATTGCAATAGGAATATGTTCCAAAAAATTTTCCTGGGGTTTGTAACGCATCGAAATATCGGTCTAGGACCCCATAAAGTATAAATATTATTGATCAGTGATCGATTCTTATACTATGCTATGTCGCACAGTGGACGGTTTGTATGGAAAACGCGCGCATCGAAGTTTTTTGACTATATCTTCTAAACGGTTAGGAGTTGTAAAACAAAATTAGGCATTCTAAAAACTAGGGACCTTAAGCAATTAAAGCTGTGATCAAAGTTTGTTGTCCTCCTTGCACCCTACATATAAATTGAATGCAAAGTTGGTTAATTTATTTATATGAACAAATGCTAAAAAAATGTTAAGATCATTGACATTTTTGATATATTATTACTGAATGTCGTTCGGATAGAGTAAATATACATCATTAAACATTATTAGTTAAAATACATATAAAAAATTGAGTTAAATTATGACCAAATGTATCGACTTTTTTAGTTAACAAATCTGACAATATAAATATACACACAGAAAACGGATTCGTTGTGCCAACCAAATTTAGAACCAACCAAATTTTTGTAGTCCAGCCAACTATCACTTTTATCAGTTGTGATTACTAATAATTTCGATTTAGTCAATTGGTATTTATATCGAATTTCAGTTAGAGCAACTGAATATATCGGTTGAAACAACGAAAAATTATAGGAACAAAATGGTTGTTGTGACCGACATAATACCACCACAACTAAAGTATTTTATTAATGGGGCCATTCAACAGTTAAATAAAAAGACAAAAATAATGTTTTTTTTTTAAATATATTTATTAAATAAGTTAAGTTAATATATAATACAATTTTTAAAAATATTTTTTTTTTAAGAAAAATTCTCAGAATCTGAGAAAAATGTCACAGCACCAGAGACTTTTTCTATAGAAAAAATGTCTCAGAATCTAAGACTTTTTCTAAAGAAAAGATGTCCCAGAATCTGAGACTTTTCCAATAGAAAATACGTCTCAGAATCTGGGACTATTTCTATAGAAAAAACGTCTCAGAATTTGAGACTTCTCTAAAGAAAAACGTCTTAGAATCAGAGATTTTTTTGGAGAACAAATGTTTCAGAATCTCAATGTCTAGGAATCTGAGACTTTTTCTTTTAAAATAATGTCTCAGAATCTAAGGCTTATTCTATAGAAAAAATGTCAAAAAATCTTAGACGTTTTCTATAGAAAAATTCTTAGAATTTAAGCAATTTTTTTTTATAGGATGGTTTCAGATTTTGAGAAATTTTTTCTATTGAAAAAGTCTCAGATTCTGAGAAATTTTTTCTATTGAAAAAAATTTAAATTCTAAAACATTTTTTCTATAGAAAAAGACTCAGATTCTGAGACATTTTTTCTATAGAAAAAGTCTCAGATTCTAAGACATTTTTTCTATAGAAAAAGTCTATAGAAAAAGTCTCAGATTCTGAAACATTTTTCTATAGAAAAAGTCTCAGATTCTGAGACATTTTTTCTATAGAAAAAGTCTCAGATTCTGAGACATTTTTTCTATAGAAAAAGTCTCAGATTCTGAAACATTTTTTCTATAGAAAAAGTCTCAGATTCTGAGACATTTTTCTATAGAAAAAGTCTCAGATTCTGAGACATTTTTTCTATAGAAAAAGTCTTAGATTCTGAGACATTTTTTCTATAGAAAAAGTCTCAGTTTCTGAGACATTTCTATAGAAAAACTCTCAGATTCTAAGACATTTTTTCTATAGAAAAAGTCTCAGATTCTGTGACATTTTTTTATAGAAAAAGTCTCAGATTTTGTGACATTTTTTCCATAGAAAAAATCTCATGTTCTGAGACATTTTTTCTATAGAAAAAGTCTCAGATTCTGAAACATTTTTTCTATAGAAAAAATCTCAGATTCTGAAAATTTTTTCTATAGAAAAAGTCTCAGATTTTGAAATATTTTTTTATAGGAAAAGTGTCAGATTCTGATACATTTTTCTATAGAAGAAGGATCAGATTCTGAGACATTTGTCCTTTAGAAAAAGTTTCAGATTCTTAGACATTTTTCCTTTAGAAAAAGTCTCAGATTCTTAGAAATTTTTCCTATAGAAAAAGTCTCAGATTCTGAGAAATTTTTCCTTTATAAAAAGTCTCAGATTTTGTGATGTTTTTCCTTAAGAAAAAGTCTCTGATTCTGATATATTTTCTATAGAAAAAGTCTCAGATTCTGAAATATTTTTCTATAGAAAAAATCTCAGATTCTGAGATATTTTTCCTAAAAAGAATGTCTCTGATTCTAAGATATTTTTCCTAAAGAGAAAGTCTCTGATTCTTAGAGATTTTTCCAATAATAAAAGTCCGAAACATTTTTCCTAAAGAAAATGTGTCAGGTTCTGAGACATTTTTCCTATAGAAAACTCACAGATTTTAAGACATTTTTTCTATAGAAAAATTCTCAGATTCTGAGAGATTTTTCCTATAGAATAAATCTCTGATTCTGATGCATTTTTCCTATAGAAAGTCTGAGATTCTGAGAAATGTTATCTATAGAAAAAGTCTCAAAAATATGGAATTTGGCTGTAAGAAAAATGTCTCAGAATTTGCGAATTTATCCTATAGAAACAGTCCCAGACTCTAAAACATTTTGCAATTGAAAAAAAATCTGATATTCAGTGATATTTTTTATGTGATATTTTTTATGCAAACAGGTTACCTCTTATATATCGTAAACTTAGGTTTTCCTTTAAAGTTCGAGTGTTGATATTCATCGTATGTTTAGATACTGAATTGGAGAATCCACACGAAATATGGATCCAAATTTCTTGTTTGATCTTTAAGTGTCAATTTTTTTCCTGCAAATGAAACCAATCTTTATTAAAATAGTACACATGTTTTTTGCACAGTTTTAAATATACTTACGTTTTGTGGTTTATTATCCTTTTTTTTAACAGCATATTTAATTGATGTTTTGGTTTTTCTTTGCAAAAAATATTTTGAAAAAAATATTAGATGGAAGTTTTTGTATAAGCAACATACAATTAGTTGCAGTAACGTTTTTACAAAATTAAAATATGATTGTGTTTACCAATACTTAATTGTTCTTAGATAGTATTACATTAAAATTTTTAATTTCAAATGTATTTGGAATTTTTCAAAATTAACAACAATTTATACCAAGTATCAGTTGCTGTAACTGATTTTTAATAAAACTGAACTAATATCCTGTGCTTGTTATCAAAAATGAATTGCATTAAAAAACAAAATATAAATGAATGGTTCGGACTATTATGAAAGTTTTCGAACAAATATTATTTTCAAATTGATAAATGCAACCAATATTTTTTCAACATGTGATTGTTTATTAGTAATTTGTTCAGATATTTGGTTTAAAATTTATTTTTTAAATCATGATAATTGAATATAAGTAGTTGTAACTAAAACTTATAATCCCAAACCAAATTTGAGGAGCTTCAACTGAGTTCCAAATAATTTTTTCCCTGTGTGTATAAGTGGAATTGCTTGTATCAAACCTATTTAAAATTGCACAAAAAAGATAAAGTTAATATTTGCAAACATTACCTTTCACCCTACACTAAAATATCCGGCACACACAGAGAACAAATTTGCTTATATCTAACTGAAATTCAGTTGATGCAACTAAAATTCGGTTGATGCATTTAAATATAGGCTGTCTCAGTTGAATATCGGTAGTCACAACTGAATTCGTTTGATATTACTGACTTTTAATTGTTACAACCACAAAATTCGGTTGTCCTAGCCATATTATAGAAGATGCAACAGAATATTGAATTGGTACAACTGAAAAATTCGATTGGAAATTTATTTTTTTGTGTGCACGTATGACTTTTTTTATCAATTTTATTTTATTGATTTATAATAAATAAATAGTAGTAATAAACCAAAAATGAATAATAACAGGATTAAAACATTAAAAAACAAATTAACATAGACACGATAATGCAATATCGTAATAAATAAAATAAAAAAAAAAAAAAAATAGTTCTTTTGTATTAGTTGCAATAGTTCCTTTAGATAAGGAACCTTTTTTACGAAGTTCGATGTTTCTTCACGTAAAATGGAAATTTTTGGATCTGATTCTACTATAAATTTTTGAAAAATTTCTTTTAGATTGTTTATTCTTGAATTTTTTCTGCTAAAATTGCTTTGTAAATCTTAAAATATTTATGCGACTTTTCTAACGATTCTTCTGATAACTGCCCTAATATTTAAATTTATATAGTTCAAAATATTTTTATTACCAACTGGTAACACCGAATTTTGAATAATCTCATTTCCGTGTATCAGGACCTTATGTACAGTTGGACTCATTGTGCACCATCCATACATTGAGATTATAAGTTTTGCTGTGTCGAATTACTTAATTCAAAAAAATTTGACAATTTTTTACTTTTTTTTTTATTTTTAACACTTTAATGTGTTTATTACTCCCATTTCGTAAATAGCTATTTTACTTTTTATTGGTAATGGTTTTTTACTCCTTTTTAGTAAAACGAGAGTAACTAATTGTAAGTACTTATTTATCTTAATTCTCATCACTATTTATTTTTGTCTTAAGCCCTTGTTAAAATAATTAGTGTTTCAACAAGTAACTACTTATTAACATTTGTTCCGGATTACAAATCCCATTACTAGTAATGCCAAATTTTGTTGGGTATTTAGTTAGTTTCTCAAGCCTATGCAGCATCACCAATCTTTTGTTGTAAATATCTAAATAGGTTGAAGCTGATATTTAATAATTTCGAAAAATAAAAATTTTAAAAAATAAATATATATAAGTTTTTTTTTTTTTTTCTTTTTATGGACCCTACTTTGGAGCCTTATCCTGAATTTAATTGCAAGTTACTGCAGACGAAATAAAGTTCCTCGTTTAGATAAATACCTGTTGTTTCACCCCATATTGAATTTGTGTGTATCCACAAGGTTCCACAAAAGATGCAGTCTATAATTAAGAGCCGTTTTTACACATTTCTTAAAAAATGACAACATTTGGCAGTCAATTAACGAATAACGCGGTTTAAAATTTTAGCTTATAAGGGCAGTTTTAATTAGTTACATATATTGTCAAAGCTGTGTTAAAATTTCAGGATGTTAGATTACTTAGAAATAGTTTTACTCAATCATTTAAAAAAGGTTTCCAAAAAATTTTCATTTCTTAAAAAAAACTGAAAATGTTTGGACTTTGGTGAGACGCCCTGGTCAAAGTAAATGACATATAAATATTTTATGAACGGTTTTCTATCCCCTAGGATGTCTTTTATCAAACCCATGTTCAACCAATCAAATCGCTGACAATTTTGATTTTGTTACGATGCGCGTCCATCTTCCACTGTGTGTCGGTCCGTCCGCCTGTAGAGGACATGATACAGTTCAAAATAAAACAGCCCAGCAAAATAATCTGTTACTTATAATCGATTCCAGAACGCATTATATTATATTGCAATCGATTCTATTAAACATTGCAGAATCGATGACTTTTGTTCGAAATTGTCACGAAAGCAACAGTTTATTTGGGATTGAAAATTTTGTTGTGATAACCGTAGAATGTATTCTAGAATCTATTGCAATGGGAATCTGTTTCAAAAAATGTTCGGGGAAGCTATACTCTGAAGTTTGGAAAATGTTCCCCCTTGTCGAACTAAACCCACCACTAAAAACTCCTTATTTTTACATGTTTTTTGTATTTTTATTTAAGAAATGAAACACTTGTATTTTAGAAGAAGTTCAGAGTCCTATACTTAGACCCAGGGAACTAAAAAATACAATTTTTTTACGGCCCACCCCCTTTTGTGGGCGTTGATATATTTTTTTTTTATATAATGATAAAATTTTACAAAACAGAACTTGTAGTTGTATCTCCGTTTAAACCAAAAAAATATAATGGACAAGTCAGAAACCCACCCTAAAACGTTAAAGATAATCTTGTCTACGACATTTTTGCCAACTGGAAAGAAATATGCAAGTACATAAATGTGTTTGCAACCTCTTCGAGTGAATACTACTAAATATTATAAGTGGAATAGAAAATGTGTTTACTGTTATTGATAGACGCTTAAAGAACAATTTCAAATAAGTGCATACATTATTATAGTTGGAATATTAAGTACATATTGTTATAATAATTTATCAGCAGATTTAAGTGCTTTCAATAAAACTGATAAATTTTCATTTGCTATAGAAGAACAAATTTATTAACCCTTTACAGCTTGAATAGTTTTTTAGTGACAAAATGTTTTGTCAGACGTTTGACTTTCAAAATAAACAATCAAAAGAACAAATTTTTTTCTTAGCTTAATAAGTAGATATCGAACGTGTTGCAACTTACGGGGAAGTTTACTCCGTGGTTCCCCAACAATTTTCAAAAAATCGATATGTCGATCAGGATTTCGAAAAATCTTCCTTGCAAACTGAATGTACTTTTTGATATTGTGAAAAAAGTTTCTATGACCATACACAGTTATGTCGGAACCTGTAAGATAGTTCCCAGCCTTAAAAAACGATAGAGGCGAGTCACTTTTGGAGTTTATGTTTAAGCACTGTATTTGTAACAGGGGTTGTTGATATAACGCTTGTATCAGATACACTGTCAAATAAAATTTGAAAGAACATTCTTTCTCATTGTCAGACCATCGCTACATTATGTTTTTACTCAGTCAGCATGGCTTGGTTGAGGCAGTCTGTATAAATCTGAAGAGAACAAACTATGAAGACTTTTTCTGGGATTTTGGATGAAGTACCCTTATCTGGTCACTTCATCTTAAATTGTCCAGGAGTGTAGGAGAAGACTCAATGAAGTCTCATGTGGGAATAGGGTCTGTCTTCTATGGTCGGTTCTGGGTCATAGAGGAATACGGGGAAACGAGATTGCCGATTCTTTGGCGAATGTTGGCTCCAATACAACTCCTTACAATCCGGAACCTCAGATCGGTGTAGGCTTGACATGGATGATGCGTTGGATCAACTCTCACATGAAATCAATCTTCATGGAAAGATGGTCTAATGAACTAACATGCAAGAATACTAAATACTTTGTGATTAGACCAGACAAGAAAGTGGCTAACTGTTTGCTTAGTCTGAAGAATAGACTGTCGCAGACTTACTGGTCTAATTACAGGACACAATGCATGTGATCGTCATATGACGAGATTGGGTGTCTTATCAGACCCCTTGTGTGCAGCTTGTCTTGAGGATGAGGACACAACAGAACACTACGTCTGTTGTTGTCCAGCGTTGCCAAGAGCTAGACTGCGGATAATGGGTTCTGATATTTCGTCAATGGAAATGGTCCGTGGACTTCCCTTGTCTAATTTTCTCAAGTTTGTAAAAGCAACTGAGAAATTCTGAACAAGTACTCTTGACTATGTTTTTCTTAAGCTTGATTCACACGTTAACTACCCTTGACCACCCTTATCTACTATTTCCCAGTATTGGGGGATAACGATTGTCAAATTCAAATAATTTTTCATACAAAATTATTTAAACCCGGCAAATCGTATCACTAATACTGGGAAATATGAGATAAGGGTGGTCAAGGGTAGTTAACGTGCAAATTGCCCTTTAAACTCTCAATGGACTATTTTAAGTCTGAGTGCCATTAACTTGCCAATTTCTCTTGTATAGGCTTTTACAACCCACCCTCAACTCAACCCTTATCTGAAACGAAAAGTTTGGCGGAAATTGACTGTCTGATTGACCAATATACAGGCTGCAACTTAAGAGTTATAAGAATATGATCAGAATTGCCAACTGTGATTCTTGGAAAAACTTCTTAGCTGAGCAAAGTTCTGGCTTCTTCTCTTGCACCCTGGGATACCTGGAGGATCCTAATGGAGTGTAGTCTACCTCCACTGGAGAGTCACTAAATCTCCTTCTAATCACGCATTTTCCGGGCAATTCCATGACGCCGTTTCATGCTTTGGAATGTTCTGACGTCCAAGCATCTGAAATTTCTTCGGAAATAATAAATATGCTAACAATAATCTGGGCGGTTTAAAGCTTCAGGCGTTATAAATCCCCTGGACCAGATGGTATAATCCCGGCTGAGGTGCAGCAAATGCCGGACTATAAGTCCTTTGATTATATAACACCCTGCGACAAAAATGAAAAAAAGTTGTTGAACACGAACTGGATAATATACGTTTGAAACTAGAGACTAAATGTAGTAAAACTGCATTTACAGTTTTTCTTTTCGTGGTCCTGTTTCCTTTTAAAAGTACTTCAAAGTTTAAGAAGATAACATTTTATAAAATATTTTTTTTAATATTTGTACTTGTCCTAGGATGCCACTAGTGATAGCAAATGAAAGGGAAGGATCTCCCCTAATTTTCCTATTTTATTATTTTTACGTGTCAGGAAAAAGAAGATTACGTTCTTTCAAAAATGTTACGTCCTTTCAAAAATGTATCCTTAAAATTTTTAACAAAATATTTTAATAAAGTTTTCAAATTCGCATCCTTTTATCCTGATATGGCAAAATAAAAAAAATGGAAAAAGTAGGGGAGATCCTCCTCTTTCATTTGACATCACCAGTGTCATCCCTGGACACAGCATGCATAAACTTGTAGAATATTTCCTTAAAATGGAGGGATACCAGAGTCGTTTTTATGCCGAAGGCTTGGAAAAATTCCCACATTGCTCCGAAGGATTTCAGACCAAGTAGTATGTCTTCTTTTTTGTTAAACACGATGGAGTAATTGACCCGAGGTTGCTTTCGACTAGACAGCATTCATAGAGCAAGGGTAGATCAACGGAAACTGCTCTTCATGTTCTTGTTGGTACCATCGAGAGATCGCTTTCGCCAAAGAAGTACCATATGGTGGCCTTTCTTGATATAAAGGGGGCTTTTAATAATGTCATCCCAGACTCGATAATTGTGGCATTGTCTGGCCTGGAAGTGAAGTGTGAGATCGTTTTAATTGTGGAAAATCTACTTGCCAATAGACATATAACGTCTGAATTGGGAGCGTCTGTCATATCTCGATTTGTCAATAGGGGTACACCACAGGGAAGTGTTCTTTCGTCACTTCTTTGGAACCTGACACTGAATTCAATGTCGCATATGTGGACGATGTCAACATAGCGGTAAAGGGAAAGCTCCTTCCAACATTAAGGAACATTCTTCAGGGGTCCCCGAAAGATCTGTCTAAATAGCCAGCGGACTGTGGCCTGGGAAATAACCCAAATAAAATTTATATTCCTGTAAAAGATCCATTGGAAAACGATGAGGCTTTAGCCCTAAAGTCGTTCATTCGATTTATGCACCTGTGGCGCGTCCAATTCTAATGTTTGAAATCATTGTCTGGTGGCCTACTTTAGAGACAAAAGAGAACTGTGTTTTTATCACAAAGGTACAGAGAATGGCGTCAATGTGCGTCACTGGTGTTCTTCGTACTACACCTACGGCTGCATTAGAAATCCTCCCTCACCTAATACCATTGGACATATTGGATAGGCAGTATGCGGCTACGTCGGCAATTCTACTGAAAAGTACACTGCAATGGAAGAGCAGGATATAATAATAGCAGAAGAAAAAATGTGGACTGCGATTGGTTTACGAGCCTCTTTAAGTGAAACTGTACCACTATGATACCATCCAGGGATTCTTGGATGAAGATGTTGAGGAACCTCCATATTTTTTTTCACAGATGAATTGAAGTTACACGAACAAGTGGGCTTTGGAGTCTACTTGGATCACCTTGGGTTAAGTTTGGCTCGAAGATTGCCAGATAATTGCTGCGTTTACCACGAAGAGCTGCTGGCAATGAAGGAAAATGCTGACTGGTTGAGTTGCAATGTTTTGTTTACAACCGAAGTCAACATCTATTCTGACTGTCAAGCCGCGGTCAAGTCCTTGGAGTCAATGTTTCTGAAAACAAGATCTGCCCTTAACTACCGCACGTCTTTACATGAGATGGCCAAGCAGTTTGGCATACGACTCATATGGGTCCCAGGGTACAGAGACATTCCAGGGAATTTCAAAGCCGACGAGCTTGCAAGACTGGGAACTACCTTACAGGTTCCAACTGAATTGGAATGTGTTGGTATGCCTCCAGAAACTTGCAAGCAAAATCTACGGCTTTGTTCCGAGACGGAGATTAATCAGAGATGGGCAAATGGATCGGCGTGTGAGACTACACAAAAGATTTGGCCTTAATTTAATCACAAGCGCACAAGTGAGCTGATATTGCTTCCAAGTGGAGAGATTTCGACGGTGGTGGCTGTTATTACCGAACACTGTCTTATAGGAAAGCACGCAGAGCGGTTTAATGTGCCGTCAAATGAATTTTGCTGGAGTTGCATGGTAGAGGAAAAGTTGGAAACTACCGAACACTTAACGATTCTCTGACATATTCTGCTAGAGAAGTCAATAAGACATTGTTCATGCATACCTGGTCATCAAAAAAACTTTGCCCCCAATGTGGAAAGTGGAATTTTTCAAGAAAAGCACTAAATTTAAGAAACCTAGAAATTCTAATACGTTAGTAGTACTCCTCTACACAAGGGTGTAATAGACTATTTAAAGTCAAAGTAGTCGATTCTTGATGTAGGCTCCAGATTTTCAAGAACGGCCGCACTAAATAGATTTCTTAAAAATCTGGAGCCTACATCAAGAACCGACTACTCGTTATGGCGTGCTACAAAAAATTTAAAAAGACCTGTCTTATGTAAGCCTCCTTTGCGCAAAGCAAATGGAGATTGGGCCAGAAATGATACTGAAAAAGGAAATCTGTTTGTTGAGCACTTGAAAAATGTATTCACACCAAATGAATCAAGTGTTATAGTAGAGTTGCCACTAATTTTACCCCAGCGCATAGCAGTACCCGTTAGGTTTGAGATGCGAGAGGTCCAAAAGGCAGTTTGTGAATTAAACCCCAAAAAGGCATTTGGTATTGATAAGATCAGTAATAAAATGCTTTTGGAGTTACCCCGAATAGCATTAAGAATAATTCTTTTTATTTTTAATGCTATATTACGCCTTCAACATTATCCCCCAGAATGGAAAATTTCTCTCGTTAAAATGATACCCAAGCCAGGCAAAGATCACACAAAAGTGGAATCGTACAGGCCTATCAGTCTGTTATCCAATTTATCAAAACTTTTTGAAAAACTGTTAGTGAACAGATTAACAACTCATGTCGCTCAGAACAACTCTATCCCCGATCACCAGTTTGGATTCAGAAAGAAACATGGCACAATCGAGCAAGTTCATAGACTGGTAGGTGAAATTAGAAGAGCCTACGAAGAAAAAAAATATTGTTCCGCACTTTTTATTGATGTCTCACAGGCGTTCGATAAGGTTTGGCATGAGGGTTTACTCTATAAGATAAAAAATATGTTACCACCAAATACACATAAGTTACTCGAAAATTACATAACAGATCGTAAGTTTACAGTGAAGGAAAACGATTTTGTCAGTACCCCGCAAATCATACAAGCTTTAGTTCCACAAGGTAGTATTTTGGGACCGCTTTTGTATATTTTGTACACCTCTGATATGCCAACTAATCGAAATACGCATACCTCCACATTTGCAGATGATACAGCTATTTTAAGCTCCCATAACAATCCACTTGAAGCAACTTGTATTTTGCAGAGTCACATTCTTGAATTAGAATACTGGTTAAATAAGTGGAAGCTTAAAGTGAATGAGCAGAAATGCATCCACATAACTTTCACGTTAAGACGAGAAACTTGTCCCCAAATTCGGATTAATAATCACATTGTACCTCAACATACAACAGTAAAGTACCTCGGAATTCATCTCGATCGTCGTCTTACGTGGAAAAACCATATAGATGCAAAATTAACCCAAATAAAATTGAAAACTATTGCACTTAATTGGCTAATTGGAAGAAACTCGAAACTTAGGTTAGACTGTAAACTATTGATCTACAGCTCGATTATAAAACCTATATGGTGCTATGGTATTCAGTTATGGGGCACTGCCTCTGCGTCTAATGTGGAAAAAATACAAAGAAAACAGAACAACATTTTGCGAATGATTACTGATGCCCCCTGGTATGTTAGAAACTTGAACATACACAGAGATCTAAATGTTTCCCTTGTTAAAGATGAAATTGTGAAACATACCCAGAACTACTTACGAAAACTGGAATCACATCCAAACAATTTAGCACGCAATCTTCTAAATAATCGTGGTCACCAACGCCTTAGAAGGAGGGCCACTGCTGACTTGGCACACTAAAGTGAAGGATGATGCTTTTGAAAACATTGGATAATTTATGAGCAGATGAAATTTTGTCTGGCATTGGCTGGACTTAATATTAAGTTATATTAGTTTTAAGATTTGAATACTTATTGTTAGTTCACATAATTTTAGTGAAGATTCAATAAAACAAATGAATGAGAAAAAAAAAAAAAAAAAAAAAATTGTAACTTTTCAAAATGCAGGATAATGCATTGTTAATAATCTTGTGTTAGTAAATGCGTCTATCCGTCCGTTGCTGTTGTCATGTTTTAATCCTACTGCAGCACAAAATATCAAACCCACAGAGTGTGTCACGAGCGTCAGCATTTGCCTTTTAAAAGAATGTTATATTCTCACTCCCCACAAAAACCGTCCCTGTCATTTTTATATTTTTTGCTTGTTGGAGGGTATCAAAGATTTGGCACAGCCGAATTTTAAACCCTTACTTGTTTATATATACCTTACAAAGACCCACAAAAAAGGTCTAGACCACTAATACTTATGTATTTTTACCTTCTAAATTCAATTCCGCGATCAGAATTAAATTCTATCGTTGGGTTTTTCTCTAATTTACAAGGAAAGTCCCCAAAAGTGAACTGACCTGATTTCCTTGTTAATTTGACTAACAATAAGTTAACATTTTTTAAAATTTTATTTTGGTATGTAATGTTCAAGTCTGATTTATTACGAAGAAAATAAGAGGTTTTTTCATAAAATCCATCAAAAATTGCATAAGTATCTAGCATTTCAACAAAAATGCATTGATTCACAACATAAATACAACTGTTTTTGTAAAAAACTGAAATAACGCGTTTTTGTTCAGATGCATGTAACTTCTGCTATTTTTGACGGATTTTATTTAAAATACTCTTATTTTCTACGTAATAAATCAGACTTGCACCCTACATACAGAAATAAAATTAAAAATTTTTGTAACTTTGTCAAATTCACAAGGAAATTAGGTGGGTTCACTCTGCGGACTTTCCTTGTAAATCACAGCAAACTCCAACTATAGAATTCAATTCTGATGGCAGAATTGACTTTAGAAGGTCAAAATACATAAGGATAAGTGGGTCTAGTTTCTGGGTCAGAAACTTTTTTGTTTTTTTGTTATGAAGTGTTATTGAAGAGACCGTATTTTTTTCATAAAATCTTCAATTAAAAAACAACGGCATTAAACGCGGACTTTTTTTTTCTTTTAAATTAAAGCTTATACTATATGCTTTATTATCACAATGTATAAGCAATAACAACCTCTTACATTTTTTTTTTTATATTCCATCAAGTATTAAAAATACTCCAATTTTGGAACATTTTACAAAAAAATTTCAAAAATATTTTTACAACAATTATCAAAAAACAAAAAACAGAAATGTATTTGAAAATGCCTGAAGTTGATGGTTCCATAATAAAAAAATTACCTTTGAATGAATAAATACCAAAAAAAAAATCTAGAAATAAGTTGATTTTCAAATTTTAGAACCATATTCAAAAACACAAAAATTTATTTGATTTTGACGGCGGATTGCAAGAAAAGTAAACAACTCAGAATTATAGTTGTGACAGATTTTTTAGTGTAATTTTATATACTTTAACCCTAAATTAATAATTTTTGTAAAAAATTTTTTTTCAGTTTTGAATAAAGCGCCACTTTTGATCCATTTCAACCCAATGTGCATCGTGCCAAAGCCACTTGATACAAATATGTTTTTATATTTCTATAAATAATTTTTTGATTTTTTTTCTACAAACAAATAAACTACTTGTGTAGGTAAAAACTAATGACATATCATTAAAAAGTACCAACAATTTAAAAAAAAATTACTTACACAAATCATTAAAAATTTAAAGAATAATCAGTAGTTTTTACTTACAGAACAAAAATAAATGACTTTATAAATTAAATGTTAATGAAAGTCTTTATTTTTAGTGTGTTATTTTTGAAACAAAGGACTGAAGTAGTCATTAATAAAAACTGAACATCAAACAAATGTTTTTTCTTTTAAAAACGACTAAACGGAAAACTTTTTAAATAAACTAGAAACAGTTAATGACATAATTTTTCGAGTGTAAGATATCATCCGTCCAGTCAATTTGTAGGGTCTGAAGGATCATGTAGCCCATGCAAGGCGTTCTCTCGAGAACAAGTTTAAAGGACAGGTTAACGGTCCCATATGTTGATTTTCTGAAGTCGATGTTTCCCTGCAACCTGAAAAGTGCGTCCTTAAAAGTACGTCAACACACTCAAAAAATTATGTAGGTAAATTCCAGTGAATATTCACTTAAAACAAATGAAATTTTATTTAAAAACCATTCCCCTGTTTTTTCATTTAAAATAAAAACACATTACAGTCAATTTTAAATGTTATTTTAATGACTAACCAAAACATTAAAAAACAGTGAATATTCACTTATTTTGTATTGAAAAACAGTAAAACTATAGAAGAATTTTTTTACTGCCGAAATTGAATGTTACAGAAAATTCGTTTTTGAGACAGTAAATTATTTTTTTTTAAACTACAGAAACAGTAGAAAATAAGAAGTCCTTCTAAAAATTAATGATTTTTCTTTTAAAATAACTTTACTGATTACTTTTTCAAATAACCTACAAACAGTTAAGGACATAATTTTCTTAGTGTGGCGGATGGGTTTCTTCGTTAAAATGTTTCTCAGTCTGGCTCCATCTAGAATGTGTTCAGTTTTACTACAGAGCTCCAGTTGCTCTTTTTCGATTTCTGGATTTTTTTCTCCTGGGTGTTGTTTGTCGGGATGTTTTTCCTGTGTTGCGAAAGCTCCCTTGACCACCATGGTGGTTGAATCCTTTTCAGTCGATGCCTTACTGGACTCCTCCTAATGAATTCTCTATACTTTTCCTAAAAATGCCAATCAAATAAAGCTTATAAATCACTCTCTCGAAATTCAAACATTGTAACTTTTCAAAATGCAGGATAATGCATTGTTAATAATCTTGTGTTAGTAAATGCGTCTATCCGTCCGTTGCTGTTGTCATGTTTTAATCCTACTGCAGCACAAAATTTTAAACCCACAGAGTGTGTCACGAGCGTCAGCATTTGCCTTTTAAAAGAATTTTATATTCTTTTATCTATGTAATTTTTTAACTATTACATACATACAAACATATATGTATGTATGTGTAAGAACTTAACAAAAACATACTGAGGCGAGTTTTTGGGATCTCAATTAAACTTGCTTAAGTTAATCTGAAAACTGATTTTTTCTGGCATTAACAAATTTCTAAATGAAACTTTGACGGAATAGCTTAATTTTGCTTGAAATAATGGAAAATAAACCACTCTTCGTTAGCAGCATTCGAGTTTCAGGCTACCTTAAACTAAGTTTAAACTTAATCTACATCCCAAAAAATCGGCCTTACAGTGTTTACTGTAAAATTGGAATTGTAAAAAGTTTCAAGAACATACATATACTAGATAGAAGATGAATGTTTGAAATAAAATTAACAAATGTTTGCAGAAGAACATGAACATTAAAGAAAAGTATAACTGAATGAGAAGAGCAAAAAAAAACATTTCCTACAAGAACAGAATCATCTTAATGGCAAACTTATACAGTTATTAACACAATTGAGCATTTGGAAACAAAACTTTCTTCATTTGGTATAACAAGACAGTAAATGAAATTCTAAATATTGTTTTTACAGATTTTTCCATACACATAAATTTATTAGGTCTACTTTATTATATCACTTATTATATCCTGCTAACTCAGCACTCAACTTCACCCATTTTAACTTTAATTTTTTCACGAATAGTTCGAAGCTGGCAGGGGTGTTAAAGGTACCGTTAACTGCTCTGTGTGTAAGTACCGGACTTATATTGGTTATTTTGCATGAAAGGGACCTGCCACTTTTATATGCCGAGATCCTAGGACTGGTTAATTCTTAGTGACATGTCATAGGACTAGTCGAAAACTGGATTCTTAGATCAATTTGCCCTAGTTCGCGTTGAACCAGAAATAGAATTAGCTTTTAGTTCAACCAGTCATTAAGGACCAATACATTTCTCTCAAGATGAATAGCACTGACAATGGGTATTAAAGAAGCACTTGAACTTCCTGATGACTAGTTTTAATGCAGGAATTGTTGTGGACAAAGGGGATGCGGAACCTGCACTAACTCCTAGAACTACTTGAAGCCAGACATTCAAATATAGATAGCGGTAGGGGAAAGCACCTGCCAACATTAAAGGACATTCTTCAAGGTACTTTGAAAGACATATCTCTGAGCTTGTCCTGCTCACAAAAAAAATATGTTTCATGATTTTGATTCTATTATTTTGGGAGGTATTGGAGTTGCGTTCACTGGTGGAGTCAAGTGACTGGGAGTAGTTCTAGATAGAAAGTTGGACTTCAAGCGTAACATTGAGGAACAGTTGGAAAAAGCAACGGTTGCATTCTATTTTAGCAAATAGGCAACTAAAAAACTACGGGTTTTAGCCTAAGAGTCGTTCACCGGATCTATACAACAGTGGAGTGTCCCATTCTGCTGTATGGAATCATTGCCTGGAGGCTTGCTTTGGAATCGAAAGAGAATATAATATTTATTACAAAGGTTTAGGAAATGGCATCGATAAATTAAAAATTCTCTTCACCTAATACCATTGGTGAGCCTATTCCACGTTACCACTATGATACCATCCAGGTTAGGTTAGGGGTGGTGGAGCTCAAAATGTTAGACATCTCGCTTAGACCAGGGTGTCCATAGCTATACCACATGTTCATTCAGTCTATGTTGCAAAAAATTTAACGGGCATAAAGCCCACATCTGCGATTTCTTCCAGATTATTAAATTCTGATATGCCTAAAATTCGCTCGTGATGCCTGGTCAATGTGGGGCAATTGCACAGAATATGTTCAACTGTTTCATCCATATTTGGTTTATCATATCTTCTACAGTTGAATCAGAGATGAGCCCAATCGTTCCAGCATGGAAAGCAATAAGGCAGTGTCCTGTCAGCACTTCCGTGAGTAAATAACATTCCATTCTGTTACGAAAAACACAGATTATTCTGGTAATTCTGATTGTACTTAACTCTCTCCATTTCCTGTTTGCCATGGAAATACACTGACAATCACTTCTCGATCTGTAGTACTGCATCGGGGGTTCAATGTGAACAAAACTTCCTACCCAACCTGCGACCAGCTTTACAAGCTCATCACCTTTCTGGTTTCCTTCTACTCCCTTATGTTCTGGCACCCATATTAAAGAGCACAGTACATGAGTTGTAGTTTCACAGAGTTGCATTTGATGTGTATAAGTATTAGTGACAGCACACGGTGTAACTTTTGACGTTTCATACAAAACGTAAACGAACAACAAAAATACATACACAAAAGCTCACACGTACAGGCACACATACAATAGGCAGCGATGATAATTCTGTACTAAAAACCATGCCACCATATTGGAAAGTACGCAATTAGCACCTTTCTTTGCATACTAGTCAGTACTGTGTTTAAGAGACAAAGTTATTGCCGGATTTTCGAAGATTTTCTGAAGATTTTCGTAACACCCTAAAAATTACTTTCGATTTTGTACAAAAGCCTCTTACAGCTTTTAGTGCAGCTTGACTGTCGACGTAAAAGTTTATCATTCTCTCCGACTCTCCAATGCAAGGAGGTTTAGACACTACGAGTAGTAGGTTAGGTGAAGCTATAAGTGGCTGCTGACATTTGACGTCAGCACACGTAAACTCTGAGGTCCATTGTGATACCAAGGGACTGTAATAGGTTTCCCTACTGGTCGCTGCCGTTAAACCAATTGGAGCTTCTTATGAAACTCCTAAGATATTGAATTTTGACATATGACAAATCGGAAAGATCGTGCAGCTCCTAGATCCCAGTGAAGCAAGTCTCTGCCCAGAAAGTGCCGGGTAATAGCAGATGAAGTGTTCGATAGTTTCCAATTCCTCTTCATCCATACAACTCCGGCAAAAGTCATTTGACGGTACATTTAACCGCACTGCGTGCTTCTCTATAAGACAGTGTCCAGTAATTACAGCAACCACTATCGAAATCTCTCCTCTTGAAAACGATATCAGCTCCCTTGTGCGCCTCTAATTAAGAGAAGGCAAAATCTGTCGTGTTGTCTCACACGTCAATCCATTTGCCCATCTCTGATTAGTCTTCGTCGTGGAACAAAGCCGTAGACTTTTCGTGCAAGTTTCTAGAGGCATACCAACACATTATAATTCTGTTGGAACCTGTAAGGTAGTTCCCAGTCTTGTAAGCTCATCGGCTTTGCTATTCCCTGAAATGTCTCTGTGCCCTGGGACCCATATAGGGTTGCCAAACGGCCTGGAATGGCCTGGATTTTCCAGTTATTTGAGGTCTGGTCCAGTTTCCAGTTAAAACATAGTTTTTCCAGTTGAAAAAGGATTTTCACAATTATTTTTTTTATTAAATATTTTTTACAATTTTTTGGGACAATTTTTTTAATAAAACACTAATCATAAATATAACATAAATACCTCTTTTGGATTCGAAAAATGTGCTCTTTTTTCTGCATTTTCGCCAATTTTTTTACAACTTTTTCGAGAATCTCGGCCAGTCTAGAGTTGATTTCGCTCGTCGATGATTTAAGGATTCTTGGCGTACATTTTTGCTTTTAAAATAACCCCACAAAAAAATGTCAAATGGGTCAAATTTGCAAATGATGGTCAATTGTTGTTGCCCTTTTTAACTTCGAACTTCCGGGAAATTTTAACTGTCCTTCTTGATTTCCAGATTTGACCACTTTAAACTTATTTTTGTGGTGTTATTTAAAAAGAAAAATATACTCTATCCTCGACGAGCTAAACATCAGCATTTCGAAATGCTCGAAAAAGTAATAGAAATTCTTAAAAAAGGGACATTTTGCCGTGGCATATGAAAATCGATTGATTTTTTTTTTTTTTTTTAATTATTGAAAAAAAATATGTATGGGTCCAGTTACTTTTTAAAAATCCAGCTTAAAATTTTCCATTGTCCAGTTATTTGACTTCTAGTATCTGGCAACCCTAGACCCATATGAGTCATGTATCAAACTGCTTGGCAATCTCATTTAAAGACGTGTGGCAGTTAAAGGTAGATTTTATTTTCAGAAACATTGACTCCAGAGACTTGACCGCTGCTTGACTGTCAGAATAGATATTGACTGCGGTTGTAGACAAGACATTACTGCTCAACCAGTCAGCCACTTCCTTTATTGAAAGCATCTCTGCCTGGTATACACTGCAATGATCTGTCAATCTTCAAGACAGGCTCTATCCATTCCGAATAGACTCCAAAGCCCACTTGCTCGTGCAGCGTCGATCAAACTGTGTAAAAATTTATGGTGGTTCCACCATCCGGAATGCCCCTCAACAAAGACTCCCTGGATGGTATCATAGTGGTAAAGTGGCGCTCAAAAAGGCTCAAAGAGGGAGCACAGACCATATTTAGTGGTATTGTTATATTCATCAAGATCGCACTACGGCCACAATCGCTGTTCCTCCATTACAGTGGATTATTAAGTCATATTGCCGACGTAGCCGCATACTGCCTACTCAGTGTATCCAATGGTAGTAGTTGAAGGTGGATTTATAATGCAGCCGTAGCTGTAGTACGAAGAGCACCACTGATGCACATCGACGCCATTCTCTGTACCTTCGTGATAAAGACACAGTTCGCTTTTGTCTCAAAAGCAGGCCACCAGATAATGATTCCATACAGCAGAATTGGACGCACCACCGCTGTATAAATCAAATGAACGACTTCAGGGCTAAATTCCCATCGTTTTCCAATGGTACTTTTACAGGAATATAAAGCAATAGTTGCTTTTCTCACCCGTCATTAATATTAAGCCTAAAATTCAACTTCCTATCTAGAAAAACTTCAAGATACTTGGCTCCATCTGAGAAATCGATTTCAGTGCCATCCAGATAAATAGGATCAAAAGCAGGAATCTTATTTTTCCTTGTAAACAAAATAAGCTTTGTTTTACTTGGATTAACTCCCAGACCACAGCTGCTTGCCCATTTAGACAGATCTATCAGAGAACCCTGAAGAATGTCCCTCAATGTTGGCAGATACTTTACCGCTATCGCGACATCGTCAGCATATGCGGCCACTTGACATCCTAACCAGATATGTACTTTTAATTACTAGAAATGATTGCAGACTTCCGGTAGGAATGATAGCGGATCATTGTTGGACTACTAGATGTGCCAAAAGAGTAGGGCGTAAAATGATAATTGTAGGACACAAAGTATACCTTGGGATAAAGAGATAGCGGAGCACATTATTTGACACTGTGCTGCTCTCTCCATTTCAACGCGAAAAATTAAGATGCCTACACATTTAGAAATCTGCTTAAAAACACATTTTTTTAGATCTGTAAGAAATCTCTGGTCTTCTAATAATGACACTTCTGACATTCGCCAAAAAAATCTTGTTGGACCATGTTCGCCATCACATCGTAAAGAGAATGAAAAATGGGTTATAGTTTTAGACTAGTAACTCTTAAGACCTTAACTGGTCAATAAGGAGTCTGTGATCATCCAGGTAAAGGATAAAATATGCTTAATTTTAAGCCTTTCCTTCTTAACTACATAACAAATTATAAGAAAAGTTCATCCATTTTCTAAGATAACTGTTTAAAAATTACATATATTCGTACATTCATTCTACCATATGGCTTTAGTTTGTTATTAATTATTTATTTAACAACCGACTGACTTACAAAGAAAGGAAAAAGAACTGAAAATACGAACAGAAGCATAATATGATAATGACGATAGTGATGCTGGTATTTTACAGCAACAAATAGAAAGTAATAGTGTAGTTGTTGGTGGCAGGAGAATCAGGCAAGGCAGCAGGCAGGAGAATCAAACAGTACCAGTCGCTGAATTTAACCCTTTTGTTAATGGTTTTTAAAGCTCAGTGTTCCAAATTAAGAAAAATAAACAAAAATTCTATTTTTTACGCTGTCACACTGGTCTTTCATTCCCTTTACATCCATCTCTCAACACAAACCCAACAACGTTTTCTTGGTTTTCCACTGAAAATATCGGAAAAATATTAAAACAGAAATGAATGCGAGAAAAACAGCTGCATAATTTTTTTCTTTCTATTTTTTACATCTACTATAAAATTTTTAGTAGATGCCTTCATTTCCCTCTTACTCAACTAACCAACCAAGTAACCAACTCATTCAAAAGCTTATACGGATATGTTGCTTAACACTTTGTTTCTAGTGATGACTCCTTACGCCTGCAACGAACGACGCCGTCCGGTAGTAATTTCAGTTATTCCTCGTTTCCTCTTATACGTACGTAAAACGTTACCTTCACAGAACGTATTTATTTGTGTTAGAGATGAGTTTCACGATTTGTACCAACTAGTGCATATCTATTTACTTTTAGAAATTTAAGATTGAAGCAAAATTTTCTTTTAAATAAATTCTGAAATTTCGCGAAATTTAACTTTTGGATAAAATCAGACTTCTCCGAATTTTTTTCAATGTTTCTTCATTCTTATGATAAAATGAATGGCTAACATCGAGTTCCTCACTTTTCCTTATGTAAACGCGTTTTTGATATCGAATACAGCATTTATTATTAAGCTCGCGAAATTAAAATCATGAAATATTAAAATTTACAAAAAAGAAAATAATTTTAGGAGCTTTCCCATCCCTAACATACTTTAGAAACAAAAGGGAACCGCGTCTTTATCACGAAGAAACAGAGAATGGCATCGATGTGCATCACTGGTGCTCTTCGTACTACACCCACGGCTGCATTAGAAATCCTCCCTCATATTGGGTTGGCAGTATGCAGCTACATTGAAAATTCGACTTAATATCACACTGGAATGGATGAGCAGCGATTGTGGATGAAGATAGCAATACCACAAAATGTGTACTGTGCTTCCTCTATGAGCCTTTTTGAGCGCCACTTGATACCATCCAGGGAGTCTTGGATGAGGGAAATTCCGGGTAGTGGAGCCTCCAAAAATGTTTACACAAATGTATAGAGGCTGCACGAACAAGTGGGCTTTTGAATGTAGTCGGAGGAGCTTTGGCTGAGCTGACTGGAAGATTTCCGGATCATTGCAGTGTTTACCAGGCAGAGATGCTGACAAATAAAGGAAGTGGCTGACTGGTTGAGCTGTAATGTATTGTTTACAACTGCAGTCAACATCTATTCTGATAGTCAAGCCGCAGTCAAGTCCCTGGAAACAAGATCTGCCCTTAACTGCCGCACGTCTTTAAATGAGATAGCCAAGCAGTTTGACATACGACTCATATGGGTCCCAGGGCACAGAGACATTCCAGGGAATTGCAAGCTCATCGGCTTGCAAGAATAGGAATTACCTTACAGGTTCCAACAGAATTGGAATATGTTGGTATGCCTCCAGAAACTTGCAAGCATAATCTACGGCTTTGTTTCGCGACGGAGATTAATCAAAGATGGGCAAATGGATAGACGGGTAAGACAACACGACAGATGTGGCCTTAACTTAATCAGAAGCGCACAAGTGTGCTGATATCGCTTCCAAAAGATGAGATTTCGAAAGTGGTTGCTATAATTACCGGGCACTGTCTTATGGGGAAGCACGCATAGCGGTTAAATATGCCGTCGAATGGCTTTTGCCGGAGTTGCATGGATGAAGAGGAGTTGGAAGATACACTTCATCTGCCACTGCCCGGCATTTTCTGATCAGAGACTTAATTCACTGGGATCTAGGGAGCTGCACGATCTTTCTGGTTTGTCGGATGTCAAAATTCAATGTCTTAGGAGTTTCATAAGAAACTCAAATTGGTTTAACGGCAGAGACTAGTAGGGAAACCTATTACAGTCCCGTGGTATCACAACGAACCTCAGAGTCTACGTGTGTTGACGTAAAACTTCAGCAGCGACTTCCATTTGAATATTTACCTACACTCTAAACAAATGAGTCCAGTTTCCTACTATAAATTGGGTAAATTTCAACAAATTCAAATAATATACTACTATAAATGTGTAAATTTCTATTAAGGATAACAAATCGGTCAATCTGAATTACGAATATTCTGCATAGCCTTAAGTTTTCCTTTCTTTAAATTTTGACTGCAAAATGTAAATGAGTTATTACTTTTAAATTTTTAAAAAAAAGTACCAAAAAAAAGGTACCTTTGTCCCAAGTTTATCTTTATTGTTTAACTATTTTATTTTTTGTGTTTTTTTTAAGTTCTTCTTCTTTATGTTTATTACCCTACAGATGTTAGTGTTGTTGTTTGTCATTATTGATGTTGTTGCTATCATACCTTCTCTAGAAAAAGTGTGCCGCAGCACGTTTTTCCAAAGGTTCGTTTCAAACAATTTTCACGTGACGTATTTATTTGTATGGCCAAACAAAATTGTATACAAATTTCTCTTTCATTTTTCTTTTACTATGAATTGTTGCTCATGTAACAAGTTTCTTTTAAAAGCTCTGCGCTTTTTAAAAGTTTTACTCTTTAATTTATTTTTCAAAGAGAAATTTCAAAACTCTTTGGTTTTTTAATATTGTTAAGGAATATACATACAAACATATGTTTGTATAAAATCTTCATCTTTATAGGGGGTTTCCATTGGAAGATATAAATTGATAATAAAGCTTTATGATCCAACTAGTTGCAGAAGACTTTACGTTTTATAAAGGCAATGTACTATATTTCACCTGAACTCAAATCTGCAATTTGAAAAGCATCTCTCGTTCGGTTTTCTTGTTATCTTACAAGGAAGTTTCCAATAGTAAACATTTCAAGTTCATTTGAAATTTATACACAAGATAGAAAAAAATCTAGATCGAATCTTTATGTATTTTGACCTCCTGAACTCGATGCCGCTCAGACAGGTCGATTGTAATTTTTTTTCTCCATCTTGTGTATAAATTTTAAAGAAATCATGTAGTTTCATTGTGTGGACTTTCCTTTTAAGATTAAAAAAAAACCCCAACGATAGGACTCCATTCTGATGACGGAATCAAGTTCAGGAGGTCAAAATACATAAAGATTCAGTTTAGATTTTTTTTTTTTTTATAAATTTCAAAGAAATCTGGAATGGTCCCTTTGGGGACTTTCCTTGTAATATTACAGGAACACCCAACGATAGATGTTTCTTTTAATGCAGATTCGAGTTCAGGGGGTTGAAACACATTAAGATTTGTTGGTCTGGTTTCAGATGGTAGGACATTGGTAGATCGTCTTAAAATCGATCAAGGATCATGAATATATACTGTGTAGGCTCCTAGACCGAAATGGAATGACTAACTGTTGGAGAGTACAAAAAAATTTTCTTATCACGAACATAAAGAGAATTACTTCAATGTGTACCAAAGAAGCTTTTCTCAATACATCTCCTTGCACCAAATATTAATTGACATATCAAGCAGTATGCGATTTGTTGACAATTTGACTTTAAATCATACTAAAATGGAAGGAAAAGAGATCTTTCCGGAACAGATCGATGTTATACGAGCAAGTGCGAATTGGATCAAAGCGTGTCTGTCCATATCAATATTTACGGGGCAGAGATGCTGGTAATTTAGGATGGAGCTTACTGGTTGGGATTAAGTGTCCTGTCTTCTACTGCAGTCAGAATTTTTCGAACAGTCAAGCGGGAATCAGTCAATCGTGTTAATATACCTGACATTTCTCACATTTCTTTGTCATTCGACTCATATAGATCCTAGAGTACAGAAAACTATCCGAGTAAAAATTTTAAGGACAAACTACGGTGACTTAAGTTAATCAGCTCTTAATGAGCTCGTTTGTACCATCGAGAAATCGCAGTACATTATGGTGGTTTTTCTTGATATATAGGTGGCTTTTAATAATGTCATCCTAGACTCGATAATTGTGGCGTTGTCTGGTCTTTTATGGTGTAAAATCTTCTTGCCAATGGACGTGTTGTTTAAATTGGGAGCATCTGGCATCTCTCGATTTGTCAATGGGGGCACATCACAGGGAAGTGTTATTTCGCCGTTTTTTTGGAACCTGGCACAATGCTGCTCTTTCTGGAAACACGTGGTTGTCATGTTGTCGCATATGCTGACGATTTCGGATTAGAGGTAAAGGGCTAGCACCGGTCAACATTCTGTCTAAATTGACAAGAAACGATGGTCTTCAAATTAATCCGAGTAAAACTGAACTTGTCTTGTCTTATTTAGAAGAAATAATAATATTTCTACTTTTGATCTTATTTCTCTAGACGCCACTAAAATAGCCTTCTCAAAACCAAGTATGTATCTTGGAGTATTTCTAGATAGGAAGTTGAATTTCAGGCGTAATAATTTATTATAATAATTCCTGCAAAAGGCCACTAAATTTAACAAATCTAGTACATAATCCCCTGTTATTGTAAACATTGTAAATTGTTCATCCTTATATATATATAAAAATGAGGTGTTAGTTTGTTTGTTTGTTTGTGTCGCTTTCAGAACAAAACTACTGGACCGATTTAAATGAAATTTGGCGTGTAGATAGTGCGTTTTCTGGAATAAAAAATGGGCCAAGAGGCATCTCGATTGAATGCTCCGCCTCCTTTTACGCCCACTTTTTGTGAATTTCAGATTCTTCAATAAATTTGGTTGTTTGTTACCGATTAGCATGAAATTTTGCATACTAATAGGGCGTTATTTGCAAGAAAATATAGGCCATCCCGCATCTTGATTGGAAGCAACACCTCATTTAACGCCCACTTTTTGTAAATATAATATCCTTCCAAAGGGGCGTGGCATCCTTTGGTTTTTCTTTCTATCTGCTCCACAATCACGGATAAACGGCTGAACCGATTTATATGAAATTTTCACCTCGGATTGTACTAACCGAGGCGGAAACTATAGGCCATAAGAGAGACCGATCGGCCAAGTGGGCGTAAAATGCCATGCCCCTTTGTATTATATTAAACGTTGTTTCTGTCTTTTCAGAAATTACGCTCAAACGGCTGAACCGATTTTAAAGAAATTTTCACCACTTATAGTACTAATCCAAGCGAGAAATATATTTCATAATAGGAATGCGATTAGACAAAGGTGCGGAAATTCCACGCCCCTTTGTCTTACATTAAAAGTTATTTTTACCTGTTCCGTAATCCCGCTTAAACGTCTGAACCGATTTTAATGAAAATTTCACCACACGTAGTACTAACCCAGGCGGGCACTATAGGTTATAATAGGAGGGCGTTCTGACGAATAGGTGTGAGAGTCCACGCTCCCTTTGTATTACATTGAAAGTTATTTCTGCCTGTTCCGTAATCACTCTTAAATGTCTGAACCGATTTTATTGAAATTTTCAACACAGATATTACTAACCGAAGCGGGAACAATATGCCATATCAGCACGTGATGGGGCAAAGTCGTTGTAAAATGCCGCCCCTTTGTATTAATTTAAATTATTTTTGCAACGCTCATTTTTACTATACTAAAATTTGTTTCTGTCAGTTCCGCAATAACGCATCAACGGCTGAACCAAATAACATAAAATTTTCGCAACAGATAGTACTAACCGAGGCGGAAACTATAGACCATAAAAGAGTTCGATTTGGCGAAAGGGAGTAAAATCCCACGCTCTTTTGTATTACACTGAAAGTTATTTCTGCCTGTTCCATAATCATGCTTAAACGGCATAACCGATTTTACTGGAATTTTCACCACATATAGTACTTTTGAAGCGAGAACTATAAACCACCTATAAACGTTTCGACCGCGTGGCGTAAGTTGCCACGCCCCTATGAACCACACTGAACATTTTGTCTGTCTGTTCCGTAATAACGCTTAAGCGCCTAAACTGATTTAAACAAAACTTTCACCCAGGCGGGAACAATATGCCATATTAGCGCGTGATTGGGCAAAGGTGTTTTAAAATGCCGAGCCCCTTTGCATTATTTGAAAATAATTTTGGCCAATTCCACAATCACGCAAAAACGGCTTAGCCGATTTTTACTAACTGACTAACCGATGCGGGGCCATATCAGCTTACGATTGAACAAAGGGACGTAAGTTGCCACACCTCTTTTTGTAATATATTGAAAGTTATTTCTTTCTATTCGATAATCACGCTTAAACGTCGAGTACTAACCGAGGCGGGAACAATGAGCCATATCAGCTCGCGATCGGACAAGGGGTTGTAAAATGATTTGAAATTGAAATTTTTACCAGATGTAGTACTAACCGAGGATGTAACCATATAATATTTTTTTCAACCCGGGCAACGCCGGGTGCAAAACAGCTAGTAAGTAAATATTTTTACATTTCATGTAATTAATATGTATTTCAAAGTCATTATTAAGACAGTTTTAAATTTCCATTCGCCATTTAACATTAAAAATCTCCCTTCATTTATTATTTAATGAGGCATTAACTACAGAATATTGTACGGATCATTAGGTGGTTATTGACAAACAAAAATTACAATTATTTTAGAAATTCTTGCGATAGATAGTTCCCACTTAAAATGTGTGTGTTCTAAGTAGATGCGTTGTTTTTTTTTATAATCAATTGATTATTATTTTTAAAATTAAATGTTTTTAATTGGTATAGCTACGTGTATTAGGGTGACATAAGGTTAAACACTTTTCTTCTCAATATACAGGAAATGTATCATTACGGATGCTAAGTATTTTCATACAAACAGTAATGTTTTAACCATTAGGGCACACAGGACACGTGTCCTGTGTGCTTTTTCGCTGACACGAAAAACGGAGCCTAATTTGTGTACCCTACACTTAAAATAATAACTCTGTAAAATACTCTGTAAATTGACTGTAATCTCAATTCTACAGATATTTGACAGTTTTCTGTCAAAATACAGATTTAAAGAAAATACTTTTATTTGGTTGGGACAAAACAACAAAGTATTATCTGTTATATTACTTTTAACTTCGTAATCTTAATTTTACAGATAATTAACAGAGTTTTCGGCTTAAATACAGATTTACGAGAAATATTCTGTATTTTTTTATAACCAACAAAACTAATTTTTATCTGTATTTTTACTGATTACTACACTCAAAAAAAAATTAACTGTGAAGTTAGCTAAAAATTTGTTAAATTTAACTAAAAAAGTACCCTACTAAATTTCTAGTTAATTTAACTGAAAATATTTAGCTAACTTTTCGTAAAATGAATGTAGGAAAAAACCGTTACTTTATCTAAAAATTTAGCTGAAAATTTCGTAATATTTTTATGTACATATTTACAAAAAAACTAGTTGAATTCAGCTAAAATTTTTGTTACTTTTCGTAAACTAAAATTAACAAAATGTTTTGTAATTTTTTTTTTACATTTTTAGGTTGACAATTTTTTTTTATTTCACAGAACACTTTAAACACTTACACTTCACTTATTTTTTTCTATTTTTTCACAGCACTAAGTTCAGCTTAAGTAGAACTTATGAGATTTGCATAGGAGGCTACACAAGAAATTTCTTAAATAGTAATCACTCTTTTCACTTCACAAATATGTTACGAAAAATCAGCAAATTAATTAGTAAAAATTCGTAAACTCAGTTTTAAAGTCAACAAAAAAAATTAATTCAAAATTTTTTCAAAACTAGTATTTTCGTAAATTAAACTTAACTAAAACAAGTGAGAGCGTTACATTCGGCTGTGCCGAATCTTTTATACCCTCCAAAATGTAAAAAAAAATATTAAAAAAAATTCAGGGGCGTCTTTTTTTTTTGGGGGGGGGGGGTTGGTGGGAGAAGTTAGGGGGCACCTTCCCCTTGCGATTTTGAACTTCTTCTGAGATAAGAATGTTGTATTTGCTTACCAAAAGTACAAAAATCTCTGCAAAAAATGCGGTTTTTCTTGGGTTGGTTTAGTTCTCCAAGGGGGAACTTTTTTCCCCTTGTTCCGATTTTGCCCATTTCCGAACTTAACCTGCCTAGGAATATAAGACATATTCGTGCCAAATTTCGGAAGTCTAGCTCTTTTATTTTGGACTGTATCGTGTCCTCTACAGACGGACAGACGGACGGACGGATGGACGGACATCGCTAGAATGTCTTAGAATCGATCACTGATCAATAAGATATATACTTTATGGGGTCCTAGACTGATATTTCGATGCGTTACACACGGAATGACAAAGTGAGTATACCCCCATACTGTGGTTGGAGGGTATAAAAAGTAGTTAAACGCTGATTTTAACTAAAAATTTGCTGAAAAGGCAGTTAACTCAACTTAACTAATAAAAAATTGTTAACTTTACGGTTTTATTTTTTTGAGTGTATGTTCTTAAAAATTTGATCTGTATTTTTTTTTTTTTTTAGAAAATGTTAAAAAAAGTACCAAAAAAATCTTTTCAAAAATCTTATCAAATTTTACAAAATAACATGTATTTTAATAAACTCTGTAAATTTACAGAGTTTTTTTCTGTAAAATTTTGGTTGCATCAAATGTATTTTACATGTAAATTTATAGAGTTTTTCTTTGCTAAATGGTGTTTTATTTAACCAATATTTTACTAGAAACTCTGTAAATTAACAGTTTTTTTGTGAAATCATTTTACAGAGTTTAATAATAAAATTACCAAAAAATGTTGCTAGCTGCAAAAGTATGGTGTACTCTGTTAAATTAGCAGAGTTTTTCTGTAATTTAACAGAGTTATTATTTTGAGTGTATAACTACAGTATTGGGGTATACTCACTTGTCATTCCGCATCAAAATATCGGTCAAGGACCCAATTAAGAATATATATTTATGATCAGTGATCGAATTTAACATATTCTAGCTATGTCCGTTCGTCAGTCCGTCTGTAGTTAACACGATGCAGTCCAAAATAAAAGAACTGGACTCCCGAAAAAAGAAAAGAGTTTTCACTTTTGTTTTCTGTTTTTGTTTAACAAATGCAATAGTTTTATGCTACTTTCAATACTTTTCGTCAAAAAAATTTTCTGGTTTAAAGTAGATATTTAAAAAAAAATATGATTTACTTTGTATACAGAGTGAGAGTAAGAGTGAGTGAAAAAAATGCGTGAGTGAGTGTGCGTTAAAAGTTTTTTTTGATTAAGTGAGTGTGCGTGATTTCACTGAAAGAAAAACGCTTCATATCACTAATGAATGGAATTCATTAATGTTGTTTCATTACAACAATGAAATATTTCATATGCTGAATGAAATTTCATACATATTGTGGAAGATTTTCATTAATTTCGATTTATTAGATTTCATAGTTTCATTAAAAAATTTCATTAAGTTTTGTTTATAAAATTTGCAGTTTTTGACACCTGTCATGTCGCGTCTGTTTAGTCTGTTAGTTTTCGCGCGCAAAAAAACAGCTGATCAGAGCGGCACGAAATAATTTGTGATTTTTTTAGAATTTTTATACCAAATTTTAATTGAAATGTTATTGATTAATTATAAGTATTTATTAAACTCGCGTTGTTTTATATTATTTCGTGGTTTTACTTATGTGTTAAAAGTAAATGTTATAGTAAAATTTTGTGTGAGAAAACTGAGTGAAAATAAAAAATATGTGAAAGTGTTTTTTTAACTTGGTTATTTTGTGATTTTTTCAAACGTAAATTTTTAATTTTATATTTATTAAATTCGCTCTGTATTATATTACTTCGTGGTTTTAATAATGTATTACAATTAAAGGTTGGAGTAAAGTATTGTACGAGAAAACTAAGTGAAATTCATTTTTTATTATTCTTCCCAGCAAAAACTTGCATTACCAAGTAATGAAATGTGTAATGGGAAATTCAAAAGTTATAACTACTTCTGATTCGAATTACCTTTCCCATTACATTTACAAGCAAATGTGCCAAATGTAATGATTATCAAACCAGTATTAATAACTAATTACATATATACTTATAGGTAATGAAAAAATTATTTTCAAAAAAAATTTAAAAAAATAAAAAAATATTTAAATTTATTTTATTTTTAATAAAATAATGTACCCAGCAAAAACTTTCATTACCAAGTAATGAAATGAGTAATGGGAAATTTAAAAGTTATAACTACTTCTGATTCGAATTACCTTTCCCATTACATTTACAAGCAAATGTGCCAAATGTAATGATTATCAAACCAGTATTAATAACTAATTACATATATACTTATAGGTAATGAAAAAATTATAAAAAAAAAAAATTAAAAAAAATAAAAAAATATTTAATTTTATTTTATTTTTAATGTACAGTGAGTCAAAAAGTGAAAATCTAGTTCTGAAATTTGTTTATTTTATTATAATGGCTTATGTAAGTCATTATTAATAAGTCCTTATTTTACATTTCAAAATAATGCTAAAGGTAATTTTTTGTCATTACTAAGTAATTCGAATGGTAATGATGTGTCATTACCAAGTTTTTGCTGGGTACAGTGAGTCAAAAAGTGAAAATCTAGTTCTGAATTTTTTTTATTTTATTATAATGACTTCGGTAAGTCATTACTAAAAAGTCCTTATTTTACATTTTAAAATAATGCTAAAGGTAATTTTCTGTCATTACTAAGTAATTCGAATGGTAATGATGTGTCATTACCAAGTTTTTGCTGGGTTAATTCTATAAAAAGATCTTAACAATTTCATACACATTTTAAAAATAAAAGTAGCATTTGTTCAATGAAAGTATTTCATTTCAAAAATAAAAAGTAGGATTTATTCAATGAAAGTATTTCATAAGAATTAAATGCTTTTTTCATTAAAGTAATGACAAATTTTCATAAAATAAATTTATATTTTGTATGAACAATTTTAATTAATTTAATGAAACTTCTTCTTGCAATTACATTTTATGATACCTTTTTCTTTAATTCAATGAAATCCTACATAGGTTCCTTTTTAACGCCATTTTTCATAACATTAATGTAGATTTTCATTATTGTCATGTACAAATTTCTATCAGTGTTGATTTATTTTTTCTTCATATTTCCTTTCGTCTAAATTTGGCTAAAATTTGTTTGTAAAATTTTACTAAACTTTGAATTTTGCTAAAAAGATGTTTGTAAAATTTAGTTAAATTTTAAATTTTGCTAAACATTTTCAGTTTCGTGAGTGTGAATAAAGCTTGTGTAAGTGCACGTGAGCGGGAGTTGTCTAAAATGTACTCACGTGATTGTGATTGAGTGTGAATAAAAAATATGCTCCTGAGTGATAGTGAGTGATTGGAAAAACTATGTCGTGAGTATGAGTCAAAGGTCACTCACTCGCCCATCTCTACTTTGTTGTAAGATTAGAGATAAACAGGATAAAATAATAATAATGATACACTCAAAATATTTTGTAGGCAAAAACAAATGAAAAACACACTTAAAACCAGTGAATAAACAATTGAATAGTTCATGCGAATAAAGACGAATAGACCATTTGTAGAATTTTACAGGGGACAATAAAAACGCAGGAAACGATTAAAAAATAATATTTTTGTCAACTTTTTGGTTTTAGCTTAAAGATTTAGGTCACATCTACCTATATACAAAATTTTAGTAAGGTATTCGAAAGAGAACTTGCCAAAAATTGGACTTCAATTTTTTGCTTAAATGGAAAAAGGGCGAATATCCAAAAAAATGTATTGAAATTTGAATAAAAATGTGTTACTTTGTAGCAGATTTTGACTACATTTTCATGAGACTTGCAATACTTGACGAACTATGGTTGCTATTTGTTTGTAACACTTTAAGGACTTCAAGGATACACTTTTTAAGGATTGCCAGGACATGCAAAAAACATTTTTTTTGTTAATTTTTTTTTAATATTCCTGCCATTTGATGCAGTAGTAATTCTTTATGACACTAAATACATTTTTAGGAATTATAATATTAACCCTTGACTGCATATTACGACGTAACATAAAAGGACATGAAAAAAATTTTGTTTTTTATTCCTGACATTGGATGCAGTATTAACACCAAAAGTTTGCATGTGCTAAGATCGTTTTTTTTTGTGTACAATTTCAAATTTTAGCTAATATCAATTTTAAACTCGCAGCTAAATAATTTTTATATAATATTTTGTTAAGGATGGATATTCGCCCTTTTTGCTTTCCACACTTTAAAGTCTTAAGTATAACTCAAGAACGGTAAATTTTTTTGCCAATATAATAAGTGTGGTTTATTCCTCGTAATGTTCTTTTAACACATTGTTACCGAAAGTAAAATTTTTGTATGTTTTTGTGTTGTATTTAATCAAAATTGTGCGTTAGTTCACTCCCAATTTAAACAAAAATATAAAAATATACGAATTATTGCACTTTCAAAGTAATTTTTTTAGCCTTAAAAGTCAAAATTTCCCCAAAATTTCTGCATAGGATTTTAGGGCTCTGCTAATAAAATGCATTTATGCAAAAAAACGTGTTTGCGAAAAAGTGGTCTATTCGTCCTTATTCGCATGAACTATTCAATTGAAAACCATCCCAGTAATTATTCATTAGTTTTAACAAACATCAACATTTATTTTTTACTGTTGACAAAATTTTCTAAAATAAATAACATTAGACATTAAAAAATTACGTTTTTTTTTCACTCTTTTTTACCAACAAATTCGAAAAAAATAACCAACGAAAACATTAAAAATTAATGATAGTTCTGTTATTTTTACCAACAAATTTCAAAAAAATAACCTACGAAAACAATAAAAATTAATGATTTCGTAGGTAATTTTTTACAATTTTTTATTGAAATATTTTTTTAAAAAATTTTTAATAAAATTTTTGGAGAATCGATCCCGCAATCAACTACATTCTGGCCAGACACTCTACCCATCGGGCCAAAGCCACTTGATACAAACATGTTTTTAAATTTCTATAAATAATTTTTTGATTTTTTTTTTCTACAAAAAAATAACTGACTTGTGTAGTTAAAAACTACTGATATTTCATTAAAAAATACCAACAATTTAAAAAAAAATTACATACACAAATCATTAAAAATCAAAAGAATAATCAGTAGTTTTTACTTACAAAACAAAAATAAATGACTTTAAAAATTAAATGTTAATGAAAGTCTTTTTTTTTTAGTGCGTTATTTTTGAAACAAAGGACTGAAGTAGTCATTAATAAAAACTGAACATCAAGCAAATGTTTTTTCTTTTAAAAACGACTAAACGGAAAACTTTTTAAATAAACTACAAACAGTTAATGACATAATTTTTTGAGTGTACTTTTTTTTGTTTAAAAATTGTCAATTTTGTAGTGCAATGTAATAAAATTGTTGTATAGTCAAACCGTTTCCTGGGGGTTCCGTCCCTCCCCCTCTCCTTGCTACCTGCCTACTTTTTACACTTACTTATTGTTTTATATTCTTTAATATTCATTTTCTGATTTTGATTTTTTGTGATGCTACAGCGTTTTGTATTTTAGTAGACGATATATACTAATTGCAATAACAAATATATTCTCGCACATAAATTCTGTCGTAATTTATTGATAACTTTTTTGAACTCTGTTGTTATTAAATTAGTTGATTTTTGACATTAACTCAAATATAGAATTAAATTAATCTAGTTTTTAATATTAGTTTTTCGTTATCAAATCAGAAAAAACTGCCTTTCAATGTGAGAACAGTGATTTGACTTTAAGAAACGCGCTGTGCAAAGTTTAATAAATTTTTTGTAAAATTTAGTAAACAAAACAAAAGTAAGGAAACTATAGCCGGTCAAGATTGACCAAAGATTGGTGTGATTGAAGGTGGGACTAGGACAAATATTTCGGGTAGTTAAAAAAATTATAGAATGAAATAAATTTATAAGAAAACAACACTAATTTAGAATAAAATAAATTTTAATTGAAATTAAACAAATTAAATTCACTATGCTACTTGTAGTATAGGGTTTTTATTTTTGCTAAAGAGCCTTGACAATGATCTCTTGACACTGATCGAAATACGTGTTGTCTTAGTCTTAAAAAAATTAAATTAAAACAGAAAAACAATTTTCTTGGAAATTATTCTATGAAAATATCATGATTTTAATTAGTAAAGAAAAATTTCCTCGAGCTAGTATAATCTTACTAAAAGTTAAACAATATTTTTTTATAAAACTTCTGTAAAGTGTAAATAACATTCGACACAACTGAATAAATAAATTGATTGATAAATTGATGTTTAACTTAAAAAAAACTTAAAGTTAAAACTGCTCAAAAAATCTATCGACTTACAAATATTTTAAGTTTTTCTTTAATAATATAGAATTTACTTTATTAAATACAAAACCATGAACTTATGAATATTATAGTATAAATTATTTTGTTTTTCTTTACTTCATAGCGTGTCTGGAGGAAGACTGTATTGATTTTCAAGGTAATTCGGTAAATCACGGCATGTTATATGTACCAGGACCAGGCGTATGCAGTTTATGTGTATGTTACCACTCAGAGCCACTTTGGTGTAAAGCAATTTACTGTGATCCCCCCTATGTAAGTACCTTACTCACACCCTTGATTATAGAAAATATATATGGGGCATTGCATGCCAAATCAAACACTTTGAAGAATTATTTTTTTTAGAAATTTTCCTTTATTTTTGCAGTTTTTATTATCCTTTGAAAACCACTTCCTGGCAAATTTTAAGATTTTTTTGAAAAAGATGTCGAAATTTTTTAAAATTTGGAGCATTGGTCTTTACTCAAACTTTTTTTGCCCATAACTTCTTCAAAAATGGTCTAAATTCAATTTTTTATTTTTGTTTTTTAAATTTATTGTGTTGTACTTTTAAGAAAAAAATCTTTAAAATTTTCTAAAAGTCGAGTTTTACGTTTTAAAATTTTTATCTCATTTTTAAAAAATGTTTGTATTCTTTGATTTTTTTTGAAATGTTTTTAGTTGTAAACTTCTCTTCATTAAATTATTTTCACAAGAAGGTTGTGCATTATGTTTATTATTGTGTTTTTTGATTTTTTTTTTCAAACTTTAAATCAGCTGCTACATCTCAAATGATGCCTCCTGGTCATTTTTTCATTTGACTCTTATAGGGACACTTTAAGGGCAGTTATAGCGGTGGGAGCAAATCTTAAAATTTGTCGTCGGTATTGCTATTGACACCTCTAGGAGGCACCTTTTGAGAAGAAGTAGCTGATTTAAGGATTGGAAAAAGTAAAAAAAAAATCAAAAATCGTAAAAATGGTAACAAACGAAATTCACGATCTTCTTGTCCAAAAAAAAAATTGTAGAGTGGATAGAAAGAAGTTTACTATAAAAATTTATCAAAAAAATAAAATGAGTACAAACATTTTTAAAAATTGAATATTAGAACAATTTTAAGAATTTTTGAGGATTGTTTTCTTTGAAAAAGTTTAAATTTGGACCATTTTTGAAGAAGTGATTAGTAAAAGAAGCCCTAAATTTTTGAAACTGTGGACACATGGCACATTTGAAACGTGGCATGACCCATACTAGGGCACATTTCATAAGTGTCATATGCCTGCCTGAAAAATGCCGTGTGTTATTCTAGGGCACATGTAAAATATAATAAAAAAAAATTGAAAAATACACAAAATTTAAAAATATTAAAAAACATCTGAAATGTGCCAAGTGATCATAACACGGCACAATTCAGATGACCCATGTGCCCTATTTCGACACATTTCGAAATGCGATGTGCGGCACATATGTGCCCTATTACTAACTCTGATTAAAAATTGAGAAAATCGAAAACATTTTTTAAGTTTCCGATTTGGAAAGGTACATATGCCCCATAAACTTCTATCCATTAAAAAGTTTTCTCAAGAAGGTTGTGCATTGTGTTTATTATTGTGTTTTTTGATTTTTTTTTTCCAAACTTTAAATCAGCTCCTACATCTCAAATGATGCCTCCTGCTCATTTTTTCATTTGACTCCTCTAGGGGCACTTTTAGGGCAGTTAGAGCGGTGGGAGAAAATTCCAAAATATGTCGTTGGTATTGCTATTGACACCTCTAGGAGGCACCATTCGAGTGGTAGTAGCTGATTTAAGGCTTGGAAAAAGTAAAAAAAAATCAAAAATCGAAAAATATTAACAAAGGTAATTTACGATCTTCTTGTCCAAAAAAAAATTGTAGAGTGGATAGAAGTTTACTACAAAAAAAAATGATCAAAAAAATAAAATGAGTACAAACATTTTTAAAAATTTAATATTAGAACAATTTTACGAATTTTTGAGGATTTTTTTCTTTAAAAAAGTTTAAATTTGGACCATTTTTGAAGAAGTGATTAGTAAAAGAAGCCCTAAATTTTTGAAACTGTGGGCACATCTTGTGGGCACATGGCACATCTGAAACGTTGCATGAGCCATACTAGGGCACATTTCAGAAGTGTCATTTGCCTGTCTGAAAATACCGTGTGGCATTCTAGGGCGCATGTAAAATATAATAAAAAAAAAATTGAAAAAAAAACACAAAATTTAAAAATATTAAAAAAACATCTGAAATGTGCCAAGTGATCATAACACGGCACAATTCAGATGACCCATGTGCCCTATTTCGACTCTTTTCGAAAGCTGATATTCCTAACTCTGATTAAATATTGAGAAAATCTAAAACAAAATTTTTTTTTAAACTTTCCCATTTGGCAATATATGCCCCATAAACTTCTATCTATTAAATTGTTTGCCCAAGAAGGTTGTGCATTATGTTTATTATTGTGTTTTTTGATTCTTTTTCCCCAAACTTTAAATCAGCTCCTACTTCTCTAATGATGCCTCCTGGTAATTTTTTCATTTGACTCCTCTGGGGGCACTTTCAGGACAGTTAGAGCGGTGGGAGAAAATTCCTAAATATGTCGTTGGTATTGCTATTGACACCTCTAGGAGGCACCATTAAAGCGGTAGTAGCTGATTTAAGGCTTGGAAAAAGTAAAAAAAAATCGAAAAATAGTAACAAATTTAATTCACGATCTTCTTGTCCAAAAAAAATTGTAGAGTGGATAGAAGTTTACTACAAATAAATAAAAAAAAATAAAATGAGTACAAACATTTTTAAAAATTAAATATTAGAACAATTTTACGAATTTTTGAGGATTTTTTTCTTTAAAAAAGTTTAAATTTGGACCATTTTTGAAGAAGTTATGAGTAAAGGAAGCCCTAAATTTTTGAAACTGTGGGCACATGGCACATCTGAAGGTGGCATGAGCCATACTAGGGCACATTTCAGAAGTGTCATATGCCTGTCTGAAAAATGTCGTGTGGCATTCTAGGGCACATGTAAAATATAATTTTTTAAATTTTAAAAAACACAAAATTTAAAAATATTAAAAAAAACATCTGAAATGTGCCAAGTGATCATAACACGGCACACTTCAGATGACCCCTGTGCCCTATTTCGACACATTTCGAAATGTGATGTGCGGCACATATGTGACCTGTTCCTAACTCTGATTAAAAATTGAGAAAAAACAAAATTTTTTTTTTTAGTTTCCGATTTGGCAAGGTATGCCAAATAAACTTCTATCCATTAAATAGTTTTCTCAAGAAGGTTGTGCATTGTGTTTATTATTGTGTTTTTTGATTTTTTTTCCAAACTTTAAATCAGCTCCTACATCTCAAATGATGCCTCCTGCTCATTTTTTCATTTGGCTCCTCTAGGGGCACTTTTAGGGCAGTTAGAGCGGTGGGAGAAAATTCCAAAATATGTCGTTGGTATTGCTATTAATACCTCTAGGAGGCACCATTCTAGCGGTAGTAGCTGATTTAAGGCTTGGAAAAAGTAAAAAAAAAATAAAAAAAATAATAACAAACTTAATTCACGATCTTCTTGTCCAAAAAAAATTGCAGAGTGGATAGAAGTTTACTACAAAAAAAAATGATCAAAAAAATAAAATGAGTTCAAACATTTTTAAAAATGGAATATTAGAAAAATTTTAAGAATTTTTTAGGATTTTTTTTTAAGTGAAATAGTAAAATTTAAAAAGAAAGTTTAAATTTGGACCATTTTTGAAGAAGTTATGAGTAAAAGAAGCCCTAAATTTTTGAAACTGTGCACACATCTTGTGGGCACATGGCACATCTGAAATGTGGCATGAGTCATACTATGGCACATTTTAGAAGTGTCATGTGCCTGTCTGAAATGTGCCGTGAGGCATTCTAGGGCACATGTATAATACAATAAAAAAAAAATTAAAAAAAAACACACAAAATTTAAAAATATTAAAAAAACATCTGAAATGTGCTCATAACTCGGCACATTTCAGATGTCCCATGTGCCCTATTTCGACACATTTCGAAATGTGATGTGTGGCACATATGTGCCCTATTCCTAATTCTGATTAAAATTTAGGAAAATCTAAAACAAAATTTGTTTAAAGTTTCCGATTCGGCAAGGTATACCCCATATTTAGAAGGTTGCTTGCAATGATTTTGACATTGACACTTAATGTTTATTTACGTGTACTATACTTCAAATTTATTTTCTGTTGTCTTTTCTTTTCATGACCAATCAATAATATTTAAAATACTAAAAGTTTTGTAAAAACTTTAGAGTTGGAGAGAGATGTTGTGAATTTGAATGTCTAGATCCACCGGGTGAAGATAATAAATATCAGGTAAAATTTACAGATTAATTTACATACACTCTAATTTAAAAAATTTCAGTTTCCTACTTTAAATTAAGTAAATTTAAACAAAATGTGTAGTTTTACTTAAAATTAATTGAAATTTACTTAGTTTATGTTCTGAATATATAAAAACGTTTGTTACGGCAAAAACTCAAGAACCGCTGGACCGATTGACATCAAACTTGGGAAATGCATTGGTTTTGAGGAAGGTTTCTCTTAAGTTTAATTCCAATAGGTGGCGCTGTTGTCGTGATATTTAAATCGTGTATATATAAATTGACCCGATAGGTGGCGCTGGAGAAAAGCTATTTAGATATTCATATCTAACAATAAGTCAACCCGGGCAACGTCGGGCACTTCATCTAGTTGTTTATAAATAAAATTTGTTAAAATTTACCTAATTTATAGTAGGAAACTGAACTAATTTTGCTATTGATTCAAAAATTTAAATATTTTTTAATAGGAACGTATGCGTAAAAGAGCTGAAATATTAGCGGGTAATAGTACGGCCGCTTCTACCATTAGCCCTTTCGCTTTTTCAACATTGATGCTAACATTTCTGGGCAACTCTTATCTTAATTTATAACTTGAGCCAAATAATTTCGATTAATATTGTTAATTAGATAAATAAAATTTAATTAAATTAGGACCAGTTTTTTAGTACTAGTTTAAAAACTAAATTTAACTAATATTTAAAAAAAAAATCAATCAATTTAACTGAAGAACTGGATCTTATTGTAAAAAAAAACCTAAACAATTGCAAAAACTTCGTAAAAAAATAAAATTTAACAAAAAATACGAAAAATGTTATAAATGAAATTCATTATAAATAAATAGTAATTAGTTAACTTTTAATTAGCACACTTTTTTATATAAAAACAAATCTAAATAAAATTTTTAAAATTTCAATAATAAATTAAAAAATAATAGAAATATATTTAAAAATTAAAACAAAAACGAACGAACAAATAAAAATGAAAAAAAAAGAATATTAAGAAATTTCTCAACAACAAAATAAATAAAATAAAAAAGTAATGTATTTATAATAAATCATTAAAAAAAATCAAATGTAACCAATTTATGATAATGATAATAATTTTTATAGTAGACTAAATAAAACTACAGAGAAAGAATTTTTAATATTTAATAAAAAAAAAATAAAACAAAAATGAAAATATGTAATTAAAAAATTTTTCTTTTAAAAACTTTAAAATTTCAAACCAACCAAAATTACAACATGTACATAAAAAATAGCATACAGTAGATTTCACTTAAATGTTTCTCTAGAAATGTCAATATTTTAACCTAAACCTCGAAAATAGCGACAAACGAATTTAAAAAAATGCACAAGTTACGCCTTAAATAAGTTTTTATACTTTTTATTGTTTAAACAAATATTTTTTTATTTTGCCTAAAAATGTTTGAATATTTTCACGTCTAGTCAGAACCAGCTGTTACCTAAAAGTGCGACCACCCTATTTTTTTTTATGTAAAAGATTTTGACCTTCTGATTCCAAACTTGCTTTCAAAATGGTTTTAGGTTACACCGGTTTTAAAATATTTACTTTTAGGGTACAGCTTGTTGAGATCAGCCGTGTTTTGGATGCTGGAGTAAACTTTTCGACCGTAAGTTTGCTTCAAGCAATAAAATTTTGATTTTTTTTTTTCAATGATTAGTTTTTAATACGTTAGTTGCCTTAAATTTAAATTTTATTATATTTTTATAAAATTGTAAATATCTATTAATTTTTTGTGCATTTAATCGGGTAAGCTTTTAAGTGGAAACTACTGTACATACACTCAAAAAAAAACTTTGTAAAATGACAAGAAAAGCTTGTAACTTTTATTTCTTCCTACATTATTCCTACCTCCTATTTTACGAGATTTCTAGTAAAAATTTACGAGTTTTTTTTTGTAATTTTACAAGCTTTTTACCAATAAAATTTTAAATTTACAATTTTTTTGACGCAATAAAACTTACAAGGAGGTTTCTTGACTTTACTAGATTTTTTGCTACCTCCTATTTTACGAGAATTACTACACTTAGAAAATTATGTCATTAACTGTTTGTAGGTTATTTTAAAAAGTAATCAGTAAAGTTATTTTAAAAGAAAAATCACTTATTTTATAAAGCATTTAATTTTTTTACTATTTCTGTAGTTTAAAAATATAAAAAGAATTTTCTGTTACATTTATTTTCGGCAGTAAACAATTTTTTCTATAGTTTTACTGTTTTTCAATACAAAATAAGTGAATATTCAGTAGTTTTTAAATGTTTTGGTTAGTCATTAAATTAACATTTAAAATTAACTGTAATGTGTTTTTATTTTTAATGAAAAAACAGTGGAATGGGTTATAAATAAAATTTCATTTGTTTTAAGTGAATATTCACTGGAATTTACCTACTTAATTTTTTGAGTGTAGTAAAAATTACAAGCTTTTTCATAATTTTACAAGATTTTTACCAATAAAATTATAGTTTTACAAAATTTCTGAAGCGATAAAAATTACAAGAAATTCTCGTTATTTTACTAGATTTTTTTTTTTTGTAAAATAAACTTGAAAATTTGGACATTTACGAAAAAAAAAATTGTAAAATTACACTAAAAAATTTAAATTTCGCTCGACCAAAACAAAAAAAATGTTTGTTAAAAGCAAAAAATATTGGTAAAATGGGATTACGAGACATTTTCTACACTCAAAATAATAACTCTGTAAAATACTCTGTAAAATGACTGTAATTTCAATTCAACAGACAATTTTTTTTTCAGATTATTGAATCTGCCCATTCTTGGCCTAACAATAGTAAATAAATCTTACAATCTAACTTAAGTACACTCAAAAAAAAAAACTTGTAAAGTTACCAATAAATCTCGTGATTTTACGAGGCTATTCTCGTAAAATATGACGTAGGTAAAATTCTCGTAAAATTACGAGGCTTTCCTCGTAATTTTGAATGCACCAAAAATTGGTAAAATAACCAATTTTATTGGTAAAAATATTGTTTTAAAACTGGAAAAATACAAAAAAAAAATGGTAAACTTACAAGAAAAAATGGTAAATATGTTAAAAAAATGGTAAATTTACAAACCAAAATGGTAAATTTACAAAAAAAAATGTTTGTTAACAACATAAATCCTCGTAATAAAATATTTTTTTGTAAAATAACTGTTTTTTTTTGTAAATTAACTACTCCTCCTTAAATTAATCCTCGTAATAAATTTTTCAAAATTTTGTCAACTTTTTTTTTAAATATTTTTCAATAAAAAAAAAATACAAAAAAAAAAGTTTTTTTGTTAAACAACATAAATCATCGTATAACATAATTTTTGTAAAATAAAGTTTTTTTTTTGTAATTCAACTAGAATCCTCGTAATAAAAACTTTGTTGTAAAATTACAGTTTTTTTTTTTGTAAAATAACCTTTCAAAATGGTAGAATACAATTACGAAAATAAACTTGTAAAATTACCAATAAAACTGTAGTTCTCGTTTGAGCAAAGTACAAGATTTTTTGTTAAAAAACAAGGAAAATTGTTAAATATTGGTAGAACGGGATTACAAGGCATTTTACCAGGCGTTTTACCAGTTTATTTTTTTGAGTGTACTAGTTACTCCCTAAGAGCCATTTTGAAGGACGGGCCACATATTTAAATTGAATGAAATGGACTTGGGTGGTTGCCGAGCTTTTCCTCGTATTTTAGTCTGATGGTTATACACTCTTCTCTTACTAGCGGAATATTTAAGTCTTTGTGAATGTTCACATTTCTGACATACCACACTCAAAAAAAAAACTTGTAAAGTTACCAATAAATCTCGTGATTTTACGAGGCTATTCTCGTAAAATATGACGTAGGTAAAATTCTTGTAAAATTACTAGGATTTCCTCGTAATTTTAAATGCACCAAAAATTGGTAAAATAACCAACTTTATTGGTAAAAATATTGTTTTAAAACCGGAAAAATACAAAAAAAAAAGTTTTTTTGTTAAACAACATAAATCGTCGTATAACATAATTTTTGTAATATAAAGTTTTTTTTTTGTAATTCAACTAGAATCCTCGTAATAAAAACTTCGTTGTAAAATTACAGTTTTTTTTTGTAAAATAACCTTTCAAAATGGTAGAATACAATTACGAAAATAAACTTGTAAAATTACCAATAAAACTGTAGTTCTCGTTTGAGCAAAGTACAAGATTTTTTGTTAAAAAACAAGGAAAATTGTTAAATATTGGTAGAACGGGATTACAAGGCATTTTACCAGGCGTTTATTTTTTTGAGTGCAGGGTGCACACGTAATGATTCTCAAAATTTTCGATTGTGCCCTCTGTATAAGCTCAATATTAGACATACTGGCTGTACCCCATAGTTTTTTTTTTTTTTTTAATTCTTTATTATTCTGATTATTGAATCTGCCCATTCTTGGCCTAACAATAAGTGTGTAAATCTTAAAAAACTAACTTAAATACTAGTTACTCCCAAGGAGCCATTTTGAAGAACGGGCCTCTAAATTAAATGGGCGGTAAGTCTGCACGTTGCAGTCTGGTGTGCGTTTGGGTTCGGGTAAGGGCTCTCGCCAATGGGTTTGGGTGGTTGCTAAGCTTTTCCAAGTATTTCGTTCTGATGCCTATAAACTCTTCTCTTACTAACGGAATATTTAAGTCCTCGTGAATGTTGATATTCCTGACATACCACGGGGCTCCCGTAATGATCCTTAGAATTTTCGATTGTGCCCTCTGTATAAGCTCAATATTAGACATACTGGCTGTACCCCATAGTTGGATACCATAAGTCCATATTGGTTTTATAATACAATTATACTGGATGACCTTAGAGTCAAGGCTAAGTTTTGAATGCTTATTAATTAACCAATGGAACTGGCAGGCTTTCAGCTTCATATGAAGCCTCTTGGCTTCTAAATGTTTTCGCCATGTAAGACGTCTGTCTAAGTGAATACCAAGGTATGTAACACTCTCAGACTGTGGGATATTAACACCATTTAACGAGACATAGTTGGATACCATAAGACCATATTGGTTTTAAAATACAATTATACAGGGTGACTTTCGAGTCAAGGCTAAGTTTAGAATGTTTGTTAATTAACCAATGTAATTGGCAGGCTTTTAGCTTCATATGAATCCTCTTGGCTTCTAAGTGTTTACAGATGTTTACAGAGAGTGTTACATACCTTGGTATTCATTTGGACAGACGGGTTACATGGCGAAGACGTCTGTCCAAATGAATACCAAGGTATGTAACACTCTCAGACTGTGGGATACTTATACCATTTAAAGAAACAGGTAAGTGCCCGTTCTAAGTGTAAACGTAAGGTGCTTGCTCTTAAGCTCATTAACTTAAATTCGCCAGTTCTTGAACCACGTCTCCACAGCTGTAAGGTGATTGTTTAGTCTCAAGGAGGCAACATGTGGATCTGAGTGAGTGCTTAACAATGCAGTGTCATCTGCAAATGTTGACGTTGTAATATGGTCAGATGTCGGCAAGTCCGACGTAAATATAAGGTAAAGAACAGGGCCGAGCACACTTCCTTGGGGAACACCTGCATTCATCTTATCAACAAACATTTGACAGAGTTTTCGTTAAAAATACAGATTTCAAGAAAATGCTTTCTAATTTGTTGTGACAAAAAAAACAAAGTTTTATCTGTTATATTACTTTTAACTTTGTTGTTTTATCAGTATTTTTGCTTATTACTAGGGATGAGATTTTCATGCACTAAAAAATCGAAAATATGCGCTTAAAATATGCACTAAAAAATTAAAAATATGCACTAAAAAACCTAAAAATATGCACTAAAAAATAAAATACGTGCAATAAAAATATTGTTTTCATACGAAAAACTTTTTAAAAAAAACAAAAAATAAAGCCGGGTTTAAATATCAACATTAAAAACTTTTTGTAAGCAAGATTTTTTAGAAATTAGAACAATCTAAAAAAAAAAAATTTAAGAAAAAAAAAATATTTTTTTTTTTTTTAAATAAATTTTTAAAATTTTAAATAGTTTTTGAAACAAATAATTTCAATTTGTGTTTTGCTCATTTTTGCCAAAATATGCAAAAATATGCACTTAAAAGTTGGGAATATGCAAAAAATATGCGTTTAAAATTAAAATATGCAAAAATATGCATTTTCACCAAAATATGCAAAAATATGTAATAACAAATCGATGCCATTTTTACTCAAATTTCTTAATTCGCAAAGATAATTGGTCTATATCGATTTTAGACTATCGACAAAAAACATGCATTTGATTTCATTGTTAAAAACTGATTTTTCTGTAAAAATACTGTTTAGAGCAGCGGTTACCAAACTATGGCACGCGTACCACTAGAGGGTACGCGGGGGTACGCCAAATTTTAGTAATTTGGACATTCGTTTAGATTAGCCTTTCAATGCTGGTTCCGCATCTGGCTTCGAAAGTTTTCCATAACGTCAGGTTTTTAAGAAAGTTGAGGTCAAAGTTCACAAAAAAGTAATTTTTTGCAATTTAGAGAGCAATTTTTGCAATATTTTTGGATGATATTTTGAGATCAGGTCATTTTTTTGATTAACCTTTCGATGCTGATTCCGAATTTGGTTCCCAAATTTTTCTATGATGTCAGGTTTTTGAGAAAATTTATGTAAAAGATCTTAAAAAACGTGTTTTTGGACATTTTTGAGATGGCTCAGAATGCTCTTTCATTGTATATACGACGGTGTTTCATTCGAAAAGTCACGGAATTATTTATCTGCCCTCGTACTAAAAAAAAACATTTAAAAAAAATTAAAAATAGTATATTTCCGCCCCCTGTGATGGATTTTCGGAACTTTTTTTAAGAGTTCAAAAAACGTCCGTAGCTATAATGGTATGTACAATCGACTGGTGAAATCAGATTTGCAAATATTTTCAGCCGTATTTGCTCTGCAGAAAAATCAGCTCAAAATCCGTGTTTCCAGATGCATTGAACGACCCCAAGGAGCGAACGTTTTTCCAAAAAATACAACTATTGTTTTGATCTCCCTTAAATCCTTCAAATAAATGATAATACCCGCTGATCATTTATTTATTTAACTTAATAAAAAAAAATAACTCTAATATTTATATGTAAAGTTTTTTAACGAAAACAAAAACTCGTTAGGGGGTACGCGGCTGATAAAATTTAAAATTAGGGGTACGCGAGCCAAAAAGGTTGGTAACCGCTGGTTTAGAGTTAATTTTTCTTGTTACCAAACACCAAAATTTTATCCGTATTTATTTTTTTTTTTTTTAGAAAAAAATTAAACTGCAAATTTACAGGGTTTTTCTGTAAAATTTTGGTTGCATCAAATGCATTTTACAAATATATGTAAATTTACAGAGTTTTCTTTGTTAAATGGTGCTTTATTTAACCAATATTTTATATTATAATATTTCTTGTAACCAAACACCAAAATTTTATACATATTTATTTTTTTTTTTTTTTTGAGAAAAAAATTTAACTCGGTAAATTTCTGTAAAATTTTGGTTGCATCAAATGCATTTTACAAATACATATATGTAAATTTACTGAGTTTCTTTGTTAAATGGTGCTTTATTTAACCAATATTTTACTAGAAACTCTTTAAATTAACAGTTTTTTTTATAAAGAAGCAACACTCAGGCAATGCTTCCTATCAATTACTAATGTAATCGTAATGCTTCTTTCAGAAAGGGGATATAAGAGAGATGAAAGATTTGAAAGATAGATGGGCTTCAGTATGGCAACACTGTAATTGCGCGTGTTGCTATTTTTAGAACAGTTCGCCATCAGTTATTGCTCTGGCGAATTATTTTGAAGCTGTGTTTAATAGCCATTATTTTATTATTTTTCTTCGTTGACGTTTTAGTGCTATTTATCAACGAAGGGAGGGTGCTGCGATAGATATTAGTTATAAATAGAAACTAATAAATATCTGAAAAAATTTTGTTCTGTCTGAGCTTAGAATCGAACCCAGGCTTGCTGGCTAGTAGTCCAACGCGCTAACCACTGAGCCACACCACCCTTATTTTATTTTTGTCCAGATCATTTTACAGAGCTTTAAAGTAAAATTACCAAGAAATGTTGCTAGTTTGTAAAGTATGGGGTACTTTGTTTAATTAGCAGAGTTTTTCTGTAATTTAACAGAGTTATTATTTTGAGTGTAGTAATTCGACAAAGTTTTTTTTTAAGTGTATCGATTTTTAAGTTATTTAAGATTTTATTTCGCATAAATATATTTGAGCATTTCATGCCAAACCGGACTTTTTAAAAAAAATTTATTTTTAATCTCCCACTTTTTTACAGTTTTCATTTTCCATCGTAAACCTCTTCCTAACAAATTTTTTTGGTAACCCTTTCAAAAGATATCGAGTTTTTTAAAAATTTTGGGCTTTTTTTCTTAACTCATACATCTTTTACTCAAAATTTATCACTCTGGCAAAATTCAGTCTCTGGCACAGAGAATTCACAATGACAGTACTCTGTCATTGTGAATTCAGCTTAAGGGTTTTTTTAACGACCTTCGTAGCCAAACTTCGAAATTTATATATTTTTCTGCAGATGACATCCACATTTGTCAATCAGTTTCCTTTATTCATAGATAAAGGTTACTGAGGTTAAAGCCAGAGTCATAGAGTAGTACAACAAATGGCGTTTGAAAAAGTAGTAAACAAAAACCATATGGTATTGTTTACGAAATTTTATCACAAATCGAAATGTGAGCGAGATGGAAGATGTCTCTCTTTGCTTTACGTTTAAACTTTAGTTCGGCATTGCCAGAATTTGCCAAATTATCTTTGGTGATGCCAGATCTACAAAACGGTCGATGGATTACCTTATAACTTTGGTTAAAGCTACGAGGAAGAACATGAATGACACACTCAACCATGACCTCTCGAGTCTTGCGAGTATGGTCGATTTTAACGTTCTTAAGACCTAATATTGTACACGGAGAAAAATAAATTTCCAACTGAATTTTTCAGTTGTATTAACTCAAAATTCGGTAGCTGCTACTACATTTTGATGTGGCTAACGAATTTTATAGTTGTTTCAATTAAAAGACAGTTGTATTAACAACATTTGGTTGTAACCACCGATATTTAGTTGTTTCAACCTTAATTCAAATGCATCCACCGATTTTTTTTTTGCAACAACTGAATTTCAGTTGGAAATTAGCAAATTTGTTTTCTGTGTGTATGTTTACCCACAGACGGATTGTGGAGTCTGCATCATTTGTACACTCAAACAAATATGACGGTAGATTCTACTACAAAAGACAGTTAAAACAACTTCATTTGTTGTTGTTTAGGTGTCCACTACATTTTACGGTAAAATCAACCAAAAATTGTTGTTGTTTTTAACTATTGATTAACAACTACAAAAAACGGTAAAAACAACTTCAAATTACATTTTTTTTTTACTGTAACACAAATTGTCGGAATTTTTTTATTAACAAAAAAAAATCTTCTAGGCGTAAAAATGGTTAAAATTGTTTGATAATAAATCCTGCTGCATCTGACACTCCCAACTCGTTAAACGCATCCGTTTTTCTAGTTTTTTATAGACTAAAAACAACTACATAAACAACTGTTACTACAATGTAGTAATTTTTACTATTTATTTTTTAAAACGACAACAAAAAATAGTTGCTTGAGATTTTTCATACAAAAACAACTGAAATTGTAGTTGAAAACAACAACTACTACTTACTACACAAATGACCGTCATGTAGTAACTGCAATAATTTTCTAAGTGTATTAATAGGTGGTAAAGCAATTGAGGAATCACACACTTTTGATATTCTAGGCACAAAAATTCAATGAGATGTTCGTTGGAACTAAAAATTTTTTCAGGTATCGAAAAAATCTGATCTGCTCACTATTTATACCGCCAATATCCGACAGAAAAAGGAATACAACTCCTATATCTGAGCAGGTGCTTTAAGGTCTATCTTGATGCTTTTGGATCGGGTAAAAAAGGTCCCAGAAAAGGGTTTGAACAGATTCCTATTACTATTTATTCTGTAATATATTCAACGGTAATCACAACAAAATTTTCGATGTCAATTAATATTTTTCAAAAAAACTACTTGCTCTAAAAATCGATTGCTTTGGGACATTTTCAAACAAAAATCATTGATTCTGAATTGTTAAGTAGAATCGATTACATGGTAATAAGATGCGTTCTGAAACTGATTATTTGGAACAAAAAATTTTGCTGGGTGGGAAATATTATTTCAGGGTATATAAAAAAGTACCACGTACACCTTTTTTAACCTATTTTATTCCCCCCATTTAGAAACGGAATTTTGCAGATCGGATAAGATCAAATGAACTTTTACCCGGGTACAAAGTAGTGCCTGCGGTCAGTACCGCAGTACCGGGAATACCGGTATTCCCGGTTCTCGGTATTACCGGGAAATGGTACCGGTTTCCCGGTTCTTGAATTTTTCCCGGTATTCCCGGTTCCGGTTCTGACGGTATTCCCGGGACTACCGGAATGCATATTTTGTAAAATTTTGTATTATTAAAATTTTTATTCGCTTTGACCAAAAAAAATACAAAACATGTGAAAAACACCATTTCCATTTTTTTCATGAACTTAAGAAGAAAATATTTACATGATTTTAAAAAATTTTACGAACACAACTAAATATTTCTGAAATACTGATTAAATGGTGTAATTAAAATATTTTATGGTATTGCATTTTTTCGCTTTTTGAGAACCGGTACCAGGATCAGAACCGGGAATACCGGTATTCCCGGGAATATATCTAGAACCGGGAAACCGGTTCCAGAACCGGGAATATCGGTATTCCCGGGAATACCGAGAACCGGGAAATGGGGGGCACTAGTACAAAGTTTTTTATACCCTACACCAATCTGCGGTACAGAGTATAATGAGTTTGTGCTGATGTTTGTAACTACCCGAAATCTTGGTCCTAGACCACCTTTCAAAAATACCGATCGACTCAGAATCACTTTTTGAGACGATTTAGCGATGTCCGTCCGTCCATGTAAACGTTGTGCGCACGATACAGGTCGCAATTTTTAAAGCAGTTGTCTGAAGTTTGAAACTTAAGCTTCTTTTGACCCAAGGACGAACGCTATTGAAATTGGAAAAAAAATCGGTCCATGTTTTGACCTAGCCCCCATAAAAACGTCCCCTTTAAATTTGTGTCAAATGACCCTAACAACCGTATTTTAATAGGTACCCTCAAATTGGCAGGTAAACGTTGTTTTGGCAGGTAAACGTGTTTTGTATTCAAAAATCGCTATTACAAATTTTAAAGGAATCGGACCAGTTCTTCTTGTAGCCCCCATACAAACCACCCTCCCGATATTCACACAAATCTCTAAAATTTCATGAAAATAGAAAATATTTTATTAAAATATTGTTTATGTGAGTTTAACGTAGACTTTAATAGCCCAAACAAACCTGATTATATCGGACCATTTTTGGACTTAGACCCCATATGAAAATTTCGCCCGATATTACTTAGAGCGGTCTATTGACAACAAATAGAAGACAATTTCACTCAAATTTGGTTTGTGAGTGTTTTCTTCATTTACTAAAGATTTGACAAAAGATAGACCCAATCGGTCCTTGTTTGGACTTGGTCTCAAATTCCGGGAAACACTGGTGTAGGGTATTAATGGTCGGTCTTGATCGACCATAATTTTCTTACTTGTTTTTTTTTTAATTTACTTCGACTTCCTAAAATTTGTTGGCAAACTTTTGACATACCCTGTAAATTTTAGTTAAAGTTCATGAAAATATAATTTTATTGTCGCTATTGTATAAAGATTAAATCATAAACAACAATACGTTTCAATTTAAAATAATTAACTTAAATACAATTTTAACAAGATGAATAGATTAACTTTTTTACTAAAGAATTAACAAAAATAAAAATCATATTTAAATATTTATTATTAAGAAAAAATATAACAAAAAAAACTCATTCTCAAGTGATAATTTACCAAAAAATAAATAAATATATTTACAAAATACTTACCCACATCATACATACAAATACAATGTACAACAATCATATAAATTAAAAAAAAAAATAATAATGTACAATAATTTAAAATTTTTCGTTTTAAGTTTCTTCAAATTTAGGTACAGTTTTGAGATATTCATTATGGGGCAAAACTCCCACAAAAAAAACTGATAACAAACGCAGAGAAGAGATATGATAGTGGCAACCATAATTTGATTGAAAATTGTATCATTATATGTTCAAATCAATCATGCAATCATATTATGGTCGTAAATTAAAATTTTAAGAATATTTAGGATCATACTATGATTGTTGCAAAAATACTATGATTGCTGGAAACAAATTATGATAAAATGTTCTTCAATCATCGTATGAACCTCTTAAATTATGGTTGCCACAATCATATCTCTTCTCTGCGTGCAGTGAAATTGTTTTATGTACTTTTAACAAAAATTTGAATTTGAAAACGAAATCTTTTTATCATAATCACTGTAATATTTAGTTTATAGTATGACATATCTCATGTTAAATCTTATGAATATTCAAATTACGATTAATTATAAATTTTATTTTATTTATTTTTTCTCCCTCAAATCGGTGCTAGGCTATTGAAATTAAACGAATTAACAAAATTGTTCTAAGATTATAATATTAGAAATTTTCTTAAAATAAAATCATTAAAAAAAAAAAAACAAAATTTCAAAACAATTTATTTACATAAATAACTATATAGATAAAAAATTAAAAATACTTTATAAATAAGTAAAATAAATTAAAAAAATACACATATTTACATACACACAGACATTTGTTAGCATTAAATGCCAATTAAAATGATCACAAATAAAGTTTTTCAAAAATGAAATGAATCTTAACAAGATGTCATATTCGGCTGTGCCGAATTTTTACATATTTTTTAAGAAACTTAAAATAATTTTGTACTGGATACCGCCTGAATTTGCTACAAATTGCATTTAAGAATCGGATGGCGACTTTTAGCCCTTTGTAGTTTCGGGTTATATGAAAAGTGCCACGCCCTAATTTACAATTTTGCCCACATTTAATACAAGGCTAATTAATGATAACATGACAACGTATGTTACATTTAGTTTAAATATGTTTACCAAAAACCAAGTTAAAGCATTTTGTAATTTTGGCTTGCATGGGGTACCCCGAATCCAATCAGATTTTACCAAGTTCATACGCTTTACGTCAGCACACCTTGACTCTGAGGTCCGTTGTGATACCATGGGTACTGGAGTGGTATTTTGAACTAAAAAAAAGGTATATCCCTACTGTGCAGCTCCCTAAATACCAATGACGCAAGTCTCTGATCATAAAGTGCTAGGCAATGGCAGATAAAGTGTTTTATAGTATCCAACTCATCCTCATCAATGCAACTCCGGCAAAACTCATTTGACGGAATGTTTAACAGCTCTGCTTGCTTTCTTATAAAACACTGTCCGGTAATTACAGAAACCATCATCGAAATCTCTTCTCTTGGAAGCGATATAAGCTCACTTGTGCACTTCTGATTAAGAGAATGCCAAATCTGTCGCGTAGTCTGACACGTCCATTCCCATCTCTGATTGGTCTCCATCGTGGATCACAGCCGTATATTTTTCTTGTAAGTTTCTAGAGGCATACCAACACATTTCAAATCCATTGGAATCTGTAAGGTAGTTCCAAGTCTTGCATGATCATCGGCTTTGCAATTCCCTGCAATGTATCTGTGCCCTGAGAACCATATGAGTCGTATGGCAAACAGCTTGGTCATCTCATTTTAAGACGTGCGGCAGTTAAGGGCAGATCTTCTATTCCGAAGCATTGGCTCCAGAGACTTCATCGGGGCTTGACTATCTCAATAGATATTGACTGTGGTTGTAGACATGACATTGCAACTCAACCAGTCAGTCACCTTCGTTATTGCTAGCATCTCTGCCTGGTAATTACTTCAATGATCTGGCAATATTCGATCCAGGCTCAACCCAGCTCTTCCGAATAGATTTCAAAGCATACTTGTTGGTGTAGCTCCGATCCATCTGTGTAAAAATTTATGGAGGCTCCACTGCCCGGAATGCCCCTCATCCACGACTCCCTGGATGGTATCATACTTAGTGGTTAAGTGGCGCTTAAAATGGCTTATAGAGGCAGCACACAATCGCTGCTCTTCCATTGCAGTGTGGTTTTCAGTCGAATTACCGACGTAGCCGCATACTGCCTACCCAAAATTTCCAATGGTATCAGGTAATGGAGGATTTTTACTGCAGCCGTAAGTGTAGTACGAAGAGCACCAGTGAGCACATTGACGCCATTCTCGTGATAAAGACAGTTTCCTTTTGTGTCTAAAGCAGCCCACCAGACAATGCTTCCATAAAGCAGAATGGGATGCTCTTAAGCCTCATCGTTTTCCAATGGCCCTTTTTTCAGGAATATAAAGCAATCGCTTCTTTTCTCACCCGTTCCTCAATATTACGCCTAAAATTCAACTTCATATTTGGCAACACTCTAAGATGCTTAGCTCCATCTGAATTCAGTGCCATCCAGAGAAATAGGACCAAAAGCAGGAATCTTATTTTTTCTAATAAACAAGACAAACTCAGTTTTACTTGGATTAACTCCAGACCACAGTCTCTTGCACATTTAGACCACAGTCTCTTGCACATTTCAGAGAAGCCTGAAGAATTTACCTCAATGTGGGCAGGTGCTTTCCCTTGGCCGCTATCGTGATATTGTCAGCATATGCGACAACATGACAGCCAAGTGTTTATTGAGTGCCAGGTTCCAAAGAAGCGGCGAAAGGACATCTACCCCTATTGACAAATCGAGATATGATAGACGCTCCCAATTCGGACGGTTTACGTCTATTGGCAAGTAGATTATTTCACCAGACAATGCCACACATATCGAATCCGTAGTGACATTACTGAAAGTCCCCTCTATAAAAAGAAAGGCCACCATAGTTCCAAGGCTTAAAACGTCGTCCTTTAGGTATCCCAGGGTACAAGCTAGTGCCACCCATTTCCCGGTTCTCGGTATTCTCGGGAATACCGGTATTCCCGGTTCTGCTACCAGTTTCCCGGTTCTGGATATATTCCCGGGAATACCGGTATTCATGGTGTTTTCACATATTTTGTACTACTACTTTTTTTTGTAAAAGCGAAGAAAAAATTTTAATTATACAACATTTTACAAAATAATCTGGATACCTTCGAAACGTCTTCAGTGTTTCCACAGAAGTTTTTCCAATAACCACATATAGCAATTCTGATCATCTATTATAATTCTAAAGATGCAGCCTACACTCAAAAAATTTCATAGGTAAAATGAACGAAATACTTCGTACATTGTACGAAATATTTCGTGGTTTTGCCGGAACGAAATATTTCGTAATATTTACCTATGGCATTTCGTAAATATTACGAAGTTTTTTTAGTGATATTTACGAAATAAATACGAAAATATTTCGTAAATTTACGAAATATTTAGTATGACTACGAAATATTTCGTAAAAATACTAAATATTTTCGTACATATTACGAAGTTTTTTTTTTTTGTAAATACGAATTATGTTTATTTTTACGAAAATATTTCGTAAAGTTACGAAATATTTTGTATAACTACGAAATATTTTGTATAATTACGAAATATTTCGTAAAAATACATAATATTTTTGTACATATTACGAAGTTTTTTTTTTGTAAATACGAATTATGTTTAGTTTAACGAAAATATTTCGTAAAGTTACGAAATATTTTGTATAAATACGAAATATTTTTATTTTTACGAAATATTTACTGTAATTTTAAGTGGTTTCTTTACGAAAAAATAGTTTCCCGAGCAAACATACAATTCCATTTCTAAACGGAATTGACTCGGTGACATGCCCGTTTTCACTAATGTCACAACACCTAACAGACTGCATTAAAAAATATATCTTGGGTGATTTGACTTTGTGTTATGCTGAAAATAATTTAAAATTAGAAACCGTAAACAAAAATTAAAAAAAGAAGGAACAAATTTTTGTTATTCCATTTTTTAAATTGTTAAATCTAGTAATTCAGATAAATAAATCAAACCCCTTAATTTTGTGATTTTTTTCCGAAAAATATTTTGTTAAATTACGAAATATTTCGTTAAGATACGAAGTACTTCGTATTTTTTGGCTACGAAATGTACTTCGTAAAATAAACGAAATTTGTATTTTTACGAAATTCCAAGTTTTCGTAAAATTACAAAAATTTCGTAATATGTACAAAAATTTCGTAATATGTACGAAAAAAATTTTACGAAATAATACTTCGTATTTTTATGCATGAATTTTTTTGAGTGTATATGCACCCCATTTCTCGTTCACTTTTCAAGATTTTGCCTTAATAAAGAGCTTTTTTTAGGAATCTCTGCTCGTCTGCAACTCACCAAGGTCCCCTAGATTCAGACTCTCGAATCAGATCATTCACTTTCTTTGGGGTATTGACCCCGGTTTAGGAAAATACGCAGAGGCGAGCCAATTAGACTTTCCATTTCCCTTCCATGAGATGTATCCCACTTTTTAAGAAATTTCACATAATGCCATGAAATATTGCATGGCAACCCCCTTAGGAAGTAAAGATAGGTTATTGGTATGTTCAGAAAAAATGCTAGGGGGTAAAATTTAGGGGGGGTCAGTCTTACTTTCACCCCTCTAGGAGGCCACCTAGGAGCGGTTTTAAATAAACTATGTTCTTATATTAAGTTAGGTATTTTTAAGAGTGTAGCAACTTTTGACACCCTGTTTCGGAGTGTTTGGGCTTGACAAGGTTCCAAAGTTTTAAACTGATTTTCAGTTTTAAGATTCATTACAGTTTTGAAACAAACTTTGAATTTCAAATTAAAATTTCTTTAAATAAAATTCAAGCATAGAAATATGTCTCTTACACCCAATTCACACTGAGGTGAAATCTCGTTCAAACGAGATTTCGATCATACGGTTGTGTATAAAATGAGGCAATTCCATATGATCGAAATCTAGTCCGAACGAGATTTCAGCACAGGTGTGAATAGGCTCTAAATCTTTTTCTTATATAAATTTTAAAAAAAAAAAAAAACACAGACAAAACGAAAATATTTCAAATTGTTTGCTAAAGGACCAGATATTGAAAAATAATATTCAATTTAATTAAAACTCAATAAAAAATTGAACGAATAACAAATTTAAAAAATTGGAGTTTAACGGCTGTGAATAACAAAAAAATGTTTGCTTTAAAAAGAAAATGATATAATTATAAATAAAACAAATAAAAAAATAATAATAAATCAGTTGGCCAAAAATAAGTCAATTTTCATGTACATAAATTAAAAACAAATTAAAAAAAAAACAACAAAATTTAAAAAAATAGTTATTTATAATAAAAAAATATAAATAAAAGAAAAATTTTCGTCCAAATTTCACATGTAGCAAAAAAAAAAGCGAAAAAATTTTGATTTTGTAAATAAATTTTGGAATAATAATAATAAAACGAGTTTAAAAAAAAAATTAAGTCATTTTAAATGATTCAAGTAAGTTATTTTTTTATAATTTTCAAACGTAACTTAGAATAAAAAAAGAACACAAAATTAATAATTAAATTATATGCTTTGAAAAGGAAAAAGAAAAACCGAAACTAAAAAATTTTAAATAAGCCTAGTTGAAAAAATTACATTTCTTTTTTTTAAATTAAAAATAATTGAAATAATAATTAAGATTATAAAAATCAAATAGATCACAAATCTTTTAAGAACCAATTACAAAAATAAAAATTTTCACAATATAGCGCTCTAAACTAAACTATTTTTTAATTATTTTTTAGAAACATAAAGGTTTGTATAATTTTTTTTTTTTTAATAATAGAAAATTTTAGCGTTTGTGCGAGAGTAAAAACTGCCCGGGATAGAACAAAATTTAAATTTAAAATAAATGTGAGGAACACCCTTTTTTGGCCCTAAATTCCGACTTAAAACCTATGAACTCTACATATGACTGCTTCCCAGCCCTGTCAACCATTTTTTGTGGGCGTTTGGAAGCGAAGAGTCGTAAAGGTCTTGCAAAAGCTTTGTGTGGCAGACGAATTGGTCCTCTCGTGTGGACGCTTACTGTTAAGTGTGGGGGAACGTAGGGTAAGTGCCTCCAAATCTGGGGGTAAACTGCAAAGATCCGGTGAAACGCAGGTGTCTGAGGGCAAGCAATAGAAACCATCAACTTGACATTATCACCTGAGCTTCATAATTGACCGAAATCATCCAGAAGGCAGGATGGCTACGTACAGATGGCTGCTTGTAGAGGGACGGATCCTTGTGTCACTAGTTAACGAGCTCAAATACAGTGAAGATGATTCCTTTACTGAATTTGATCACGCCAAGTGGAACATGGGTATCAAGATCGTGAGCTGTAGCAATGATAAGGGGTTAACGTTTCTTAAAACGTTTATCAACGGTCTTGATGACCTTGAGATTAAGGTAGATGTCGTACCTGTTGATCAGGTACCTTACCAGACAACAGTAAAGGTATGGATTCCTTCTCCACTTATATAAGATGAATCCATACTTACTCTGTTTAAATGACAAAATAAGGACCTTGGTTCTGATAATTGGAGAATCATCAGGGGTCGTGCGAGTGACAAGGGAGATGGTAATGATCTCTGGCTAGAAATCATCTCAAAATCCCTAAGTCTTTGGCGCTTCTCCAAAGGCGAGGTGAGGTTCGGGTTGAACCATCTGAAGATAATTCTTCCCAAAGAGGAAACGCAAAATAACTCCTAGCTGCATGAAGGGGGTGCAAATTAATCTCCATCACTGTGAGGCAGCTACGGACGAATTGCTGCGTTTCATGGAGAGAGACGGAATAGACGTGGCTTTTATCCAAGAACCCTGATTGCTAGCAAACAGGGTTCGGGGACTGAAGTCACTGAAATTCGTTTTCATCTCTCCATCTGGTGAAGGTAAGCTGTCTCGAAAGCAAGGGGATGCCAACATTAACCCTTGCTTTCATGTATTTGCCATATGATGAGGATAACCCCCAACACAACATCTGCTAACTCTTATCGAGGGTATCTAACGAATGCTCTTTATCGGACCATTACTGGATAGTTTTCGGCGTTGATCTCTCAATAGAGAAGAGGATCCCTTAAAGGAACCCCAAGAAAACGAACTGGGTTAAATTCCAAAGTCTTGTAAAATCATTTCCGCCTCCAGAAATGGATAAACCGGTCGGCGTACTGGATTTCGAGAACTCTGTTAGTTTAGTAACGAACACTCTTAGGGAAGTTTATCTTAAATCCTGTACAGAGCGCTTGCCTCCAAAGAAGATCCATCAACCATGGTGGACGTAGGAACTCAAGCTTCTAAGAATAGAAAGAAGGAAACTCTTCAATAAGTTAATAAATGATAACACGACGGAAAACTGGGAGAACTATCGTCTCAGTTTTAATGCTTTCAAAAAGAAAACCGGAAGGCGAAAAGGGAATCCTGGTACATTTTCAAGGAAAACCCCCCTTGTACTAAGATTTCTTAAAAAGTCAAATAGATCCTTTGCAGAAAGCAGTCAGGAGACCACTGAACTTCTGATGGATACCCATTTTCCGGTCTGCATAGAGGTGAAGAGAAATATTCCCTTGGGTACACTTTCACCAACTACAATTTCAGTAAATGAATTCAGCAATACAATGGTGTACGAATGCAAGATACACAGGACGGTCCGCTCCTTCAAGCCGTACAAATTGGATGGTCGTGACTCTTTCAGGAGTCTCTCGAGATAATCATGTCATGGCCCCAAACTTATCTCTATGGGTCGCATGGCATCAGGGTATATATATACCCTCCAAATGGAGAGAGGTAAGGGTGATCTTCATCCCCAAAGCGGGAAAGATAAACCACAATACCGCAAAGGATTACAGACCTATCAGTCTGTCATCATTATAATTGAAAACACTGGATAGCCTGGTAGACGTCTATGTGAGAATTACGCTCACATCAGACAATTTCAGCGAGGCCCAACACGCCTATCATAAAGCTAGGTCTCTTGAGACGGCTTGAAGTAATGTTCTCGGGCTACTTGAGAATACTCTTCACAAAAAAAGAGTATGTTTTGGCATCATTTCTAAACGTGGAAGATGCGTTGAAGAATGTCTAAATATCATCAATTCTTAATGTCCTACACTCAAAAAAAACCTTGTAAAATTACAAGAAAAACTTGTAACTTTTTTTTACTACGTCCTATTTAACAAAAATTCCTAGTAATTTTACAAGATTTTTACCAATAATTTTGTAATTTTACAAGCTTTTTACCAATAAAATTGGTTTGTTAAAAAACAAGGAAAACTTTCAAATATTGGTAAAATGGGATTACGAGACTTTTCCTAGTAATTTGACAATGTTTTTTTTTTTTGTGTGTACAGAATGCAGTCACGGACACACACAGATTACTTTATATGCGGACAACTTGCTGAAAAACAAGACAATAAACTCGAAGATAGGAGATAGTCAAGCGAGGAAAGTAGTTACAAGGGAAACTCCACAAGGGAGAGTGGTCTGTCCTCATCTGTGAAATCTTGTAATAAATGAGATCCTCGAGTCACTCAACGGAATGGATATCAAGGTGGTTGACTACGCTGACAACGTTGTGATCCTGATAAAAGTTAAGGTTTTACCAACGATTAGCGAACTCATGGAATCAGCGCTTAAGATACTCTCAACGTGGGACAAAGGAAAGCGGTTTGGGAGTTAATCCCGCCAAACCGAACTCGTCTTGATCACAAAAAGGGCTAAGATTGACAGATTTATCCTTCCCAAATTAGATGGAATCCCCCTGGAACTATCTAATGAGGCGAAATACTTGGGTGTAATCCTGGAATCAAAGCTTTTTGGAAAAGGAACACAGAGGAAAGGATGAAAAAATCGCTATGTTGTACACCTGCAGAAGAACCTTTAGTGTTTTCCGGGCTGAGGTCCTTGTGCCATTAACATTTTCGTGGATAGTCTTGCAGCTCTGATGGCCTTAGAATCAAGCACTGGAAAATCGGGAATAGTTTGAAATTGTATACAATCTCTTCGTCGAATCAGTCAGCACACAATCAAGCTAATCTGGTTCCCTGGACATAGTGGGGTCGCTGGGAACGAATTGGCTGATGAATGTGCTCTGTGCTGTCTTTCACAAATTTTCAATTCACATGAAAATTTCCGAATGACATGAAATCGAGTTTGGTGTCTTGTTGTTTACGTTTTTATTTGAAGTTGAAATCGAATAATTTAAATTTAAAAAATTATAAGGAAAAAAGTTCATTCGTTTTACTTTCACCAAACTTTAATTATGTGAAATAAAACGAAAAAAAAATTCGGATGTGAAATCTAGAACACCAAAAAAATACTGAAATTCTCATTTTCACATTTTTAATGTGAATTACTTTTTTTGAAACAGCGGCCATAATCTATTTTTATTTCACGGAAAAAATATATTTTTATCAAAGGTCATATTGACCCCAACTGCACTTAAGCGTTAATGTTCTGAATTTAAATAAAAAACTTATTTTTAAACCTTATCAAATAATATTAAGTATTTTTATCAATATCCGCTCAGAAATACAAGTAAATGTTTAAAAATTTAAAATCTTCTAAAATTTGATTTTTGACCTTTAACAGGGGTAATTTTCAATACCTCAATTTTTCCCTGCTTCAAGAATTGAAGTTCTTTACCTTGTGTTATAATAATCCGGCCAAAACATATGAAGTTTGTTAAAAAAAACTAAAAAAAAATTCTAAAAGCTAAAAAAGTGACAAAAATCACTGTTTTCCCCAAATCCGCCGAAATCAAATGGCTGGACTAGCCAAATGGAAAAAGGAATGCCTACAATTTTTGGAGGGGTTATTCCCTTATAAGTGCTTAACAAAACCTTAAAGTCCAATAGTTGATTTTTTTTTTAATTTCTTTAACAAAAAAAACAAGTGAGAGTGTTAAATTCGGCTGTGCCGAATCTTAAAAAAAATTCATGGGCGTATTTTTTTGGTAAGGGGGGGGGGGGGGGGGGGGGGGGGGGTGGGTTTGGTTTGGCGATTTGGTGGGAGACATTGGGGGACACCTTCTCCTTGCGATAGATGTTATCAAATGGATTTATTATGATTTGGTGGGAGACATTGGGGGACACCTTCTCCTTGCGATAGATGTTATCAAATGGATTTATTATGATTCTTCCACTTATTTAATCCAATTATTCATTATTAAAATATATTTTTTTATATCCACGCCCACAAAAGGGGCGGGCAAAATTTTTTTTTTTTATCCGATGGGTCCAAATGCAGGGTTTGTAGCTTCGTCTGACATAAAAATGTTGCATTTGCTTAAAAAAAGTACAAAAAGCCCTGCAAAAAATACCGTTTTTCAGGGGTTGGTTTAGTTCTCCAATGGGGAACTTTTTTCTCCTTGGTCCGATTTTGCCCATTTCCGAACTTAACCTGCCTAGCAATATAAGACACATTCGTGCCAAACTTCGAAAGTCTAGCTCTTTTATTTTGGACTGTATCGTTTCCTCTACAGACGGACGGACGGACATCGCTAGAATGTCTTAGAATCGATCACTGATCAATAATATATATACTTTATGGGGTCCTAGACCGATATTTCGATGCGTTACACACGGAATGACAAAGTGAGTATACCCCCATACTGTGGTTGGAGGGTATAAAAATTTTAAAGTTGTAGATTTGAAAACAGTGCTTAAAAATTCAGACCTTTTTATCATCAATTTAAAACAAGTTAGCAAAGAACAATATGATAAATACTCATCATATTAGTACATTGAAGCTTGAAGATTAAAAAAATGTTCTTAAGGCGCGTTTACAAGGGAGAGAAAAATGCTAGACAAAGACCAAAAAACCACTCTGTGTACCTGTGAATTTGACTTTTTCAATAATTGTGTCAAATCGAATTCCTCTAAAACGTGTTATTTCTTACCTTTTTTTATAATATTACAGATTTTTGGAAGATATTGATATTATTTTTGGTTTGAAGTCTGTATTTTGTTTAATAAAAAAATTATAACGTAAACAAATTTTCGATTTTTCTATCGAGATTTCTTTCTCGTGTGAATGCACCTTTACAGTAGATAATTTCAATAAATTTAAAAAATGGGGCTCGAATTCCTTTTTTTTTTCCTTGATCAAGTGGTCTGCCAATGGCTAATTTTCAACCGATTTTAATTTGTAATACCTTATTTGATAGACAATTAACTCTAAATCAAAATTCGATCATTTGAATTCAAACTTTACTCAAAATATCAAAAAAAATTGAGAAAATGAAAAAAGGTCATATTTTCCCCTTGTAATTCGTTTTTCAAACTTCAGGGCAGATGCGGCATGCCTCACATTGGTTGAAGAGTGGCCGAAATTCATTTTTTTCATGTTCGCCGATTTGGATAATTTTTTGGTAATTTGTTGTCAGACATCTGAATATTATGATTCCGTAATATTAGGATGATATATTTACTATTTGTTTGGACAGACACGCTCAAAGTTCATATATGTTCGCTTGTTTAAAATGGCATGCAAATTTACTATATATTCAATCTTTTGTAACAATCATAGTAAACTTATCATTTGACTTTGTTGTATATTTTCGTAAATGACAATTGTCATGGATGAGATTTGCATTAAAAAAGTTGTAAAAAGTGCCATATAAAAAATTTCGTAGAACAAAATATAAACAACATCAAAATTTCAATGTTTATCAACTTCAGTGGACTGCATCTTTTTAGCGCTGTGGAGCGCTGTTTAACGAAAGATGTCAAATTACAGCTTGAAGTCTCAGCTAAAAGTTAAAAAAAATTTAGCTGCTCATACCTGCTCCTTTCCAAAAAAAAAAACAGTAAAAACTATAAAATAATAAAGTAACAAAACATGAATTTTCGTTCATGCTTTAGAAACTCTGATTTTTATACCCTCCAACCACAGTATGGGGGTATACTCACTATGTCATTCCGTGTGTAACACATCGAAATATCGGTCGGGGACCCCACAAAGTATATATAATATTGATCCATGATCGAATCTATGACATTCTAGCGATGTCCGTCTGTAGAAATAACGATGCAGTCCAAACAAAAAGAGCTAGACCCCTGAAATTGGGCAAGATATCTCATATCTCTTATGTAACTGGTAAGGTTAAGTTCGAAGATGGGCAAAATCGGAACAGGGGGAAAAAAGTTTCCCCTTGAAGAACTAAAACGACCCCTGAAAAATACGATATTTTTACGAGTTTTTTTAATTTTTGCTCAACAAATGTAGCAATTAGGGATGTGCGATTAATCGATTAATTAATCACTTCGATTAATCGAAATCCTGATTAATCAATTATTCGATTAATCATACTTTCTGATTAATCAGAACTATGATTAATCAACTAATTTGAATTTTGATTAATCGAAAACGAATAATTTTATTCAATTTTTAAAAAATGTTGGCAAAACAAAATCACAGACAAACAAAACAAAAAATATTTAAAAAAGAAAACAAAATTTATAAATTAATAAACAGATGCGAAATTTAATATGCCAAAATCCAACAATATATTCAACCAAATTTTCCAAAATGCATGACGAAAGTTCATTCTTAGATCTATCATGGAAGACTGGAGATTCTATGAATAATATGCCTCTAACCATGCTCAAATCTGGAAATGAATATACACATCGTCGGTGTGCCAACTAGAACCGCTATGTGGATTTCAACATTTTTTGAAGATACTTTAATAACAGCTGTATTTGGTACTTTTGCGCTGTTTTTTATAATTAAAATTAATGGAAATAGAAAATGTGTAATATTTTTTAAAGGTCAAAATAAAGCTGATTTTAAGTCTCTTCAAAACATTTTGAGAAAACATGGCGGTTCTGGTTGGCGCACCGACGATATGTACATATGTATGTGAGACCCCCAATAACACGCATCCATGTTCCATCCCTCTAGAAATGCTTCTCTCTGCCAGCACTTTGACGCCAATTGGTTGTATTGTACATGAGTTGGATATCATTTAAAATACAACAAAATTAATTTTCTACACGGGCTCTATAAAAATGGTCCTCTGTGTTAGCACTTTGACCCCAATTGCCTTGAATTGTGCATGACCCGGATATCATGTGCAATACAACAAAATGAATAATTTTTTTTAATTAAAAGTGATTGGGAGGCACATCCATTTTTTTAGATTATGTTATTTTGTAACATGAAGAGACCGTGGTAATATCCGCATTGTGAGCTGAAAAGAACGCCTAAAAGTCCATTCGACTAAAATTTAATACATTTTCTAAAAAATTTTCAATAGTCATAGAATTTGAAATATAAAAACAAAACAATATAAAAACAAAACAAAATATTCAATTATTCAAATTTTGAATATTCAACTTCCTGATTAATCAATTAATCATGAATTTTGATTAATCAAAATTTAAATTATTTGATTAATCATAGTTCTGATTAATCAGAAAGTATGATTAATCGATTAATTGATTAATCAGGATTTCGATTAATCGAAGTGATTAATTAATCGATTAATCGCACATCCCTAGTAGCAATTGTATGCCATATTATGTTCATAGACCAGCGCTTGGACCAAGGGGGTTAGAAAATTCGATTTTTTTTCAGGCCGCCCCCTTTTGGGGGCGTGGTTATAGAAATTAATTAAAAATAACGATAAAAATTTATTACTTAAGCGTAAATATCATAAACAAATAATTTGTAAACATATATAGCGGGGATACAGGTGTCCCCCACCAACTCCGCCGACCCCCTACCAAAAAAAAGGACGCCCCTTCGATTTATTTTTTTATTTTAAACGTGTTGGAGGGTAACACTCTTACTTGTTTCTATTTGTTTTTTCTATGGGAGGTAGGCGTAAAAGTGGGCGGATCAGGTATATATTTTCAGGAGCCCATTCTACAATTATAGTATTTATTTTTTTGTGAAAATTGTGCTGATGTATTAAAAATCAAGGGAGTTATGCCACTTTTTCAATACAAGTTGTATGGGAAGTGGGCGGATATTTTTCAAATTTCACACAAATGATTCTGAGTGTTTAAAAATGATATGTGCCAAAAAACAATGCCGTAGGTCAAAATTCAATTTTCACTTTGTATGGGAGGTGGGCGTAAAAGTGGGCGGGTCATTTTGATTTTTGCATTTTTTTCTTGATTCAAACAAAAAATGCCTATGTGCCATGTTTCATTGTCCTTCGACAACTTCTTCTATTTTTAGCCGCTCGATCTATGAACATCAACCAATGTGTGCCTTACCCACATCCGATTACCCTATAATTTTGCAAAACATATTTTTACACCCAAATGCATATTTCTGGGGGGGGGAGTTACGGCCAATATTTAACAACTTCATTTTTTTGGAGCACCCTAGAGTACACACAGGCCACTGAATAATTTGCCAAATGGCAGCGGATATAGGAATTTCCGATAGGGTCTATTGTAGAAGTTGTGGGGAAGTGTAGGAGGAAGATTCAGTGAAGCACTTGTTATGTGAATGTCCTGGTCTTATGAGAAGACGCCTTAAACATTTGGGGCAAATATTTTTCGATGACCTAGGCAATCCAGGTGGGTAATTGTGTATTTCGATTCGAAAAGAGAAACTATTCGAACGACATTTTTGTTTCCAATTTAAAGTACCTAAAATAATTTTTATTCGAGCGAAAATCTTTTGGCATATAAATGTTTATCCTTTTATTCTAAAAATAAACAAAAAAATATTTTTCTTATAGCGAGTTACATTTTACAAAGGATCAAAATTTTCCGAATTCGAACAGTTTCTTTCGGATCGAATTACACAATTAACCCTCTGGTGTCTCATTGACATCTCTAGCAGAATATCTTAGAGAATCGGAGTGGTTTAAGAGTCAAACAATTGTTGTATCAGAGGCATAGGGGTGCAACGAACAAGTTTCGCATATGTGTATGTATTAGTGACGGCACGCGCGTGTAACTTTTGACGTTTCATACAAAACGTAAACAAACAACGAAAATACAGATGCAAAAGCTCACACGTACAGGCACACGTATTCTAGGCAGAGAAGTAAATTTAGTAGTATTTTGTATGCGTCCATATTGAAAGTACCAAAATAAGCACTCGTGTTGCATGTCTATATGGTCTGTGATCAGAGGCACAGTACATGAGTAGTAGTATCACAGAGTTGCATCTGATGGGTGTAAGTATTAGTGACAGCACACGGTGTAACTTTTTACGTTTCATACAAAACGTAAACAAACAACAAAAATACATACACAAAAGCTTACACGTACAGGCACACATACAATAGGCAGCGATGATAATTCTGTACTAAAAACCATGCCACCATATTGGAAAGTACGCAATTAGCACCAGTGTTTGCATACTAGTCTGTACTGTGATCAGAGGGGAGTAGGGAAATAACAAATAAGGGAATCACAATGGGCCTTATGCCGTCGCACAGTGGGTTCGATGGTACCCAAAATGGCGATTAATTCAGATAAGCAGTAGTTTTAGAATATTATATTTTTTTTTTTTTGATGAACTAATATAAACACGTAAAAATACACATTTTGGAAAAAAAATGGAAAAAAAAATTTTTAACCTGTTAGGCGTTTTTTTGTTTTTTGGAAAAAAGGGTTATAATCCACAATTTTTGCTGTAACTTTGGAATGAAAAGCCATAAATTAATAAAAAAAATTGGAAATTAAAATATACATACAGTGCTATTAAAATAATTAAAGAAAGAAAGCATAATATGTATTTATATTATTATTAATTTTATTTAAAATCCAATTTTAGTTTTACACAAAATCTCATAAATGTACAAATTTATCTGAAAAAAAGTGATTTAAGGGAATATTATAGTTTTTTATTAACGAATAATCATAAATACATAAAACCACAGCATTTTAGAAAAAAAAATTTAAAAAAAATTTAAAAAAAAAAATTTTTGAATCTTTGTCGTTATTTTTTTTTTTCAAAAAAAACATGAAACCCTTGAACATGTAATAAAGCTACAAAAAACAAATGGAGGGGACGTTTTTTGGGTAGGGGGGAGGGTTTGCCGGGAGACTATGGGGGACACCTTCCCCTCGCCATAAACATTGCCAAATAAATAAATTTTGCACCTAATTAATTAAAATTAATAAAAATTTAAATTATTTTTTTCTACACACGCCCCCAAAAAGTGGGCGAACCGAAAAAATTGGCTTTCCTGATACCATTGGTTCAAATGTCGGATGCACTTTCAAATCATTCAACACATAGGCCCGTACCACAAGAAAACAAAAAGTCTATTTTAACAAGTTTTATTTTAAATTTCAAATTTTCAATACATTTTTTGAAAGTCGATTTTAAAAACAACAACAATTTGTATGGAAATAAAATTAAAAGCTCATTTTAAATTTATTTTATTTTCTTGTGCTAAGGCTTATACGTTTTTCTAAAAATTTCTAAAAAATTATAAGTTTTTTATAGACTAAAAACAACTACATAAAACATTTGTTACTACAATGTAGTAATTTTTTGTATTTATTTCTTAAAACGACTACAAAAAATAGTAGTTTGAGACTTTTCATACAAAAACAACTGAAATTGTTATTGAAAACAACTACTACACAAATGAACGTCATGTAGTAACTGCAATAATTTTCTACATGTATCTATGTGCTAATGTTCAATTAAGACTGAAGGCACCATTTCCAAAAACGACTAAAATTGGGTCTAAACGTTTTTTTATAATTTCCCCTCTAGAGCTTACCTATATAAAATTACAACACTTGTTTTGTTTTACAATATTTTAAACACTTTTCAGTGAATTTATTTATTTTATATTATTCATTATTAATATAATAAAAAAACTATACTTATGTTAAGGGCGAAAATCATAAAATGTCATGTTATAAAACCCCAGTTCATACATTGCATAACTTAAATTTAAAACAAAAAATAAAGAAAAAAAAATAATAGATAAATTGAAAAAAATATATATATAAAATTATCTTAAAGATACATTGTTTTTAATATAAAATAAAATTTTAAATAAATACATACCAAACCTGTAAAATACTTAAGTATTTATTTACTTATATTATTTTTTTTCAAGTATTTTTGTATTTATACTTGAACATTTCAAGTATAAGTATTTTTAACTTACTTGAAAATATATTTAAGTAAGTAAAAAAATACTTGTACTTGAAATATTCAAGTACAAATATTTTGTATTTACTTGACGAAAAGTTCAAGTAAGTAAGTATATATTTACTTGCAACAATATTTGTTGAAATAAAATACTTAAACACAAATTTGTTTAAGTAAAATAAATAGAAAATTTTCTTAAAGTGAAAAATAACAACAAAATGTTTTAAAATTAAATGTGTAAACAAAAATGTTTCCAAATAAAATATTTAAGCAACATGTTTACAAACAAAAATTTGGTGAAATTTAGAAATAGGTCTCGTTTGTTCATCCACCACTAATTAGGCGGGAATAAAATGACACTATAACCTAAAGGATATCATGAAAAGCATAAAAGCACCACTCATTTTGTACAAACAAAAAACAAAAGTTCCCTTAGCAGAATTAACATCCCCGCTAACCCCATCCAAAATTGACCCATTTCCGGGCCGACAATCAACTTAAACCCACTGCAGATGATTAATCATTTTAGTAGTTAAGACCGTGCGGCTTTTTTATTAGCGCTCTTTTTAAGACGTGGCAGCAAAAATGGCAAAAAATCATATTTGTGGAAATTTTTAGCAGGGAATTGGGGTGGGTATGTTTTAGAAAAAAGGTTGGTGGCAAAAATGAAGTTAGGTATTACATTTTACCCCTCTAAAAGGCGCCATGAAAGCGGTAGGAGCAGATCTAATAAAATAAGTTATAGAAAACAACCAAATTGTACGGGGACCGCCTAAAGTATTGAAAATAGAGGGTTGGTTTGTTGTGACCAACCCTCCAGAAATTCGGGATCGGTCATACAATCGATTTCTCTGGGGGTATCCTTGAGACAGAGCGATGGAAGTAAATTTCATTTTTTTTTTGTTTTGGGCGACCTATTAGCGAGTGGAGATAGGGAGTAGGTTTGCTCAATAAAAATGCTTTGATGTAACAAATAATGGAGGTTGGTCTTGCATTTCTCCCCTCTAGGAGCCACTCTGTAACAATTGTGGAATGCATATTCGTGTTTTTTATTCCTTAGCCTTTTTCTCCAATTAGATGTCATATGCATAATGTATGCAGTTGTTGCAGGCTCTTTTAAAAACGCGATCAGAAATTAAAAAATAAAGAAAATCACAAAGAAAACTAATATTATGTAAAAAATTGAATTTAAATTATTTTTTTTTTTGACAATCTCATAAAAGCAATATTTATGTTTATTATTTCCAAAAATTGTTGCTCAATTTTTTTATTTGAACAAAATGTTTATCAAGTATTTTACTTGATCAAATTTTGTTTCAAGTAAAAAATACTTGAAAATACTTGTACTTGAAAATTTCAAGTACAAGTATATTTTTACTTACTTGAAAAATTATTCAAGTAAGTAAAAAATACTTATACTTGAATATTTCAAGTTCAAATATTTGTATACTTACTTGAAAATACTTGAATTCAAGTTTTTTACAGGTTTGATACATACATATAGAAAATAAAATAAAAAAAAAAATTAAAAAAATAAAACAAAAACTTCAAATTAAAATAAATTTTTTTACCAATGCTAAATTACTGTTAGTTACATTTAGATAGTTTGCATGATTTTTTTTTTAATATTTTAACCATGTAATTAGTTTTTTCTTTTGTTTTTTAATAGAGACATTGAAAATATGTAATATTTATGTGTTTATTTAATTATTTTAAATTAGGTTAATATTAATTTATCTTAAAATATTTACAGCAGAGAATTCATGTTTACACCATTTCCAATTAAAATAAAAAGATGTTGGGTTACAAACGATAGACGTCAAAATATTCGAAAATTTTGGAAAATATATTCAATGAACATTGTTCATACATTTTTATTTATAATAATGGTATTCATCTAACCGTATAAACACCTCGTATAATATGTAAGTCTGATAAATTTATACAATTTATGTCAAACTCCATTTATAAAAAATAAGTTTGGTAAGTTTATACGGTATACTTGGTGTATACGAGTTTAAATGAATACGGCCAATTATTTTCAAAACGTTTGACTTGTCTATAGTTTGTGATGCGCTGTTTGTGAGCGATATAAAATTTAAAAAAAAAAAATAATTTTTCAAATTAAACGACAAACCAAAAAAGTACAAAATTAACCCAAGTTTCTATAACGCAAACTACTTAAGCCTACTTCAGACTATAATACTGAGTCGTAAGAAAATACGTATCTGAAATAATACGAAATTTTGTCCGCTTGTCAACAAATCTTTTAGATCCTTTGTGTATTCACACCATTATATCTTAAATATTATGAAAACAAATACAACCCTGATCTTATGAAAAGCGTATACGTTTTCTCATTTTTAGAGAAATTTCTAAAAATAAGAATACGTATCCGCTTGTCATTTTTCAATCCGTATTTCTCTTGGTTTTTTACCGATTTGTGTTTACACCATACTATTTCATAGATTTTACACAAAATTTTGACAGATATTATTACAAATATTATAGTCTGAAGCCACCTTTAAGAGCAATAAAGAACTTGGTCTGTAAACCGAACGAAAAACTATGCACGCAAAAAACACTCACAAGCTATTTTCCAATTTTTTGGTACAAATACCCACGTTTTTTGCGTAAATTAACCAAGTTTTTGTTCTTGGAGAGTTGTATTTTTACTAAAAACTTTGCTAATAAGTGGAAGTGTTTTTGCGAGTTTTTATGGTTTTAATTAAAAATTTCATTAAAATCGTTTTTCTTTCACTTGCAATTTCAAATCTAACCAGCATGTCACAGAGTCATTTCCGTGCAAAAGTGGAACTTGATTTTTTTTATATAACTTAATCAGCTTTACCACAAGAAAATAAAATAAATTTAAAATGAGCTTTTAATTTTATTTCCATACAAATTGTTTTTGTTTTTAAAATCGACTTAAAAAAAATGTATTGAAAATTTGAAATTTAAATAAAACTTTTGTTAAAATAGACTTTTTGTTTTCTTGTGGTAAGGGCCAATATTTTTTTGGATTTAAACCACGTTCAATCCTGCAAATCAATTCAATTGTTGTTATTGAAAGTGGTTTCATTCCGAGTAAACATTCAAGTTCACTTCGGAAAGTAATTGATTCTGTGACATGCCCCCAAATTTAAATTTTTAAAATTATTCTCTCAACAGAAATGGTGTAGTTTTAAGCATAATCTTTATAGTGTGTTTTTTTTTTCTTGTTTTAAATGTAGTTTTTAATTTTTTGTATAATACAGCCTTTCTTCTTTTTCCTTGTGTTAAGAGGGATCCGAAATATTTACAATTTCTAATAGATATTTTTGCTCTGGTTGTTCAAACAATTTTATTGCGTATTGGCATTGCTGCCATCTGTAGGAGGATTATTAGCAGCATTTAATGCTGCAGCTGATACTTCTTTCATCGATTCAACTTTAGCTACAATTTTGAGAGCCGGTCCCAATTTCATACCCATAGCATTAACCAAATGATTTTCTTTAAGCAACAATAAGGCTTGACCATCAATTTCTTGTTGCTCAAAGTCATCAACATAATCACTGCATCCAGGTAAATTCTTAATGAATTCGCAAACATCGGATACTGTCCAATTGGCCATTTGTGGTTGTTGTTCCACAGCTGGAGCTGGTGGTGGTACTGCTGCTGGCGCAGTCGGCACTACCGCTGGTGCCATTGGAGGAATAACATCATTCATTAATGATAAATTAGATGAGGATGAAGGTGGTGGTTGCTGCTGCTGTTGTTGTTGTTGATGTTGCGGCTGCTGCGGTAGTTGAGATTGCCCAACCATTGGCATAGTTTGCATTAATGTATTATCCGTTTGCATTCTATCAACTATGCCATGCCCAGCAGCAATTAAAGGCGCTGTTGTCATTTGATTATTTATATCCATATTAATGCTATTATTGAGATTATTGTTACCAGACTCATTTGTATTGTTGTGGCCTGTATTGGCAGCAGCAGCTTCAGTTTGTTGTATGAGCTGGGCGTTTTGTTCGCCAACTGATGCCTTAGCCAGACGTGCACATGCTGGTGAACAAAAACGTTTCTTTTTAAGTTTTGTTTTATGTTCTGGCTTGCCACATTGTTCACATGCCACCATATCGGGTGGCAAAGGACTGGTAGATAAATTATTAATGTTACTGTTATTTGAAGCATCTTCCATAGCTTGTTTTTTCTCTGTAAATGGAAATAAGAGGAGTT